>VXBA01004859.1:624958-914316 GCA_013399895.1 Serilophus lunatus | reverse complement strand
GGGGGGGGGGGGGGGGGGTGTCCACTACCTTTACACCCCATAGGTACAGTGAGAGGGCAGAAGCAGATTTGGCTTTAAGTGAACTCAATGACCTTAGAATCTTTCAGGTTGGAAAAGACCTCTGTGAAGAGTAGGAAAATTGGAATGCTAGCAAGCACATGCACCTTAGCCCTTAGGGATGACACATCCCTGTGGATGCTTGTGGGAACTCCAGTACTGCTCCTTTTACCACCTCTTTGATACTTTCCCTCCTGTTTCTGGTGTTCAAAGTGATATTTTGTGAAGCCTGGAGTGTGGGCAAGGTGCCCAAAGCGACAGCTTTCATGGGAGAAGGAAAATGTCACTGGAAGAGTATGCTGCCAAGCCATGTGCCCATTGCATGTGGGAAGGGGGAGCAGGTGGGCAGCACCTCCCTGGAGGAGCTGGGATCAACCTGGGTCTGGGTCTTGCCAGAGGCAGACCAAAGCCCAGGTCTGGCTTGAATATTTCTGATTCTGCTTTTCTAAAATTTCCTCATATATAAGAAAGCACAAGATTCTTGCACCTCTCATCAAGAGCATGAATTCAGAAGACTCCCTTCTCCCCACCTGAGGGGTGGTCCTGCTTACTTTAGAAGTCCTCTCTCTCCCCACATTGCCTCAAACCCCTGATCTCCAACAGCACCTGCCCTTCTCTTCAGCTGGCTCTTGAGATCTCCATAAATATATATATATATATATGAAATATAGAGAGACAAAAATATTTTTATATATATTACCTATTTCAGCTTGTGGAAGGAAAATTCTCCCACTTCCCCAAAACATGCCTGTTCCCCCCAGAAATCACCATCTGCCATGCTTCTTGCAGTCCCAGCAGGATCAGATTTGTCTGATTCAGTAACAATTCCTTAATTTTGACCACAGTAACATAATAAACGTATTAATAAGCACAGGTAGCTCTATATTTTACAACTCCTCGCCCTCACCCTGGGCTGCCTGCTTCAGACACAGCGGCCCTTTGTTTGGGAGGAAATTCTGATTCATTCCCTGTTGGTGTTTTTATAGCACTGTGCATGTTCAAAGAGCCACGCAAGTGGCTTAAGAGGCTAACACAAACCTTGGGTTAATTCATAATACTGTTGGTTACTCAGCACAATACCCACATTAATCCAGCTGACTGCACCTCGCCACGTTGGGAAACACATGCTGAAATCAGCAGGGAGCACAGAAAACAAGCGTGGGAGTAGGATGTTAAGTATTTTGCCAGCCCACTAGGTAGAATGTGAGCACCTTTAATGTATTTAAAATATTTTCCCATTGCCTCGCTCCGCAGCTGTGGAGCTGAAGCACTGAGGGGGGGATGCTGTGCCCAGCATCCCTGTGGGGCTACAAGCCCTCTAAGGGACACTTCAGACACATCCGTCGGGACTCAGACACTACCTGCAGCCACTTTTTTGGGGGGGAGGAGGGGATATTCAAACTAATAAGAGCAGACAAAGCTGTTTTTCCTTTAATACTTGCTGACTTCATTGCAGAGCTGGAGTGTCTGCCATGAGCCCCCACCACAATGTTTTCTCTCGGGGGACATAGCCTGGAGCTATTATTACTCCTTTTGCTTATTCTCAGAAACTTTCCTATGCAAAGAAACCCTAAGAAAAGAGCTTCAAATCCCTGCTGTGCTCCTTTCATCTGGCTCAGGAGCTCCCAGGTTTGTGCCTTTCCCTGCAGTGCCAGCAAACAGCCATCCAACAACTGCTGCTGAACCTCCTCCTTTTCCAAAGGGCCCCCAAATAGCCCATCTCTTCCAAAAGATGGGTTTTTTTTCAGATACACAAGGATTTTTGCAACCCAATACCCTTTAGACAGCATCAAATACCTCTAAGTTTTGTGCCTGGCACATTATCTCCCCTAAACTTGTATATTTATATGGCACAACACTTAGTATGCTGAGGTGGACAAAAAATGGGCACCTAGTCCCAGGACCCACATCTCAGATCCCAAGTTTCTGCATAGAAATATCAAGGAGTAAACTACTATAAAGTAGTTGAATCTGTTGCACATAAATTATTAATTTATGTATATTTTAATTACAAATCACTGCTGTAATTAGCATGGACACTTCCTGGGCTGAGGCACCACAACAAGCTTTGACACTGAGCATTATTAACGGGCTGTAAAAGGTATGGGGAATTGGATTATAATCTTCTTGTTTTGCAAGTTGTATGGTGAATAAATAAATTGGTTCTGGCAGCAAAATTAACTGGGATAAATGCCTCTAGCTCCAGCCACCAAGAAGAGGGGTTGCTGGAAATCAACTTGTTCTCAGCCTTGAGTTAGAAAACCTGATTACTAGGACATTATTTCTGGCAATTAGGTAGCAGAACAACATCAGAAGAAGAAATTTTCTTTGAAATATTTAATGAGTAAGGTAATAATCACAGACTCATTTGCTGGAAATATGTGATGAGATTTTCTTTTTTGTGGTTAGGGCTCGCTGTGCAATGAAAACCTGTGTTGTTCTACTAAAGGCTGGGCTGCAAGATTGAACTGTGGCACCTACATGGCTTTTCTTCGTCTAGAATCCCTGGGTCTTCATGGGGTTATCCCATGCTCAGGCACTAATCAGGGACAGTTCTTTGCTCCTTTCTGTTTCAGGTAGTTGTAGGTTGCTTTGTAATAACACAAAACACATCTTGGAGAGGAGTTGGAGAGTGCTGCCCTGTGTATGTTGCAAGACTAACTGGCACATACCTGTATGGGTTCTCTAACAGAATCCTCAGTTTGATAAGAATAATCCTTATTCAGTATTGACACTGAAAAGCCTGAGTTTGTCTGATCTGCACACTAACCAAGGACAAGACAGACCATGGCTGAGAGCACAAGCCTTGTAGATGTTTGTCCTGGTTTTGTCCAGGACAATTTTCCTCATAGTCCCTACACTATGTTTTGGATTTGTGCTTAGCTACCAGCTGGGATTAAAACATAACAATGTTCTACAGAGAGGAAAAAAAAAACACACTAGAAACTGTTTAACTTCTTCCATTTTGGCAGTTGTTTTATTTCTTGTTGGCTTGTTGGTTTTTATTTTTCTTACAATCGTTATGCTCAAATATAAAAATTCCTGACCAAAGTTAGTTTTAAAAGTTTGAAAGTGATCCCATCTGCATGGATACATGCTAAACACTAAGTTCAGCTTCTGAAAACATACTGATAAAGACTCCTAACAGGTTGCTTTGCCTGACATGCAGAAAAATTCTCCTTTCCAACTTGTGCAAACATACCTCAGCTTGACACAAAATAAGTTACACCTGAGTGTTTCTACACTGTTTTCATTCATCTTAAACACCTTTTTTTCCCATGGACCCTCAACTATTGGTTCAAGCTAAGCTGAACCACTGTGATCCTTTTCAGCTGTACTGGGCATCCTCTTGAATCACAGAAACACAGAAATAAGAATAAATGAAGAGATGCCATGAGGACTAATACACTGGTGACAGAACTGGAAAGCTCCAGGCACCTTAATTTCCAGAGCGCTGGAACAGATGCAGTGTATTGCAGATCAGCTATTCTTAAGGCACGTGGTGAAAATAACAGTTTTTCATCTCTGGTGATTCATCTCTCTGAGTCAAACATTCTGTGCCAGTAGTAGATGAAGGTTGGTGAGTTGCTGGCCCCAATCACTATCAGCAACAGCAGGTACAGCATCATCATTATGGCAAAACGGTGGGTGTAGAACCAGGAAGATTGACTAGAAGGCCTGAAAAGGGAAAAGTGCATGAATTTTGTCAGAGATACACAAAGATTTTGGCAAAGAGTATCTTAGGTTTCGTTATTTTAAATGGTTTAGCGAATGTAATAAAACCAGAAAGTTTTTCCACAATCCCTGTAACTAACAAAGCATGGGTTTTGCCACTTCCCTTTTCCCTAAGTCTCCATGTACAATCCTGTTTTTTCTCCACATGTTCACACCTTTCCCTGTGGTTTGGAGCTGTAGCTGCCTGGCATTCAGGCATGTGTTGATTAGCTGAGTGAATGCTGCCACTTAGGATAGATAAGAGCAGAATTAAAACTGCCCCAGTTTTAAGAGCTGCATTCACCAGACTTTTGTTATTGGTCTCCTGCCACAGACGGATCATCAGAGCTTTCAAAGACATAAAGTGCTTACGGGTCTGGTGAAAAAACAAATTTAGTCGAGCCTAGGAGTGTCAAAGAGGGAGACTGAGGCAACATGACGGTGTAAGCCTTATTTCCATAGCAAACAGGCTGAAAACAAATTCTGGCAGTGCAGTGTATCTTTCTTGCTTGTTTTCTGTTGTTTTTCAACAATGAGAAGCGTTTATCTAGCTGTTATAGCACAGTCATCTCTCTAGACAGCTGAAGTCTTACCTCCTATGCTGTTTCTGTGAATACACTAACAAGTATTTAACTCGTAAAAGCTCATTGTTTGTGACAACAAAATATTTCTGTGGTACATCCCCCCCTTCGCTGTTTTTCACTCTTGCTCTTTTTCTGTCTATTTCTTCTGAATCTGAATTGGGAAGAGAAAAGAAGAGGGTTTGAGGGGAGCAGAAAAGCAAAACAAAAAAACACCCAGAACTTCAAGCAACTGTAAAAAAGCAAACAACCAACACACACGTACACGCCCATCAGAAGAATGGAAATGAGATAACCAAAGATTTAGTCTTGGTATTCCCCTGAATCTCTCAGCATCCAAAAATAGACTGAGAAGTTTGCTTGAGGCTATACCACTCCTAGTCATCCTTGGTATGGATGACATTATGGCCCAGACCAGGGTGGGAAACCTCCCACCCAGTGCTCCAGGAGCTGCTAATATTAACAGGGGAAGGAAAACAAGGAGCACAGATGTAGCTACTACACAGGGTTATTGCTGCAAGGGACTCACCTTTCTTTTTCACCTGACACTTTACATCTGGGTGGTCGATGATCTCACAAACAGCCACACAGCTCAGGACAGGGCCCAGCACACTGTGCTGCCAGCCGAGGCCGTGAGGGCTGTAGAGCAGAGCCAGGCTCAGGTCACTGGTCAGATAGGTGCCTTCACCAAACAGGGATGTCTGAAACAGAGCAGAAACTGATCTTAAAATCCTCTAGTGCAAACCTTAAACAACATACAAGTGTTCTTTGCTTTCAGACTGGCAGCTCTGCTTCTGAAGGTAAATTACGAAAGGCTTTTCTGACCCGTGTTGGGCCTGGTCCATGCACTGTTTTTGTCCTGGCACAACTTCCTCGGGGTGGGGCTGCTGCCCTCTCCCATCCCTCAAATTAGCTGCTTGGCACAGCCTGTGGTGTGGACAGATTCATGCTTTCCCGGATTTGGATTTAGTTTGCCAGCATAAGTATTTTACATCAACATGACTGCCCTGCTGTTAAAAGCCATTTCGTCAATTTATTGAGACTGTCATCATCCAAATGATCCCACCTCCCCAAGCAAGGCAAGGCTTTGGTTCACTTAAATCCCTTCTTTACTAGAAAAGAGGGAAGTACTTTTGAATTGTAAATGCCTTTCAAATATAAACATTTTAATAACTTGGAATCAGGGGATTTGCCACACTGGCTAAAATTACAAATCCAGTAAGTCCATTGTACCTGGTAAGCCATTGCTCATTGAGAACATGGGAAAAAAAACATAGTCCAAGTTAACTGGAAGGTCAAGCAGGTGCTGTGTCAAAGCTGCCTTACAGCTGACACAAAAAGCCAGGAGTTCCAACTGCCTTTCCACTGAAATTGGAAGAGGTGCAAATCCTATGGGATATATCCCTGAACTAGGTAATTTAAAGAAGGCTCCACTTGTGAGTAGCACCTCAAACTTTGCTGATCTAAACATGAGGCCAGGCTGAAACAGAAAATCTCTGTATTGCCTGGCCAGTCCTCTCCTCCCCTGTTGACAGGCTCTTCCCAGCTGCAGGCTGTCAGACAGACCAGGATTTTCAGAGGAATTACACTTCCTTACAAAGAAGCAAAGAACAGCCATCATTTGTCACGCTTGAGAAAAGGGTTTCATGCCACTTTCCAGTTTTTACCCTTAGGCTGCACTACAAAAATCCAACACAACCATCCACAAAGGCCTTAGACCAAAGTGGAACAGCAGTACAAGACCATCAGCACATTTCATACCCCTAAAGGAATCTGGGCCTATTTTTAAAAGGTGTCCTTATCTGCCAGTGACCGAGAGAAGACGGTATCAGTATCAGGAGCCTCACCCTGTTCAAATGGCAGTGCAGGCCATTGTGCAGGATGGAATGGAAGTTCTCCAGGCGGCTCCCATGGAAGGCGTAGATGAGGTCCCGCTCTCCCTTGGTCTCAGCAAACTTGGCATTCATTTGATCACAGTACACGATTTCAAAGAGATAGTCTGGAGCAGGAACCGCAGCCCCAGACATCCCTGTGAGTTCTTGGATCTTCTTGTACTTAAAAACAGGAAGGAATGTCAGTGTTGGTTTATGGGGTTAGATTACTCACTGGAAATTCTGCTTCCTGGCCTTTCACATTGCTTCATGTGTTCTGATTTTGCTTTTCTGAGTTAGAATTCAACACTGGCACGATTCAGAAGGAGTAAGTGGGCAGTAAAAGTTCTGACAGTTTCTTGCTATCAGAGTTAAATCCTAATTCTTCTTTCCAGAAAAAAACCCCAAACTTCAATTATGCTGATGAATGATTGACGATGTAAGGACAGTATCACAATTCTACTCTGGCTGCTAAGACAATACATTTATCAGCTGATCTTGGAAGAGGAAAAAAAAGTGAAAGCAGGAGTTGTTTTGATTTTGCTGCTAATCTCTACAACTATTTTGATCCCTGTTACAAAAGTACCTCAATGGCTCTGAACCTTTTCATTTTTGGGGCAGTATACAGAAGACAGAGTTCTTTCTCAGTGACACCCAGGCTGGGCTGTCTTGGTCTAGAACATGCATGTATATACCAAATTAACTGGACTAACCAACTACAGTCACTGCCCCTCAACTACTGACAGTGGTAACTGTTTCTTCCAACCAGAGTTCCTGAAAATTTTATTTACAAAACAAAACAACTCCCTCTATGTATACAGGGAAAAAATGGATCCATGTTGAACTGTCAAGCTCTCACACTAACCAACTAATTCTAGCAGGAGGAAATACTCTCTGAAGTGGAAGTTTGCCTTCAAATGCAAATTCTAATCAAGACTTTCAGAATTCAGAACTTACCTCCTGTTTCGTAGTGCTTTGTATCATGAAGACCTTAGATGACAGAATCCAACTAAACAGATCCCAGGTCCTTTTTTCAGTGTTTGGAACAGACTCCAGAAGCTCTTTCAGGCCTGGCAGAGCGTTGGTATCTGCAAGCTTAACAACAGAGGCGTTTAGCACAAGCTCCTTCTTTCCATTGTGATTAAACAGGGACCTCTAGTGAAAACAAAACAACACTTCACCCCAACAAACTGAAAACCAGGTTCTGTTCTGAAATACAAACATTTCTATCCAGTCTGTGGGAGAGTTTATCCATTGCTCTGAAAGCAAATACCAGGCAGGTTATAAACATTTGTGTTTACCAACAGCATCTGTAGGGTAGCAGAGGGACAATCAAACACGCCCCTGAGAGGAAACAAGCTGTCACAGGGCAGTATGGGGGTGCTCAGGCCATGTAACATGAAAACCCTCGAATATTAATTTGGATTTCATGTAGGGTAAGCTCTCCTAACATGTCCCAGAATCACAGAAACCCTGAGGCTCGAAAAGGCATCTGAGATTATCGAGTCCCAGCACTGCCAAGCCCACCACTAAACCATGTCCCCAAGTGTCACACCTACACCTTTTATGAACGCTTCCAGAGAAGTGTTCCCCGGGCAACCCTTTCCCACACTGGCCCATCCTTTCACGGCGAAGAATTTCTCCCTAATACCCAATCTAAGCCTTCCTGGAGCAGCTTGAGGCCGCCTCCTCCCGTCCTGTCGCTTATCACTTGTCACCTCTCGCTTATCACTTCACACCCCTGACTAAATAAACCCTCCAGCCCTGCGTTACCCACGGCCCCGACGCTGCCCCGCCCTCAGCCCTCAGCCCCGGGGCTGCCCCCGGCACTCACCAGCCCCTCGAAGTCCTTGGTGTCGCCGCTGGCGTAGCGGCCCGGGAAGGGCCTCAGCGCCGAGTCTCGCTTGTAGCTCAGCAGCGCGGCGGCGAACAGGCTGCACCGCAGGTCCGCGGCCAGCGGGTCTCGCCTCGCCGCCTCCCCGGCGCCCCGGCCGGGCCCCGGCGCTGACATGCCCGGCGGGGGNCTCAGCCCGCCCCGAGCGGCGGCGGCGGCGGAGCTGCCGGTTCTCCGGGGCGGCGGCGGCGGGGTGTGCCCGGCTGTGCGGGAAGGGGAGCAGGGAAGGGTGGGCGGGAGTGGTGCCTTCCCCTCAGGGACAGACCGGGAGAGGGATGCCGAGGATAAGGGCGTCTTCCCCTCAGAGACTGTGAGAAGGGTACAGGGGACAAGGGCATCTTCCCCTCAGAGACGGGGAGAAGGGTACAGGGGACAAGGGCATCTTCCCCTCAGAGACGGGGAGAAGGGTACAGGGGACAAGGGCATCTTCCCCTCAGAGACCGGGAGAGGGGTACAGAGGGGAAATGGCGCCTTCCCCTCTGGTATAGCCCAGGAGAAGGGGGTACAGGGGAGAAGTGTTCGGTTCAGGTAGAGAGGCCAGAGGAGGAGCGAAGGGGACAACAGTGTCTCCCTCTCAGGCAGAGGCCGGGAGAGGAGGTGCGGATTGGGGCAATGGTGCCTTTGCCTCAGGTGAAGCTCTGAAGAGGTGTGTGAGGAGGGGGTGGTGCTTCCCCCTCGGGTAGAGACGGGCTGTGAGAGGGATGCTGTGGGAAAATGCCGCCGTCCCCTCAGATGTCGATCAGGAGGAGGATACGGGGGGCAATGGCTCCTTCCCCTCAGGCAGAGAACGGGAGAAGGGCACAGAGGGCAATGACACCTTTGTGAGAGTGGGAAAATTGTACCTTCCCCTCAGGTGCAGACCAGGAGTGGGGGTAAAATGACCCCTTGCCCCCAGGTAGAGACCGTGAGGGGGGTACAGCAGGGAAATGGCATCTTCTTCTCAGGTGGAGACTGGGAGAGTGGTAAAGGGGGCAATTTTATCTTCCTCTCAGGTAGAGACTGGGAAAAGGGTACAGGGGACAGTGGCACCTTTGCCTCAGGTCGAGACTGGGAGGGTTCATGAGGAAATGGTGCCTTCCCCTCAGGTAGGAGAAGGGTAAAGGGGCAATTGCATCTTTCTCTCAAGTGGAGACTAGAAGAGGTTATGGGTCAGGAGAGGAAAATGTCACCTTCCCCTCAGTATAGACCAGGACAGGCCTCTGACACCATGGAGGGGGGATCAGCTCTCTGTACCATCAGGACTCCGAGGCAGGGGACAGCGTGGGGACAGTGGCAGAGTGTACTGGGAAGTGAGTAGCACCATGAACATGTCAGACGGTTTGTCCCCTGTCAACCTGCTCAGAGCCAGGAGGGGCTCAGGCCCTTGTCCTCAACTGCTGGGACACAGCAGATGCAAACTCCCAACCTGGGCATTGCATTCATGTGAAACAGCAACGCTGATTAATCAGAAAGGTCACCCAGGGAGACTGCTTTTTGTGTCAAATTTGGGTGTGTGTAACTCTGACAGACTTACTTAAATCAGAAGCGTGTAGATGTCATTACTCCTCAACAGCTGCCTTTATCATCCAAACTTGTAGCCTCAGAATGAGTGCAGGATTGTTTGAGTCATCTCTGCAGGCTGGCATTACGTGAGTAAGGGAGAGGAATTTATTTTTTAGTTGAACCTCTTTATCAGTGTTTTCACCAGGCTGCATTTGCTGTGTTGCCTGAAGCTGGGGCTCAGTGTTCCTCCTGGAATACTGGTGCAGTGTTAGTGCTGTGAAGCATCTCTCCAATTCCAAAATGTCTTAGAAATCACCATCATCAGGGTGGAGGCCTCTTCAACCCAAATGCTGTTGGTGTCCTGAGTGCAACTTTTTTTGGATGTCTTCTAACACCTTTCTTGGTTTCCTCACTCAGGAGGAGTATTGTGCATATCCAAGGGGTGACTGATACAGGCACCACACACAGACTGTTGCTGATACTCAGAAGAATGTTAAGGTCAGTTGTGGATACCTGTTACTGGGGCCTTATCTCACATCTGGGTCTCCAGAGATATCTGGAGCTGCCATTTACAGCCTTTCTCAGGGTGAACAGGAACACCAGCTGTATTACATCCTGTCTGAGGGCAAACTGGTATCAAAGCAAACAAAACGTGAACTTCAGTCCCAAGTACAGAGTTCCTATTCTTACCCACTCAAATGGCTTGGGAATACAAGGAGGTTTTAAAATTCTGTGTAAACCAGATAGATTATTGGCTGTGAACAGTTACATGAAATTGTAAATTATTTCACAGTGCTATATATATATATATATAAATCAAATTGAGTTATAGGTTTATTTACTTGCTTTTTACCAGTGTATCAAATATCAAATTACAGCTGCATGAACAAGGCTGCAAGAGGAAGCCATCAGTTCTAGCACAGCACAAATACTTGCTTGGATCTGACATATTTAGTGGCAACATGTAGACAAAATTAAAAATAATACCTTTGCTTTTTGTTACCCAGTTTATTAGAAGTCTGTATGTGTTTTTATCCTTAAAACATCATCCAGTATGTGAGGTCTGTGCTGGTTTTGCCATGCTTGCTCCAGAGGGTCTCCCACATGCCAGGCACCTGGATGGGTGATTTAACAAGAGGTCTATCACCACACAGAGCTTTTCCTCAGGAGTTATGGAAATTACCTGGACTTGAAATGCAGCCCAAGTGATTCCTTTCCATATTTCTATATCCTTGAGAGGATGTATTTTACTTAATCTGATGTGGTGCCTTATTCTGCTGTAAATATCTGCTCTCTCTGACAGGCTGTTAGTGACATCATTCAGTGATCCAGCACAGGACATGTTTATTATCTCCCATGATATTAAATTGTTCCATATGATCTTTTTGAAAAATCAGTCCTTGGCTGTCTAATTGGCTGATTTCATCCACTAATAAATCATTAGAAGTAATAATTTTTGGTGCCTGTTTAAGAAGGTTAGAAAATTGTAGAGATTTCTCTTTCAATGCATTTGGTTGGAATTTTACATTATTACTTTTAGCTCTTGGACTGATATAATTCCAGTGCCCTGGAATTTTAAGATGCCACTTTCTGTGGCAGAGGAGAGAAGAAGAGTACTGCTGATATCCCTGGGACAGGTAAAGACACTCCTCTTCAGGAATTTCTGCTTGCTGTATCTTTTACCTCACAGCCTGCCCAGGGCTGTGGTTTTAGGACAGAGTGTGGTGTGGAGAGCAGGACATACACAGCACTGCCAGCTGGATCCCTGCTGTGGAAAACATCCTGGGACGTGATTAAGGAGTGGGGATAGGCAATAGTCCCTGAGGAGAAGCTGAAAGAGAAAGACAACATGGTGAAATGCTGATGGAGAGCTGGAGGGCAAAGGGTTTCCTTGGAACCGCATCAGTTCTGGGGAAGCCACTCTATTACCCTAAGAGAGTCAAAATGCAGTGAAGACCTTTTGTGGCCTTGTTCTGGGATAAAGAAATTAGCCCAAAATAGATCTAAAAGATTGTTGGCATTGTAATAGTTAATGGAGATTCTGAGAGCATTGATCCAAAACTGATGCCTACCTTTGGGATTCCAAATGGATAGTGCTTCCATTACAGTGAGCTCAGCTGCATTTGGCAATGACAGGTATTGATGAGATAACAAGTTTGCTGTATTGATGCTGCCTGAGAGGGCTGTCTGCTCAAACACAGCTAAACCCAGTTTCACAAAGCTGCTCCTAAGGCAGAGATGTAGCACTGAAAGCTTCCGGGGCCAGTTTTTGGGGAGTGCACCCTTGTGTGCTGTTGGTGCTGAACATCACCCGCTGTAGACTCAAGCCTGTGAAATGTGTGGGGATAAAGTCATTGTTCCTTTGGAGGGGAAGCACAATTCCCCTTGGAATTAGCTGCAGCAGGTAAGGTTTTCCAACCTGTGTCTTGCAGAAGCCTCAAATCCAGATTTCTACTCATCCCTCTCCTGACACCTCCAAGACGCACCTTGTTGGCAAGGCTTTGGAGTCAGGGCACATGTAGGAAGAGCTGCTGGTTTAGCTTTGGTTTAGCTTTTTTAATTAAGTGCTGCAAGTGGTTGTGGGCTGGAGGCTGAGATTCAAAAGTCTTTCCATTCCTCTTAAAACCAACCCAATCTGGCAATATGCTGTGCACCTCAGCATCCCAAACTTGCTCCCACACCTTTGCACCCCTGCTTGGAGGGCTTCTACCTTTTAATACCAACAGGCAGGCGAGACTGGCTGGGGCACTGGCAAGGAGCTATTGTTTGCTTTTTTGAGAAGGGCTCTTCAAATGTATTTCTCTTTTCCCACTTTATTTTCTTAGGCAGAAAAGCTGTCCTTGGTGATTTGCTGTGATTCAGTGCAAAGATGGCTTTGTAAAAGATACTGAAAGGGTCGTTGCCAGTGCAGGAGTTTGAATAACATAGCTGTACAGCTTCTTCTGAAATTGATTATTAAACATAGTCTGTAATAAAAATAGTTTCTGGTGTTGGCGGATGCATTTCAGCAAAGAAATGTGGCTTAAATGTCTTCATTTAATTCCAGTGTGTTTAAAATTGATCTCATGGACCGGAAAAGAGGTTTTTTTCCCCCTTAACTAGGGTCTGTGAAGGAAATTAATACAGGGAAGGGAAAATAGAAATACAATACCACACTCAGTGAAACAAATGCTTGTGACTGAGGGCTTCGTTCCTTGCTAACACCACTGGAACAGCCAGCTGTATAAGGTATGTTTTATTATAGAATTAACCTTGACCTAGGGTTCAAAGAGAAAGGTTAGTTTGAAATAAATCAGTAGTATGGTCAGGTCACTTCAAAGAGTCTAAAGCTGAGACTGAAGATTACATGCTGTTTATGTGTATCCAGTTGGAATAGAACATATGGTAAAGATAATAGAAGTAAACTATTTATCTCTTCCTCCTGCCCCCCCCCCCTCCTTTAGGATTTAACACCTTTTTGTCCTTTGCATAGATCTGCTGCGGGGGATGTTTTTGTCCTGGGCTGTTTATTGAAAACAGAAGTGTGGAATAAAACAGCCTTCTTAAGTCAGCTGGGTAAAACAGTCTTGCCTTTAACGTTTTTCCAATTGCTCAGATTAAAGTAAACTGTTTTGGAAATAGTCATGAATATGGTGAATCATATTTCTCTGTCACTTGTCTCAGTGAATTCAGACAGTCATAGGAAGATCTAAACAAAATGTGCTCAGCTCTGAATTATTGTAGTTCTGACCTAAAAGCAGGATGGCATTTAATTGTTATGTGTTACATGGATTGTATGAGTTACATGGATTTAAGAGTTTTCCAAGTACCAGATAATTCATGCAATATCCCAGCAAGATGGGCTGGAGTGTCCCAGCTAGCACAGGGAATGAGAACTGAGGGTGGACAAGCAATTTACCCAAAGCCACTTGTAATCTGTAGCAAAACTCAGACTAGTCCTCATGGCTACTTTAGGTTCCAACCCTTTTTGATGGAGAGGACCAGAATCCCACCTGGAATTTCCTGAATGCCAGTCTGTTGCTTTTCACCACAAGACCAACCTGTACCTTTTGCTCCATGTGCCCTCATACTTTGGCTCTCTGTGGAATAAAAGAAATACCAGGATCTGAAAGGTCATGTGTCCACCAGGCATTTGAGTCATTTGTGTAGGTCACTGTGTAGGGGAAATAAAAGAAATTTTCACTTCTTCAAACATGTTGGATAGGGCTTGGAGCAGCCTGGTCTAGTGGAAGGTGTCCTTGTCTATGTCAGGGGGGCTGAGAGGATCTTTGAGGTCTCTTCCCACCCAAACTGTTCTCGGACTGGATGAAAGACAGGGCAGTTCCAGTGAGGAGCTGACAGTCACCTCAGATGCACAGAATTGCTGTAGTGTGTGGTGTGTGAGCCCAAAGCTGGAGTTTCACAGTGCTTACAGGGAAGCAGTGGGAA
The DNA here is from genome assembly GCA_013399895.1 of Serilophus lunatus. Taxonomy (NCBI): domain Eukaryota; kingdom Metazoa; phylum Chordata; class Aves; order Passeriformes; family Eurylaimidae; genus Serilophus; species Serilophus lunatus. The sequence continues at coordinate 900,289 of VXBA01004859.1, read as the reverse complement.
GACTGATGGATGCTGAGAAGCAGAGGGGACCCTCTGCTGAAATTAAAACCAGCTGCTGAGCAGAGACTTGGTCATTCTGTAATAGCTTTGCTCCACAGATTGTTTTTTCCCTAATGTAATACTTGCAGTGTGCAGATAGTAGCACGTTTTAAGATTTATGACTGCCTGATTTTTCCCATTAATAGGGAAATCTGATAATTATCCATTTTAAAGAGGTTGCTGAACAACAGGAAGGAGTATGCTTGTTAAAACTAAACATAAAAGTGAGCTGGATCTATCTTAGGGTGCTGAGCCTTTGATAGATTTTCTCCTTACAGCAGTCTTTGATCTGCCACACCAGAAAATGAACTCAGTGGGAGACTGGATATGGGATATAGAGCAGTTCACCTCTGGGTCACAGGCTCCAATCCAAGCCAGGTCAGGAGCTCTGGGTCAGCTTTGGTGGGAGCTGGGGATGGCAGCACCCTGGTGTCTGCACTGCACCTGCCTGGTGGCTCAGGGAGAGTCTGCAGGGACACCCCTGCAACAAAGGAGGGACCTATTGCTTCTTCTTCCCTTCTCAAATGAGAGCTTTGCAGCTTTTCTAAGGAGATAAAAGATATGGGAATACCCAGTGCAGCTCAGGGGCTGCTTCAGGAGTTTGCTGTTGGGAATGCTCTTGGTGGAGGAAGCTGGGTGCTCTGGCATAGGACACGTGCAGGTCGTGCCCAGCCCTGCATTGCAATCTCTGTGTTCCCCATCTTCTCAAAAATGCAACAGCTGTGCCTATAAATTGTCAGTTAATCTAAGCAAAAGAGAAATCTTTAAAGTGGTTGTATCAGTCCTGTAGGAAGAGACTTGTGGATGTGAACAGTTGTCCTGGAGCTAGCAACATCTAGAAAATAAAGGGCTGTTATCTCAGAAATGTTTAAGCCCTCTGTCTCCCTACCTTTGGAGGGCTGATTCCAAAGGAAAAATTGTGCAGCCTTGATTTGGAAGGGGCTGGATGCAAAAGACTCCATGTAGGAAGCACAGCACATATAAAAGGACAGAAATAAACTGATACAGTTATCTAGTGTAAGGTTTTCTGGCTATGAAATCTGAATTTCTGGCTATGAACCTTGATCTAAGCTGAGAAGGAACATGTGAGAGAAACAAATTAAAAATCAGAACTGAAGTCTCAGGGTTTCTCACTGTTAGGAAAGCCTCTTAAGTTTCTTTCTGATGGTTCTAAAAAGAGCAGAAAAGGGGAATTTTATTGCACTTCAGCTGTGTCAGATCTAGGGAGCTGATTCTGTTTTATCTCGTGCAAGAGGCAGCTGCCAAGATTTATCTTTGCAGGGTGTTTTGCAGGAAGGGAAACAGAAGTGAGAAAGGTCTGGAATCTCATGTAGCTCTGGCCAGAATCATGTTATCTGAAATAACTGGTTATCTGAAGTTTGGCCAAACCTCACTCTGCACAAGTCTCAACACCACACGAGAGCTGTAGGGATAAAGAGCAAGACCCAGACTGTCTGCAGGGGAACTACAGACCAAAGCTCTGGTCCAATTCAGCACTGAGTGAACAGTGTGTAGGGAGCTGCCTGAGCAATCCCACTGCTGCTGAGCTCCAAAATACCCATCCCAGGACCCAGCAAGGCCTGTCCACACCCTCACTACACCCTTAAGCTTCTGTGATTCTTGACTCTGTGGCATTGGAGAGGATAAAGCAGCACTTATAGGCCTGGAGAGGTCCAGTCTTCCCCTGTGTCTGAGCATTCCATCTGCTGTGCCGTTCTTTTTTATGCCCAAAGGTGTCTCTTCGGGGTGAAAACAAGCAGTGGAGGGTTTGGCATGAGCGGGATGTGTTGTGCCTGCTTTAACTCTGGTCCCAGGGAGGGGATGTGCCCTGTGCTGGTATCCAGTTGCCGGCTGATGGCAGCAGTGGATCTGCACAGAGGCAGCTCTGCCTCCTCACCTGCCTCTGCCCTTCGCAGCTCTGACCCCAAATATTGCAATTTTGGGTTATAACACAGCTTCTTACTGCCCTGCTGTGAACCAGCCATTTCCTCTGATAAATAAATCCTACACAGGAGAGTGATTGGAAGGTGGTGTGGAAACAGTCCTGCTGCTTCAGAGGGAAAAAACTGCCAGAAACTTTCCTTGTCTGCGCACCCACCTGCTGATGTGTCCCTTCATGCACAGCAGAACTGGTGAATCATCTCCAAATATAAATGTCAGGCGCTGAGTTTTTCCTCTTCTAAAGACAGGACTGATGTTTTGGACGGGACGATTCCCCCTCCCTCGGAGGGACTGTGGGGTTTGCCTCGTTGTTACCCTGCTCTTCCCTGGGATGTGTCAGTGCATNCCCACCCCCGCTTGCCTCCTTAAACACAAACAATGATTTTAGGGAAAGAAAGAGGACAATACACTATTATGTTGTTCCCTACCTCAGCCTCACGCTGAAATATTTAAGGTCCCCCATGAATAATGCAGTCCAGCCCCAAGCCTGTTTTGCACTTCACACTAACTGGGCCCATAAAACACCGGGATTGCTCCCGGCATACATTATGCCGTATAGAACATCTCCCACCGAGCAAAGCTTTGTCTCACTGCCACAAAGGCTGTTGGGATTTTTTCCCTGTCTCCAAGAGAGATAACGAGCACGAGAGCTCCTGCTTTAAAACATCAGTGGGAACAAGTCACCTGTGGGTTTTTTTACCTGGTGCTAACTAGCTGTGGTCCACTCTGCATCTCCCGCTTGTACTGATGCCATGTCATTCCCCTTTTATCCAGCTGCTGTGTCTTGTAGCAGGAGAGCTACACAGCACTTAATCTATGGAAAAATATGTCGTATTTAGCTGTCAGGCAGGAGACAGACTGATACATTAGGAGTTAGAATTGCTCCGTAACCCAGAGTAGGAATTACTTCTTTCTCTTGACTAGGAATTATGTACCTGAAATGCAGCAAGGAGCAGGAGCAGCATGTTATATACACACCCTGTCACATGAAGCATGTCCCTTCCCAGGCCCTTTTAAAGTTCAAGAGAGATTTTTATAGCATTTTAATGATGCTGCTATTGAGAACAGGACCCCTTTGGTGTCAGGTTTAGTCACTCCCAGCCAGGCTGTGCAGAGCTGTCCCTTCCTCCAAGGAAAAATGAGGCAAGAGGGAAAAAAATGTGTGGCCCCAACTCCTTCCCATGAAGATACCTTTATACTCACCCTAAACTACAAAGGTGAGGCTATTGATGAATTTTGGATTAAAGGGAGCAATATGCCTCCCTGGACATCTGGTCTGTTGTCAATAATGACATTAGGATCTGTCACATAGGAATTGCCATCTGTGATCTGCTTGGAGGCCTTTCAAAGGGAAGGAAATGGGAGGGTGGAGTTCAAGGAATGGTTTGCTGCAGGGAAGAGTGACTTGTAAGCCCCAGAGGTGCATGTGCCCTTCCTTCAGCTCTGCAAGTCACTCCGTTCCTCCATCAGCTGAAGGGCAAACGTAGAAAAATCTTGGGTTTGGGGAAAGTCTTGGGCAGCCTTTGCTGAAGGGAGGAGATGAAGCAGGAAAAGATAGGATTGTCTGCTAGGTGATTTTTAAAAAAGGGCCATACTGAGTGCAAAGGTTCATCCAGAGGTTTTCCAGTTGCTTTCTTGTATTGTCTGGGTTATGCCACCTTCTAACTCTCTCCCAGACATGTCCTCTTTGGAAAGATGAGCATCTCTGGAAAGCTACCTGCTGCCACAGCAATAACATTAAAACCCCCAGGGACCCAGTGATGCTGTTCTCCACATATTTTGTCTATCTATTAATTAGGTGGACTTTCCCCATAGATACCCAAGATTAGTTTGATCATCAGCCCATCAGATGTTTATTTAAAGACCTAAACCCTCATCTTGTATTTTGGCCATCAATCCCCATTAGTTTCCCTGTATGGTTGATTGAATAGTCCATTGCCTGTACTAATAAGCACCCATTAGTTGTCCCAAAGAGCTTCAGTTTTATTAGAAACAATTAATTCCAGCCTAGTCCAGATGAAATTCTTTTAGCTGGATTGTCTTGATTGCATTACTTGGAAGGTGGCATGTGAACACCTGGAAGGTTAGAGAGCTGCTGCATCCAATTGAGCTGTTTTTGCTGGAAAATGCAGAAGACATGGCTGTGAGCAAGGCAACGATTTGCTGCACAGAAAATGAGTGTAAATCTGCAGAAATGGCTCTTTGGCTTGTCCCATATAGGTCAGTCTAGAAAGAATCTCCAGGGTTTTGAAGCCAGTATTCCCTCACCTGTCTGGCTTTGGGATTTGTGATGCCAGTGGATCTCATCATTTACCATTGGTTTTTCTCTTCCTTTTTCATTTTTCCTCTTCCTTCCTCACACCACCAACCCAGAAATTTCCCTTTTTGCAGCGTTTTGGGCTGCAGTAAGCTGGTTATAAGCAATTTGGCTCGCTGCTCTGCAGAAAAACAAGTGTGGAAGGCAGGAGGAACTGCTGCAAATCGCTCTTCAGCTGCTCTTCATCACACTGGCTCTGGCTTCCATCTCCCCGACAGCCCTGCTAAAAGGATAATAATGCTTTAAAAATTAGAGTCAGCCGAACAACTACTTCATAAATTCATGGCCTTGCCCTGATCCTTTCCAGAAGTTTTTATTTCAGATTGAGTCCACATCAGACCTTGGATTCCTTCCCTTTGGAAATGCTGCTGCTTTTCTACTTTGGGAGTGCTCGCTGGGTCACCCAGCTATGCAAAAGGGGTTACCAATTATCTGTCATTACCTCAACAGAAATAAGCCTTGTTTTGGGATAATCTTGTGCTCCCCCCTTCAGAGAATGCAGGATAATCTCTCCATGATGCTGTCTCATTGTGAGATTTTGTCCTTGATAGATAAACCATCCTGAAATCCTATTAAGAGCTATTCTGCCTCCCCTTAAAAGAGACAAACTTGCAGATGAGACAAACTTCTGCAGAACTCGGAAGAGACCCTTGGCTTTGCCCAGCTGATGGGAAACAGCTCTGGTTTGCAGCAGCTGTTCCCATCTGTTCCACTGCTGAAAGCAATTGAAGTCCTAACACAGCCTTGGATTTTCTGGGACTGGTGGTCCTTCTCAGATCATCAAACCCACCTTGACCTGCCAGCAGGAGACCAGGGCAAATGGACTGAGGACTTGCTCAAGATGCGGTGGGAAGGCAGCACTTGGTGGAAAGCCTGGTTCAGTGGGTCATACGCCATAGTTTCAATCCATGTCATGTCCTATCTGTGGCAAGGTATAAATTGCCCCATTGGCTTTTCCATAGACTCCAGAGGTTTGGAGTGCTAGAGGAGCTGGGCAGGAGAGCTCCCACCATTGCCAGCTGGAGTTGAGGCTCAGCTTCATTGTTCTGCTTCATAATTTGATGAATCTCAGCAGGAAGAGTACCTGGCAGTGTCCAGGATTCTCAGCCTGGCCCCTGAAGAAAATAACCTCTTTGTCTGTATGTTCTCCCAAAATAACTCTGGCTCAAGTTTTTCACTTTATCTGCATGAACAGAGGGACGAGATTTCCATCCTTGGAAGGCATGTAATGGCTCTGCATATATTAAATCCACTTTCAGACTTAATGCTTCAGACTCTTTAAAACAGCTTGGGAGTCTCTGCTTTGGAAAAGATGCTGTAGAGGGAATATTTGTTGCTCATTTTGGCTGAGGAAATGTGAAAACCAGCAACCTGAGCTGTGCCCTCCATAGCTCATGACACAGGTAGGTCAATCCATGCTCCCTCTCCTGTCTTGCCCTCTCAGTTTTGGGCAGCCACCCCAACCAGGCACTCCGGCACCATCCACCCCAACAGGATGAGTGGAGTCCTTACTCTTGCTTTGTTGGGTGCAGAGCAAAAGATGGACCCAGCAGTGCCAAGGCAACACGGTAAAAAGCATCTCAGTGGCCAAACTGAGAGGTGAACCTTGGTGGGAGCCAAGCTGGTGCTCTGAATACTGAATAGTAGTCTCCCAGACACATTGCAATAAATACAAACTCCAACTCTTTAGCAGTCTCTGGTTTCTACTCAAACTTGGAGTCTTTATGTTGTTAAGGAACTTCTGAGAATAAAAGAAAAGCAAATCCATTGGTTATGAGGGGGGTTGAAAATGCTTTTTAAAAGGAAAGGTTTAACGAAAAACTTGAGTGAGGTGTAAAAAAGAAATCTTATTTTACAAATCTGCAACTCCAGCGAAGTCAAATTACTTCTCAAAGGATGCTGTTGGAAAGAGGAAGCCTATCCAAGTGTAGGATTCAAAAAAAGAGGAAAGGAAGCAGTCAGTGTTGTCTTAGATTTTGGAGGAGTTTTTTGTTCACTCAGAGCTGTTCAGCTGTGAAGGACTTCGGTCTCTGCTGTGCATCTGTAGAGTTGGTTGTCCATGGGATCAGTGTCTCCCTGTAGCTGGTTTTGTGCCTGAAAATAGTGACTGTAATCTAAATCTCTTGGGTATTTTCCTTCTTGGATTTTGCTTTTGGCCTCCTCTGAGCTTTGGGAGTCAGGGAGCTGCTTCACCCATGAGCCAGGAAGCACATCCCCTGCTTTTGACATGTACAAGAAAGAATTTTCAGACTTGTCTGGATTTTTGGGGAAAAATACATGAATATTTTTTGGGGGAATGTATGAATGTGTGAGAGATATGAATATATCTTGTATAATAAAGACTGTTCCCTTCCAGTGCTGTGTTGCCATGTCCCACCAGTTCTACATTGCCCAACTTTTTGTAATGCCCCCTCAGTAATTTCCCTTGGTGCAAACAATAAATTTAATCCCGCAGATTTATTCTGGTCGAGTGACAGCAGGGTCTGGGGCTGGCACATCTCCTCCTTGTGAAGAGAGGATCTCTCATCCCCCCTGCAGAAGCTGCTGGGGCTATAATATGTGTCCTGTGCCACATCCTCGCCCGAGGACTGGCAAGCCTGAGCCCAATCTTCAAAAATAAATCCATCACAGGAGCAGGGAGCGGATGGAGCTGCTGCAGATATAAAGGTCAAACAATAAAGGCCATGTTAAAATATGCTCATAGGAAATGGCAGCTTATAAGTACTCTGTGATCTAATTACTTATGTCAGGCAGATAAGCCTGGACAGCAATTATTTTTAACCTAAATCACGCAAACAACTACTGTAGGAGCTTTGCCAGTTCTCAGCATTTCTTTCAAGTATCATTTTTGGGGCAAAACATGGAGCTTTGCAGGGCAAACAGCTGTCTTAAAGAACTGATTTTCACTTTCTCTGAATGTGGGGAACTGGTTTAGCTATCTACAGTTATCTTTTTTTTTCCCTTCTGAGAAAAATAAACCCTAAGCAGCATAGTTCTCAGGCAGCCTGCAGGGCTGATCCTGGTTTGCTTTGCATGTGGAAGGGGATTGGGATGTATTTTCCTGCTGGCATTGCTGGAAATGGACAGATGGGAGAGCCATGGCTAAATGGCTCACACAGGAGAGCAGCCCCTGGGATCTGCTGGGTTGGTGAGATGAGTGGTGATTTGGAGAGGCCGAAAACTGGTCCTTACTATGCCATAGATTGGGATGGTAATCCCAGTTACCAGGGATTGAGCAAAGGACTGCACCCAAGAGAGGAGCCACACAAGAGCTCGTGTGACCCATGGTCTCTGTGCAGGATGGAGATCACAGTCTCTGATTCCATCTCAGACTGCACACAGAGAAACCATGAGTTGTCCCTAAGCCCAGAGCAAGAACATGAGACGGTGAACCACATTGCCCTTTTGCAGGCAGGTATCACAGCCTTGTGCTCTAGCCTGGCACACAAAGTCCAGGTCCACTTGGTCCAGCATCACCTTTCAGCCTCTGCATGATCTAAAATCATCCCTCATGTCGCTGGAGAAGCTCTCTGGCCAAAACCATTTCTCTGTGCCTTATGGAGAGATCTTGAGACCATGTATCATTTTACAGAGTGCTTCAATCCTGGCCCTTTGACCTGTGCCTGGGGGAGCTGCCCTCATTCTCTCAAGGTCGTTTGAATATCAGCAGAGATGTTCATCATCCTGGGGCCTCAAGGGAGGTATTGATCACCTATGATGAATTGGCACATGTGTTGGGCAGAAGGAATGATTAGTTAATGCATGAAAGATGTGAGACCTCCTGCTTTCATCTCAGGTTGCTGCTTCTTCCTCTCCTTGATGTCCAGCTGTGTGACATGGAGAGATGCCACACATATGGTCCATAGGGACCATGAGGGACATGGGTGGGAGCTTGAAGCACCAGTGCATAGTGGGATTGCTTTGGAGCTCCATAGCTTTGGAGAGAAGGTGAGGAAGGAGAAGATGCCATGTGCCTCTTAAGTCGTGCTGCTCTCCCAGCCTTCAGGAATTACTGCAAATAGTGATTTATTAAATCTTCATAAACCAGCTCGGTATCACACATCCCCGCTGAGAGCTCTTCTGCACGAGGTGTTACTCCAAAGGCCTGTTTCTGATTGATTCTTTTCACCCCTGATTTTTTTCCTATATGACTGTTTTGGAAGAAAAGCACATTATTCCAAATGCGATTAAGTCATTTGGAAGAGGATTATGGTGTTTTGGAATAACACCCTCTTATTCCAGAATGAGATCAGTCACAGGGGGAGTTAATCGGAAACAGCTATTTTGCTCCTCTGGGAAGCCTCCACCAGCATGATGAGCAGTCAGAGTTGCTTCTTCTGCCTGCTGCCCACTGGAGCCTCCATCCACCCGTGGGATCTAAGGCCAGACGGTGTGTTATGGCTCAGTAATTCAGAGACAGTGTTCAATTGATTCTGGGCCTGACCCTGGGTTTTCTGCAGCAGTGCAACCTCAGAGTCCTCCATAGAAATCACAGCAAACAGGCATTTCACGGCTGAAAATCGAGATGTGTCATGAGGGGGTGTTTGCTTCAAGAGGCATTTGCTTCCCCAAAAGTATCTACATTTATTTAAGTGCTGGATTGAACCACAGCAGAGGCAACTGCAATGACTTCTCAGCATCATTCTACCCATTAGCCGTGGTGAGCTGCCTCCCTTGTCTTTGGTCATGAAGGCATCAGCATGATCCATGGTCTAGAGCAACCTGGGAAGTTGGAACCAGACAGTCTCTTAGATCTTTTCCAACCCAAACCATTCTAGGATTCTCTGATTCCATGATCTGCCACCGCAGCCGTTGCACTTCATGGTGCAGCAACCCAGAAACTATGGGCTCCCACGTGCCACAAATTACATTTTTTTCATCCTCTGATATGTATTTATTATTGAAAATTAAAGGGTTTCCTAAAATTTTTATTTCTGGTCTGGGCCAAACATAGCTTAGACAGTAAGCAATGCATATTTATTTCCAGCTCATGAAGGAAAAATATAACTTCTTTCCTTGTGTTTCTATAATTTCTTTTCTGTGCATATGCAAATTGCTGGTTTATTTGTGCAAGATTTATGCAACTAAATGATGGGGAATTATAGAGGCAATTCAGCACTTAGAAAGGAGAGAGACAATTGCTGCAATTTGCTTGTGCCATGCGCTAATTCCTTCGGAAAATGGTTTTTCTCATTTATTTCCACCGAGCACCGATTTCTGCACCCCTAAGCAAGCTTGGGAAATGTTCTCTGGGGTCAATAGACTGCAAATGGTTTATATTTCTTTCTTCCTGTGCCATCGCTTCCCCATAATACTTTATAGCAATTAATAACAATAATGAAATATAGCTGTGATTTCTCAGCGCCGGAGAAACGCAGCCAGTGCTTGTGAATCAGGCACATTTTCTGGTCAAATTGGCCATTTAAACATGCTGCTCAGGAAGCTTTAAATCCACCTCGATGGATCACCCCGAGCTAAGCCCCATGGCGGGGAAAACACTGTTGGAAGCGGATTTTTTTTCCCTGGCAAAGCTGAACCTGGTCTGTGAGGTGATGCTCGTGGGTTTGGGTGGACTTCTCACCCCAGCATGAACCCATGGGTTGTGTTTGCTCACGAGCAGCATCCTCACTGATGCAGCGAGACCTTGGTTTGCAAAGCCTTGGTAGCAAGAGCTGAGGCATCTCACAGGTTTTCCTCCACATACCTCCTGGGTGAGGCTTTACAGGGAAATCCCATGGGGCTGGGATCATAGAATCATGGAATCATTTAGGCTGTTAAGATCATCAAGTCCAACTGTTAACCTAGCCCTGCCAAGCACCACCACTAAACCAAGGGACACATGTCTTTTAAATCCCTTCAGGGATGGTGACTCCACCACTGCCCTGGGCAGCCTGTGCATGGGATGGACAGCCCTTTTGATGAGTAAATTGTTCCTGTTACCAATCTAAATCTGGCCAACTTGAGTACATTTCCTCTGGTTTTGTCTCTTGTTACTTAGGAGAAGGGACCAACACCCACCTGGCTCCACCCTCCTATCAGGGAGTTGTAGAGGATAATAAAGTCTCTTCTGAGCCTCCTTTTCTCCGGGCTGAGAACCCCTAACCCTAACCCTCCCCAGTTCCCTCAGCCCTTCCTAATCAGATTTGTCCTCCAGAACTTTCCCCAGCAACGTTCCTTTCTCTAGCACCTCAGTGTCTTTCTTGTCATGAGATGCCCAAAAGTGATCCCAGAATTTGAGGTGCCTCAAAAGTTCCCCATGCAGGATGGTCACTGCCCTGGTCCTGCTGGTCACACTATTGCTGGTACAATCCAGGATGCCCTTGGCCTTCTTGGCCATGCCAGCTCGTGTTCAACCACTGTCACCAGCACCTCCAGGTTCTTTCTCACCCCACAGCTTTCCAGCCGCTCTCCCCTAGCCTGTAGCATCTCATGGGGTTGTTGTGACCCAAGTGCAAGGCCTGTCCCTTCACCTAATGCCTTAGTTCCGACTCCCGGATGCAGGATGGAGACACGACACAGGGACAGAGGCCCAGGGCCCCGGGAACTAACCTGGAGGTCCTGCAAAAGGATTGTTGTAGTTAAATGTCACAAAACAGCTGGTGCCCAGCACTTAGGAGAAAGGGAAGTGATTTAGGTTTGGTCATTATCAGAAAAACATGTGTGGAGGACGGGCAATGAGAAGAGCAGCCGTTTTCTATTAGGATAAGAGTAGGTCAGGTGTAGTTAAAACTGAGTAAATGGAGCAGGAAATGTGGCTGTATATTACTCACCCAAGATATATTGCACACATTAGCCTTGTTTGATCGGGCTATTTGGAAATTCGGAGCTCCAACTGGTGTTTTAGGGTGGCCAAATCCAGGCTTTATACTCTATTAAAATAAATATATTGCTCGTGTTTAATAAAGTCTCTGAGTTTCCATGTAACCAAAAGTCTGTGAGCAGTCTTTGCTGAGAGTCTGGGGTCTTAACAAGTCCCTGCCTGTGATGGGTTTTTGAAGGTGGAAGGTGTGATATTAATATTGTTTATGTAGCAAAATAATTTATGAATATTCATTTAATGACGTTACCACCTTCCAGCATGTTTCTGCTCTTGGGAGCTGTAATGGGTTTTCTCTCCTGGCACAGAGCTGCCTCCTGGAAGCGCCAGAGGCTTTGCTGTGAGGGTTCATGGGCTGTCCTGTGCCTGGGAAATGCATCCAGGCTGGTGGGGCAAGGATGGTCAGAAAACTGCAAGGCTGGTTTGAAATTTGTCTGTGAAAACTGCTCTGTTTTTGCAGAAGGATTAAGGAAAAGATGCTTTTCTTATGTTAAAAAGCTCCGTGCAGTGCAGATGGCATTACTGGACAAGTCAAAATGTGTTTAGGTTTTTTTTGGCGCATGAAGTTTTCGAGTCTCAATGAGGAACTGTGTGTCCCCTCAAAAATAATGGAGAAGGAGGTGCTGAGGTGAACAGTTGTTTCGTGCTAAAATCAATGTTATTAGGTGATCTCCTAAAAAATAATACCTTTTATCTCAACCTTTGTATCCTATGTAACATCTTTGTCTGCGTTTACCTTTGACGCTCTTTGACCACCCCTTTGCATGTGCATGGACAGGCTCTTTTTCATGTCCCTGTGGCTCCTTCCTAACCTCTTGGATAAATATGGATAAATGCATGGCAGCATCCTGCTTTCCATTCAGGGATGGAGTACTGAGGTCCTGATCCCTCTGAAGTGCTTGGATCCACACGGCCAGGCTTATCAGAAGGCTGGGTGATGTGTAAGAGCAAACCTCTCTGGGGGCAAACCTTGCCCTGGGGCTTAGCTCTGGTAGCTCTGGATTTAGAAATCCCAGCAAGGGCAGTGAGTCCGAGCAGGGAACCACAGCCAAGCATTGGCATCATTACTTGCCCAGTGGAGACCTCACAAGTCCTGGTCTCTGGAGAGCAGCCTCTGCTGCACGAGCAAACCAAAAACCAAGTGTGGGGACGCTTTCCTGACTCCCCATCCCCTGGTTGCCCCAGGGCGATGCTCAGTGAGTCATCCACAGCCACCATCCCATCTGTGGGCAGTAAATCCCGCTGCTGACCGCGGCTTCGTTCCCTCTTTGCCACCGACAAAGCTTTTATTGTTTCGGCGTGACCTGCTTTTAGGAGCCCCCTGAGGTCCGGCCGTATATCTGTCCTTGCCAAATCCTGGAGAGTGGCTGGGACCCCGGCGGGGTCAGCGAGAGGGTACGTCACGGCTGGACGGCAATTATCCTCCGGGCTGGGAAAAGCCTGGGCCGTGACCTGGGGTCTTAAAGAAACCTTTGAAGGGTCCCAGGCTAGTGAAGGTTGGGCTGCTCTGCATCATCCCCCTACAGAGGCATCCTCTGCTGAAAAATTTTGTTTGTTCTGCTTAATGGTTACTGGACACCACATAGTAAATGTGGTCACTTTGCCCTGCCCTGGCACCTCCGGGCTGGAGGAAATGTCCTTTGACTCTTCCTGATGAAACCCTGCAGGACTGAAGTTCCGTGCTTCGAATCATTAGTTCATTAGTTTCCCATTCCTCAGCTCTGGGCGGTGTCTGCCCGGCAGAGCCACTAAATGGGGTAAACTCAAAAGGAACAGCAAAGTGTGAGTGTGCGAATGCTCAGTTTGTGTTAAATAGGAGAGAGAAGCAGAGTCTGGGTAGAAACAGGCAAATTAAAACCAGGAGATTGGTATCTGGGACAGCTCAGGAGGTGAGGAAGCTACTCCAGAAGGAAGCTCCATGTGCCGCCTCCCGATGCTCAACATCACTTTATTTATTTGCTCTCCTCCAAGAAAAAGCAGCCCAACTCCTTCTCTAAGCAATCCTCGTGAGTCAGCGGCAGAGCCTGGCCAGCCCCTTCCCATGGCTCCATCAATCCACTAAAATAAAAAAGCCATGGGCAGAAGGTGCTAGTTTTGGGGGAAGGATGCTGTCGCCCAGGGGAGATGCCAGTGTGTCCTGTATGCATTAATGAAACACTTTCTTTCCGGTTAGGACTTGAAGGATGCTCATTGAAAATCAGGCTGCCATGGAAACCAAAGGTGTTTAGTCTTTTGGGAATGCTGTTGGACAGAGGCAGGGAGAGGTGTAGGAGGCGGGGAGAACAGCCTCTACAGAGGAGGCATTTTTAGCAAAACCCTTGGTCCGTCATCAGTCCATGCCTGTCTGTTGTGGGAGAGAAGGGTTCATCTCTTTGCTGGATGCTTTCCATGGCTCCAGGGGGCTCCTCGCCCTCGGTGTGTCCCCGTGTGGATGTGGCATGTGGACCCTCATGGTTGTGGAGGCAGGGCTTTGCTGCAGTGGTGACACAGGGTGTGCAGGGGATCAGGAGCTGCAGAGCCCTGGGTGTCCTTGTTGCTGTGACAGGAGGCAGCAGGTCAGGGGCCTTCAGCTGCTCAGGGACCCCCGGTCCTGACATCCCAGTCCCCTGCACCCCTTGCCCCACTCCTCGAGGATGAAGCACAGGAAGATGGAAGCATGGAGAAGTAATGGAATTATTGCTCTGTCATGTACCATTCGTTTTAATTAACGCAGCACGTCGGCACCGTGACAGCAGTATTAACGAAGGTTGGGAGGTTATTGCAAAACAATGTCATCTTCCTACACCTTGTCACTTCCCAGCGCTGTCCCCAGACCAAACCCCCTCTCCTTCCCCTGCTCATTCCAGTTTCCATCCTCAGGCTCTTGCTGGGAGCCCGTGGCCGCAGGCGGGAACTGGGGGCTGCTCCTGCTCCCCTGCCGGCCCCACGCAGCTCCTCGCCATCAGAAGTACCTACTAACGCATGTTTTAATTAGAATAATTAATGAGTTGCACTAGGAAAAGGACCGGAGCGAGTCCCTGTTGCACGCACGGTGCTGCCCTTCGTCATGACTCGTACAACACTCTGCACTGATGCTGCTGGAGGTTGTCATTAAGACTAATTAATTCCAAAGATACCCAGGGCTTTTGTTTGGGCATCTTTGGATTAGGGCCTGCTGCAACGTGAGCAAAGCCAGAGAGACCTGCAGCCACTCAGCCTGGGCTTGAAGGCAAAATGCAAAGAAATAGATTAAAAGAGCAAAGCAGCCACCCTTCCTCCCATCAAATATCCCTGAAATCAGCACGTTCCTGCAGAAAACCTCAGCGCAATGGAAAACCCTCAGCGCTGGGGGCCGGGGCTGTCAGTGCCGGCTGCCCGAGGATCGATTCACCCGTGATTTGGATTTCTCGTCTCTCAGCAGTTAATGCTCTGCCTGTGTTTTGCCACCATATCCCGCTCCGTAATTAGAGTGACTGCTCGGATCAATTAGCGCCGCTTAAAGCCATTAGCAGCCCGGCCCCTGTAGCCCGGAGCTCATGGCCAGCAGCCCTGTGCGTGGGGAAGCCACGAAGGGACCTGCCCTCACGGTACCTGCAGTGGGCAGCCCCTCACTTCTTTTATTTTCACTTTTAATCTGGTTTTCCTCAACAGGGGCGCTGGGACAGGCTTTGTCTGACTGCGAATGTTTCATTTCTCTGGAATTTCGATGTTGCCTCTTGGGGTTCACCAAAAGGTGACAGTTCTGTTTTGTGATGGGGTTTGTCATCAGAAATTTGTCCTTGTTTGGTGCTGGATGAAATCTAAAGTCCCAAAGTCTGGGACTGTCTTGAAACATTCATTTCAAAGGGAAAAGCAAAAACTTTTCCTGGGGTGTCATTCAAGGGGATGAAGGAGTTGGGATGAGAAACAGAGGAGGGATGAGAGCAAACATATTTTTACATCTGAAGGGGGAGATAAATATTTTCTCTGTGCCTCAGTTTCTCTACTGGAGATGTATTGCTTCTACTGCCCATGTCAGCTGCAGATTTAGAGCTCTGTGGTTTGGGATAAAAGGTTTATTAATGAAAGAACTGGGACCCAGCCAGCTTTGGAGGAGTGGCTCAGTTAAAGGATGGAGATGAAGCTCCAGGCTCTTCACAAACTCATCCCAATATATTGATGAGCACAAACACCTCAAACACCAGGTTTCAATTTCAAATACAACCCTTTCCATTCCCTTTTTGTCTTATACTAGAAGTGAATAACACCCGAAATATTCTCCAAAGGAGGTATTTCTTCCAAGATCTCCCCAAAAATGCAGGTTAAAAAAGTCTTGGGAGAAACCAGGGGCTGTTAACAGAATCTTGTAATATTAATATCTCCCATGCAGGGACTTTTTCCCTCCTCTTGACTAAAGGATTTACCAGCTTTAATGGTGGCATGTCCCAGCCTGTGTGGCCCTGACTGTCCATAGGCAGAGCCCAGTGTCCTCAGCAGGGAGGACCCCTTTGCATTTAAAAAATTTAAGTAGCTCAAAGATCCCTTTTTTTAAATTTCCTTTTTTTCTCATAATTTTATCATGATAGGAAAAAAATATTAAGCTGGTGTAAAACCCACAATATTTTCAATGGGGCTGAGGGACCCCATGTGCTGGAGACCCCACTGGGGGATATGCTGGTCCATGGGGCACCTTGGGGGTCCCTGGGAGAAGCAGAGGGGGGCTGATTTCCCAAATCCAAATCATAAATCACACCTATAAAAAGTCACTCGGGGCACTCTCTAACCCAGCATGGGGCAACTGTAAATATTTCTGATCTAAGGGATTATTTTCTCTTTGGGCAGTGGCTCGCTCTGTGTGTGACATCTCATTCCTAGATCAATGTTTTATAGACACGTGGGCTCTTGTATCTGCTTGTGGTTAGTCAATAATGCCAAAACATATGGGCTGTCATGTACTTTTCCATGTATTGCTGTTATATAGGCTCCAAAAATAACTTGAGGGTTAAAAAATAAATAAATCTCGAGGATGGTATTGTTCGTGCTAGATAAAACCCTGTGAACAAAGCAATTGGCATCATTTCACTTGCAAATTGAGCAGCGAAGCAAAATACCATTTATGAAACTGTAATTTATTCTTGGAAAATCAAGCACTTACAATGTCGGCTTGTCGCAGGTTAAGTTACAGAAAAGGGGAAAAAATAGATTAATGATGAACGTGACAACATTTCAGGGTAAATCATCACAGCAAAAGCCTTTGAAAAACCTGTTCTCTCCCTGCACAAACGGGATTTTTATTTTTTTTCCCAAGAACATTAAACCAGTGATTGCTTTGGGGCTCAGCAGTGGCAGCTGTAGCTGAGCAGGCAGTGACAAGGTCTAGGGAGGTCCTTGCAACCCTTTCTCCCCATCCTGCTTCGTCCCATGCTGGGGAACCCTTGATGCCTTTGGAAGTCAAAATGCAAAGTCTGTCTCATTATTTTTCCCCTGCCTGCAATTAGTCCATCTCTAAACAATCCTCTTTCTTCAGATGTGCTTGTTATATTCACAGCCCCACAGACTGGTTTGAGTTGGAAGGGGCCTTGAACATCACCTCTTTCCAACCTCCTTGCCATGGGCAGGGACACCTTCTACCAGAACAGGCTGCTCCAAGACACATCCAACCTTTCCTGGAATACTTCTAGGGATAGAATATTCTTGTATTTTAGTTCTGGACAACTAAAAGCAGGCAATGCGGACAAGCAACTCTACAATGGGGACATCAGCAGTGCCACCATCAAACCCTATCATCAGGTCCTTCAGAGGATCCACAGGTGCTCTATGACCTGGTTCCTTGAAGAAGGTCTTCCAAAGATTCTTCTCTGCCTTGGCTTTTATTCCCCATCCCTCTTAGCCCTTCCTCTTCTGACCAGACCACTCTCCACTGCATGGACACCCTGTGAGAGCTGGCAGACACCATGGAGACATTGGCAAGAAAATGAATATAGTTTACACAAGATGAGGACAGAGCTCATCAAAGTAAGCCAGTAAGTGATGAGGAGGTCTGGCCTTGAATCCTGGCATGGGGGAATTTCTGTCTGTTGGAGCCATGAATCCCAGCTTGGAATTGCAATCTGGATGTGCATCTTATATTTTTATTAAGGGAAATAATCCCCACACTGTCTGCACCAGCATCTTTTAAAGTCTCACTCCAAGCTCTGCCTTGGGAATGGGGTCTTGTCAAGGAGGGAGGAAACTCCTGATCTTCCAAGCACAGTTTCAGGTAAAGAAATTAATTAAATGGCCTCAAATGGAATAGGTGGTGACTGTGTCATGATCCCCACCGAGGGATGGGGGGTGTCTCAGGGAGCATTTGGAGTTCAGGGGATAAGTCCCTAAAGGAGTGTTTCATGCAATTAACATTTAGTTCTGCCATTTAAGCTGTGGGTAGGCAAGAAACTTCAAGTGCAGTGGGTCAGAGTGAGCAGAGGCGCACTTTTGTCATGCTGTCAAGTCACAATCACCACAAGGACGAGGTATTTGGGGCAGGAACAGGTATTTCCACAATTCTTGTCCCCGAAAGTGATGGTAAAACGGAGTTCACGACCCGAGGAGCGATTGCCGGCTGTAATAGTGTGTCACGTATTAAGGGAGCATGTTTGAAACCACGTTCCATTATTAAAATTCATGGGAGTGATTTATAGGGGTTTTTAAAAACAGCAGCTTGCCAATATAAATTGGCTTAGGAAAGTCAACTGTAATCCACCCAGGTCCAAATAATGACATTTCCTCCAATACATCCAAAAAGCTGAAAAGCAGAAAATAATATCCAGGCTCCAGAGATAAGGCGAGCACCCAAGGGAAAGAGGACTCTGAAATATTCATGCAGCCATAGATTGGATGGTGGAAATGGCCGTTCCCAGTGGCTGCGTTTAGGGACTGATGAATTTAGTTACTGTACCTTTATATTTATCGCTCAATAAACAAGACAAGCTCCTTTACGACGCTGAGCAAGACTAATTTAGCTATTTTAGCACTAAGGAAATGGCTTTCTAGGCAAGGCGAGGGATTGCTAATTTTTGTATGAAATTAGGAGACTTTTAATTTAGCTAAGGCAGTAAGTGCTCGTAGGCTCTGAGGGTGCTGGGAGTAACAGGGCTGGAGACCTGATTTCAGGACTAAACTGCCCCTGGAGCAGTGGGTTGAGGTGCTCACCATGGGTTTTGTGAGACCCCACACAAGTGAGTGGAGCCTTTCAGGGCTGCCTGCATTTGCTGATGAAGACGTTCCAGCTCTTGATTTTTAAGATGATTTTCGGAGGCCGAGGCCGTGGCTGTAAAGGTTTTACAGCAGCCGTGCTGGAACCAAGCGTGGCTCTGTAAAAGTGTCAGCAAATGCAGTGATGCCCAAGTGGTATTAACACCAAAATGACCTTTCCAATAGTTAGGGCTTTATGGGATATTATAAATTCTCCCTGTGTTGGCAGGGTTATAACTAGGACATTAGCAGTAACATCTTCTCCAGCGATATCTGAGACAGGAATGCAGCGCACGGAGCTGAAAATACCCAACCTAATTTTGGGGTTTGAGATGTTTCCAGCAGAAATTTTAATGTGCACAGTCAAAAGGAGGTGTTTTTCTCTTAAAAATTAATTTTGAGCACTCTGGTAGGGCTTTTTTTGAGGCTATTAGTATTTCCAACAGCCAAAAACTAACACGATTTAAAGGTATTGCTGCGAGTTTTTTATTTCCTTAGTTTCTAAGACTTTAGATTAATATTGTCAAACCTTTTTTTTTTTATTGCCATGAAGGCAGGAAAGTCCTTTTTAATGAAAGCCACAAGCTCTATACAATACTTTTGACTCTGCAGCTGCTATCTGAAGCACCAGATTCCACTGAACTTACACAGAAATCCCCCGAGTCAGCCCACTCTGATCCTTTTTTCACCTCTTGTGTTGCCACAGGGAAATAAAGCCAGTTTTTATGCTGTTATTTATTATGAAGTATATATTTGGACAATCTGTGCTGCAATTTAGCAGTTCTGAGAGCTTTGGGGAGTTGTTTGAAGTGACTTTTCACTCACCTGCTTATTGAAACCCTCCTTAGAAAGTGCTGCTGGGCTCAGTCTCACTCATTTATTCCCTGCAGCCTCTGTTTTGACTATTCCTTAGCATCAAGGCCAGCAACAGGAGAGTGGGACAGGGCCATTCCTCTGTGGACATGGGGCAGTTGCAGGAAGGTGGCCCATGTTTCACAGCCCCTCTTTTGGTGCAAGGATAAACCTCAGAATCCCAGAATGGTTTGGATTAGAAGAGATCTTAACAATCATTCAGTTCCACCCACCCCCTCCATGGGCAGGGACACCTCCCACTATCCCAGGTGGCTTCAACCTGGCCTTGGACACTTCCAGGGGTGGGGCAGCCACAGCTTCTCTGGGAAATCTGTGCCAGGGCCTCCCCTTCCTCATGGGTGCTGCCCCTTTTAGCACCTGAGGCAGCAGGAAAAGCAGATGGCAGCGATAACTGAGCAGGATTAACTGGAAATTGATTTGCACTTCCAAGCACAGGTGTCACATTGTGACCCTGGAGGTCTCATCCCACCCACCTCCCAAAGAGCCCCTGCCTCCAGCAGGCCTCTGCTGATGGCTTGGCTGGGGGTTTATGAGCAAAATAAAACCCCCTCAGCCCTTAAATGCTGCGTTTTGGAAGCTGCTCTTTAAGAGGAGCCACATTGTCCAGCCATCTACATGAAGTGGTGATGCCCCGAGCTGCCCTGCACGATCCCCACACCACAGGCCTGCACGTGAAAAGAAAACCCCCACTCAAGCTCATTTACTCTAGCTTTATTTTTCTTGTACAAGTAGCCACAGGCTAAAATCTAAACAGAGCAAACTACAAAAAACCTGGGTTTTATTTTATTATTTTTTTTTTAATACAGAGCTAACAATCGTGGGATCAGTGGGATTTCAATATCAAGACAGTTCAAAGTAAGAAAGGTAGAAAATAAACAGTAGAAAAGTGCTTTGCAATTTGGGTTTTTAGTATTACTCCTAACAGTGGATTCCCAAAAAGGACTGGGACAAAGGTTTAGCATCAGTTTTATTATGACTTTTTTACAAACTTAAAGATATTGCAAGTTTAAATGATGGAAATAGGATCAAAGTACAAATCCCTCTTTGCTTTTTAAGTCAGACCCTGATCTAAAGCCCTGTTAAATCAGGCTTGTCCCTGACTCGCTGGGCTTCACACTGGCCCCGTCCCTTCTTCCCACATGATGCCAAAGCCCAGGCTCTGCCCCTGGAGCAAAGCTGGAGTTGTTTCCCTGATTCCCAGCCTTACAGTGGGTTTCAGTGCCATGGCCCCCTGCCAGCAGCACTTTCTGCTGGGGGTGCTGGTGCTTCACTTGTCCCTGTCTCCCCACCTGCAGCTGAAGCTCAGGCACCTTCCCTTGCACAGAATCACAGAATCAATTAGGTCGGAAAAGACCTCTGAGATCATCGAGCCCAACCTTTGACCCAACACCACCTTGTCAACCAGACTATGGCACTCAGTGCCACATCCAGTCTCTTCTTAAACACTTCCAGGGATGGTGACTCCACCACCTCCCTGGGCAGCCCATTCCAGTGCCTAATCACCCTTTCTGTAAAGAACTTCTTCCTGATGTCTAACCTAAACCTCCCCTGGCACAGCTTGAGACCGTGTCCTCTTGTCCTACTGCTGGTTGCCTGGGAGAAGAGACCAACACCCAACCCACTACAACCTCCTCACTGCTGGCTCATGTTCAGTCTCCTGTCACTCAGCACCCCCAGGTCCCTTCCTGCCTGGCTGCTCTCCAGCCACTCTGTCCCAGCCTGTGGGGCTGCAGGGGGTTGTTGTGGCCAAAGTACAGGACCTGGCACTTGGCCTTGTGGAACCTCACACTGTTGGATTCTGCCCATCTCTCCATCCTGTCCAGATCCCTCTGCAGAGCCCTCCTGCCCCCCAGCAGACCCCAACACTCCCACCCAACTTGGTGTCATCTGCAAATCCGCTGATGGTGGACTCAATCCCCTCATCCAGATCAATAAAAATATTGAACAGGACTGGGCCCCACACTGATCCCTGGGGACACCGCTTGTGACTGGCCACCAACTGGGAACTGGCTGCCAACTTTACTTCCCCTTTTTTTTTTTAATTTGGTGGGCGAGGGAAATAAATGAGCCAGCATCAAGTTGCTAGATGGGATCTGTAACCTGCCCGCTCTGCAGGGAGGGAGCGCAGGGAGGGATAGATTTCCACAGACTGTTTGCACAGATGAAGTGAGTGAGTAGCTCCCCCCATTTGTTTTCATAAGCTTTTAATTTCCTTTTTTTTTTAACCAATCTTCCCAGACTTAAGTGCTGTCACTCAGCTGGGAGAGGACTCTGACACTGCACTGGTCCTGCCATGAAATGCTATGGGATGGTTTTCCCAGAGGAACACCCACCACGGGCAGCAAAACCCTTCCCTTCTCCATGCAGAAGCAACAATGTTTTGTAGCTTCTCCTTTTATTGGCAACTTAAAATCTACAGTCCCTTGATAAAATTTGGGGTGAAAGCTTTAAAATTCCCAAACTGGTCCAGCACTTAAATATATCAGCACCTTTACAAAACAAGAAAGAAGAAAGATAATGGTAGACAAATAAATACCTGAATCCAACAGCATGAAAATACCCTGTCACAGCATAAAACTATTCCCTGTTCAACTAAAGATAATGTGGATACTATCCCTGAGGTAGCAGCCATCTCTGGTCAACTTGAGAGCTCCAAGAATAGGTTGTGCCCATTATGGGTTACCAAAATAGAAAAAAAATCAGCTTTTGGATATTTATTCCTTCCTGTAATTTCATCTCACCAGAGCCAGAAAATAAGAGGGGTTTTGGGATAGTCTGAGAAAAGGCAGAGGGTTGAAATTTGTGGAACTATTTGCTTGGAAAAATGCTAGAGGGTGAGATTCCTACCCCAAACAGGGGTGGTTGCCTGTGGTTTGCACCAACCAGATCCAATATGTGCCCATTATCCAGTGATTTTATCCCTGGGCAGCAGTTTGGATGAGCCAAGGACAGGCTGTCCCCCATGCTGAAACCAAACACAAGCTCTTTTTTTTTGGTTTTTTCCTTCTCGTTTCACAGAATAAAGGCCAGACATCCTCTAGGTGATGTTTTCCCAAGTTTTTGGTTGGCACAGTTTTGCCTCCAGCCCAGCTCAGTTATTAATGTACAGCCAGAGGGGCTGTCATGTGTCACTTCTCGAGCTGAGAGGCAGAATGTGCCATTTTGAGTGGGTTTTTTTGGATAATTCAGGGAAAATCATGTCCTCCTGATGGATCACCAGACTTCAGCCTTATCTCTTCATGGGCTGAGTTCCCACAACCATCTACATTATGTCCCAATGGTATAGACTGAAAAGAGTGAAAAGAAACCCCAAAAAAGAGGAAACGCTAAATTTCTAAAAAATAGTCTTTAAAGATTTACATCCATTTTCAACCATCTCAAACCAACACAGAATCTGCACTGGTTTAAGCCACCATGTTTCTGCATAATTAAAAAAAAAACCAAAACAAAGAAAAACCTCTACTCTTGACATACTATCGTATTCCAACTAGTCAAATGGCACAGCATTTCCCTTTAATAAAAGGAAGTAGTGACAAATACTTGTTACTATTACAATATCACAATAATATGATATTAAATTAATAGCATGTTCACAGCTTCAGGAAGCCTGAGCTGAGTGCTACTCTAGGTTTTGTGTTCACTTTGGCAACGGTACTTATTCAATGTGAACGGTGACGTTACACACACCAAAAAAAACAATAAAAAGAAGAGCTGGGCTGGAGCAGGAGTGGGATGGCAGGAGAGGGTTGGGTTGTCTTTGATATGAGGTTGTAACTCGAGCTGTTTGGTGTCTCCTCCTCCCTCCTGCCCTTTCCATCCTCCAGCTCCTGGGATGGGGTGGGCTACTGGTCTCACATGGTGCTGTTCCCCCATGGTCCCTTCTCAGGGTGTCTCCAGGTCCAGCATCCCAGGAGGGAGCATCCCCCCATGCAGGTGTGAGCAGAGATTGGTCTGATGGCCCCTTTAATCTCTTTGGTGGGGTGGGGAGGGGCTGTTTTGGGGGGATTAATGCCAAAGTTTAACCCTTCGCATCTTCTTTGTCCTCCATGATGTTGACAGGAGGAGGAATTGTAATGGGAGAGGGCTAGAAACACCAAGCCTGAAGAGCTCCTTGCTTTTGGGGTTGGTGCCATTACATCACCTTGGTGATGTGTTGTGGAAGGACAGAATCCTGCTCCCAGCTAACCTGTCTCAGCACCAGGACACAGCTCAGGGAGGAGGCCTTTGCTCATCCTCCTGTATGTTGTCTTATTTACACAGCCATTGGCAGCATTCCACTGCCAACTGGGCAGGTGGTGAGGGATGTTTCTCACATAAGGGACTTTCCCACTGGTACCATTTAAAAAAATACAATTAATACTTTTTTTTTAAACTCATTTCCTTTCCTGATTTCTTTCACTGTCCTTGCAAATACAGCAACATTTGATTTATCACCACCTACACAAAGAGTTCAAACCTTCACATTCACCAGGATTTAACCAACCCACATGGCAGGGAAAGAGCTGCCCTCCAGCACCATCTCTGCCCCCATCCCACCCCATGGACGATGCCAGCAAGGCTGCATCACGCCAAGACAACCCAAAACCCCACAGTGGCAGATTGGTGGTTGATCCCTGGAGGGTACAAACCCTCTCTTTGGTGTCAGGAGCTCCTCTGCCCACCTTGGGCACGGGGAAGGGGCAGCTGCTGGCAGCCCCAGCGTCCTCCTCACCTTGTCCCTCCCAGGGAACTGAGCCATTTTTGGCTCCACTCATCCTTTGGATGTTCTCCTGTGGCTGGGAACGTGCTGGAGGAGCTGGGAGCAGCTCAGTAGCATCTCAAGGAATTCTGGAAGTGCTGTATCTGGGTCTCCCCGTGGGTGCTCCTAATGGCAGGGTGGGCTTTGGGATAAGATAGTGATATCCAGGTTCCCACCCCTTGGGGGTGTGTTGTGCTGCTCACAATGGCACATGTCCGAAATCATCCTGCTGGGAATCAGCCTTTGGGAGCAGCACAGTGACAGGGCAGGAAGGTGCCCTGGTCCCAGTTCTGCCATCTGAGCACCCCAAACACCCAGGATGGACCGAGGCAGCCACCACCAGTGCCCCAAATCAGCCCTGGAAAGGCAGCGGTGCCCAGGAACCACAGGGCGCCCTGCTGCTTATCTGTGCCAGCCCCAACAATCCTTAAAGACCATGACAGCAATCTCTGCCATGCAAAATCACACCGGAGCCCCTAAAAGTAAAGCTCATTAACACTAGTGAAGCATCACACTTCGTGCAGGGCTGGGTGGGAGAGGCAGGAATTGAGGGAGGGGAGAGGGGACACACACGTACACACACACACACACCTACACACTCACTCACACGCGAGTTTCTCTCATGCTTGAGGTAGAACATTGCTTTCAAAGGTTTGGAAGTGCTTTACATGGGGACGACGACAACGAAGCCACCGAGGCGGCAGGTACAGAGCGTGACTGCTGAGGTAGGACCATGCTTGTACTGACCAAGTGCTATGCTACTTGTTTTTTGAACACGAAGGAAGACGCAGGTATTTCTGCTTCCCAGAAGACATTCATTCCGGTTGAGGTAGGTTCTGAGTTCACTCGAGTTGTCTGTCCAAGTCTTTCAGTAGCCCTCAGGCATCCTTTGACACACACACTCATTTTTTTTTCATTTTTTTTTTTCTTTTTCCATATTATTTAGAGTCAATCGGCAAAAAAAGTATCCTGAGAAATAGCGAAAGTGTACAAAATCATCAAATCCATGGAGACACAGCCTTCCTGGGCATCGATTTTTGGAGTCAAGTTAGAAGGATTTCTCCAAATCCAATCTTCTGGAAATAAAAAATAGATCAAGAAAGTAGTTCTAAAGCTGCTGATCAGGAAAAAGTCTGGGATGCCAAGAGATGGGGGCTCCACCATATTCCCAGTCTTTCAGAGACAGGAGAGTTTGCCAAACTCTGCCAAGGAGTCTGTTACTTAGCAGCTGTGGGGAAAATCCATCGTGACCAGTCTCCGTAAAGCCATCATCGGAAGAACCACACAGAGAGGCTCGAGAAAGGTCAGAAAGATAAAACTTCACAGTTTCCAAAAGGCTGTATACATATATATATATTTATATATATATATAAAAATAAAGCAAAACAAAAAAATAACAATCAGACCGTAGAAATCTTCAATTGACCTGAGATTGACAACTCGTAAAGACATCACCAGCCACGGGTTTGGTTTCTGGTAACTCCTACAAGAGGCTTCGAGTCTTGGCAGTTTTATCCTTCATTGGCAGGACTGTGGTCAGGAGCCAGAGCAGGGGGGCTGCCACTACGGAGGGGGTTTGGGAGGGGGTCTGGCTGCTCCTCGATGATGCTGAACTCATCCAGAGGGAGTGTGGAGATCTGGGTGTCGTTGTGGGGGGCCGGCGGGCTGTGAGCCGACTGGAGAGAGAGAAGGGGACAATGCAGTGACAGTGGCAGCTCGCTGATGTGCTCAGACATGAGCCAGGTGTGCTCCTGACCCGCTGGACTTACCATCATTCCCTTATCCTGCTGCTCCTGGGATGGGGATGCTGGGAATAACCTCTCCAGCTCATTCATATCCAGCTGCTTTCCATTCAAGTCCCGGTCGTCCCTGTCCCTGCGAGCGGCTCCGTTCAGGACAAGGCCCGCGGTGTTGCGCTGGCTCCTGGGGATCTGCGGGGTTGACAGCTGCTCCTGCACGTTTTTGCACATCAACAGCCTGAGAAACAAAGAGATGGATCCCGAGGGTGAGAAGGAGGGTGCCTCTCCTGTTCCTTCCCCCAGGCCTAAGTCTGCCTTATCCCTGTGCATCCTTCATCCTATGAAATCCAACATCGCACTGGGGGTGCAAGACAGGTGGACACAGCTCCACCACCCCTTGGGAGCAGTGACACGAGCATCCCTACCTTCCTCGGTACCCAAACATGAGGAAGAGGATGCAGAATATGATGCACGTGACACCGATGTGGATCCCAATGATGATGCCCGTCGTGGAGGTTTTGTTGTTCTGCTCGTCCTTCATGCAGTCACAGGGGGGATTCAGCACTGCCAGGAAAAAAGGGGAGAGGGGAGTCAGCAGAGCTACTCTCCTATTGCTTCTCCAGCTTTTGGGAAGCACAGAGCCAAAGTTGGAGCCTGGGCTGTGTATGGGAAGAAGAGATAAAGAAGTGGAGCTGGGAGGGGGTCACTGCCTGCTGAAGCAGCTTCCCTGCTCCTGGCACTCCAGGAGGGCACTCACAGCGAGCACAGGACTGGAATGTCCATAGGGAGGCAGCCCCATTACCTGGCTGCTGTCACTAGACACACTTAATGAACAGAAAAGACTGATGTTAATCTTTGCAATCCCTGTGACCAAAGTAGAAGGTGAGAGGTGGCCACCATGCCAGAGAAGGCTGAGACCTAATTGAAAACACTGAGAAGGCAGATGCCAGTGAGATTAGTATTTACTCCAACACAGATAGACAAGTAATAACTATCTTTGGAAAATATTCCCACTGGAAGGCTTAAAAGGCTTCTGAGAGCAGCAGGATGTTTTTTACACATAGATGAATATGAAAGGTGTGATCAGTTAAGAGATTCCCTCTAGAGATTTCCCCTTTGCTTCCACGTAATGCAGGGCTCATGCTCAGCAGCCATTCCCCATTCCAAAGCCACGTCTCCTCCCTTTTGACCAATGAAGGTCAAAATATCCAGGAGAGCTCCAGGAGAGCTGAGATGCTTGGTGCATCACATCTCACCTGAGGATGGCAGCTCTTAGGGGGTTTATCCATGTTCATGGCCTCACCTCTGGCTCGAGCTTAGGGGACAAAACTGGGAATTACAGAACACTGGTTTGTCTTGTCCCCATTGGTAAAAATGTTATCAGGTTGGACTGGCCAACAGGGATGGTACAAGCCTTGCACTTTTCCTTCAGAATTTTTTGTGATACTGAAAACGATTGAGTGGCTGAAGGTGAGATGAGGTAGAGCCATGGGGGTCTGGGGGATGTGTCTGGTCTCACTACCTTCCTGCAGACTGGTTTCCCAAACCACTGAGACCCGCATCCCATCTCACCTGTCCTCTCCACAGTTTCCCTCAAGGACACGAAGCGGACAGTTGAGTCTCCATCCCCGTGCTGGTTGTAGGCCAGGAGCTTCACTTCATACACCACCGACGCGTCTGTCCGGAGGAGACACAAGGACAGTCCGGGTGTAACCACGAGCATTACCCCCACGAGTGAAGCTTGTCTGGGAAATGGACATCTTACCAAATACACACAAAACATTGCAAAGAAATACCAGTTCTTGGGAAAGCACCCCAAAAACCCAGGGCAGAGCTGCAGCACCTCTCATTTCACAGTTGGGCAACACATCTCCTGCTAATCACAACAGATGCTCCCAGGGAGGGGAGGGGACATGGACTGAGGTGTCATCATACTCACCCAGGTGGGTAATGTTGTAGGCTGTGACATTGCTGGCCAGTAGCACTGGACCTGTGTACTGGGAGAGGTGGACCTTGCGGTAATAGAGCTTGAAGCCTTCGTGCTGGCCCAGTTTGATGGAGGGCTCCCATGTCGCCTGCACAGCGGTGCTGTTAATGACTTTAATAAAGAGGGATGGCATGGCTGGGACTGAAACAGAGAGAGAAAGACAGTGGGTTGCATGTGCTTTTTCAGTCTGCTTGATGAGAAATTCCCCAGCAGCCTTTCCCTGTGGTCACTGCACCAAAAAATGTGCCAGCTGAGACTGAGAAAATTCAGAGCACACCAGAATCTGGTTTAACAGCTTTCAACTTCTTCAGGGAGCTGAAGGAGTTTCCAAGGGTTTCCTCTACTCAGATCAGCAAGCAGGGGCTACTTTTACACTTGGTTGCAATCTAATGCTCAGCCCAATCAGGTCAGGGCAGGAATGCAGCAACTTTGGGAATTCGTTCTCATATTGCACTTTTTTGCCCTAAGGCAAGGACCTTTCAGAGCGATTAATCCCCCAGGGAGGAAGGAACCAGAAGGGACAGAGCTGGAGACATCCATCTTCTAATTGTGCTGGTTACCTGCACTGGCTTGCAGGGGGCTCACTCTCCCCATCAGCTTTAGGAGGGAGGTTTGTGATTCTGTGCTGGGGATTCAAAAGAGAACTGGGGCTTCTTCATCAACAGCCCTAAAACCTGAGCAGCCCGAGATGCCTGTACAGCTGGGGCTGGCTTGTCTGGGGAGGCAGGCACTTACCTGGCCTTAAGGGCACACAGGGGTTTTGCTGGGAAAATGTCCCTGCTGCTCCCCAGTGTTACCTGATTCAAAGTTCACCAGGACACTTTTTGCTCCAGTCAATACCCCAAAACTCTGCTCTGGTTCCTGGGGTGTGCTGAAGAGGACATCAGGCCATTCCCTCCCCAGGTTCCCAGAAAAATGCCCGGTCCCATCCCACCCCATCAGCCTGCGCCGAGAGGCAAAGATTTGCAAACCCAAACCAATTTTCCTGTGATGCAGATACCCGGGTTTTCCAAAGCTGGTTCTGCATCAACCTCTGCCACAAGCCCTGTGCAGCACTGGGGCACAGACCCACGTTTACCCCTCCCGCCCTTTCACTGATCACACAGAGATGTGTCTCAGCAGGACACTTTGGACATTTCAATGATGATTTTTTTTCCCCTCATTTCTACAAAACTACCCCAGGCCAAACACTCCCATCAGCTATCCAGTCTTTGGCACTATCCAGAAGGTGCAAAGTACCAGGTGCTGCAGGCTCTGCTCTGCCCAGGGCTCTGCTTCAGCACCAGCAGGGAGAAGGGTTTTTGGGCACTAGGCACTGAGCCTGGCTACGTCCCATAGGAAAACTATCCAGCAGAACAGCAGCCCTGCTTCTCCAGCAGCCTCTGGGCTTTGAGATAGAGCTATTTTTCCAATCCCACATGATTACAAGCTCAGCAGTTCCCAACTATAAGGACTGCTGGGCTTGCACTGGACCAAAGCTGCTTTCTGGCCTGTTTTTCCCCAAAGGATCTCTAAGGACAAGCAAACCTGACCTTTGGCAGGGAGTTCAGCACAACCATTAGTGAGAGACTGTGAAAAGTGGATGAAACGTGGCTACGTCAATCTAAGACTGATGAGAGCTAAAAAGGGCATTTCCTCAGTTTACTAGTAAAAGTAAAACTGCATAGCACAACTATTTGCCTTTTCCCAGGCACTGAGAATTCAAGCTTTCCCATGAGGAGTTTTAGAGGAAGGAAGGACACCTCTCCAGGTGAGCAAGAGGATCTCCCCAAAGTGACGCCCTCCTTTAGACTGCAGGGACTTTGCCTGATGCCTTCCAAATGAGCACATCAAGATGAACAAGTCCCTGCTGACTGCTGAGCATTTCCATGTGGATTACAGAGGAAAGACCCAGTGTCCTGGGTAAGGCTAATGAGATCCCATCCTGCCTGAGTGTTGTCTATGGGGAAAAAAAATAGGTTGAAGTGCTTCTTTTTGCTAGGATTTATTCTGATGTGCATTTCAGTGCTGGGGAGGCTGAACTTAGCAATTCCTGGGCGCAAAACACAGAGTAAATTCTCTTTATACTATTTATATTAAATACTCCTTTTTTCTCATTCTCCCAATTCCCTCTAGGGCAAAATCCCCACTCTGAGAAGCTGAACCCTTGCTTAAAGCATAATTATACAAAAACACAGGCAAAAACACCAAAGAAATGGAAATTATCACGTTATCCCATGGACAAAGAAACACTGATGTGGGCCATCCTGATTTGCGAAGAGTTGGCTTTATTTTATGGTTGCAGAGCCTTACATTTAATAAAAACCACAAGAATATCTCTCCTTCAAAGTATGAAATATATAGTATTTATTCAAACTTTGAGTATATATATATGTATAATACTGATTATAGGTATATGCACTCGCAGAATGCACGTGCTGTTTATAATGTGATTACACAAATAAGTGTATACAATGGAGTATATCTGTGTGTGTGTAAATATATGTACACACACCAGAAGATAGGTGCTTCACAGAAGTATATATAAGACATAATATGGAGCTACTGTAAGTGAGGCATCTCCCTCATGCTAAGGGCTGGGATACTTGTTTTCCTCTTCCGTGCTGTTTGGAATTTTCCCCAGGTCATTTCAACTTTCTTCTTGAAGGTGTCTTTAGCCGAAGATGACTAAAGGAACAGTCTTCATCCTAGAGAAATGTCAAAAAGTCCTGGAGAAAACCCTAAAAAGCATTAAAAGACAAGAACAAGGAGTGTGTGCTGCTTAAGGAAGCGGAGAGCGTTTGAGATTTAAAATACCACGGCATTTGTGAAACGGTGCAAAGGAGAACAACAGGGAGGAGGCAGGAGGATCTTCCCAGTGAGTGAGGTTTATGAGGACAAGGTTCACTTGGGTTGTTTCTCTACAGTGTCTGCCCTTCTACTTTCCATCTAAAATTAGCACTGGCCCACAGGAAGGAGCATCTAGAAGGCACTGGAGGCTTCAGCCAAGTGCACTCTCAGTGATTTGCTATCCTTGAAAAGCTGATGGCCCTGAGCCAAAAGCAGCCCCGCTCCTCAGTATTTCTGAGGAATATTGCATATTCCTACTCCGGACAATACCAGCATAACACAGTCACTGAGATCAGTCTCCAGCTGGCATTAAACTCCAACAAGCACTGCCCTGGCTCCATCAAGCCATCCCTGGCTGCCAGATACGGCATGTCTTGGAAAACTCATCTCTTTGTGAGGCTCTTAGCCCAGTTCTGGGGGCTCCAGCTCTCCTAAACACCTCGGGAAGACACAGGGTAAAACTGCTTGGCCATGAGAAGAGACAAATCTACAGTGAAGCCTTAATTTAGTGACAAAAAAAAAGCCACTAGATTCTAGCTCTCAGATCCACTCTCTCCTCTGTGAGCAAAAAGCAACAGGCACCAAAGTGAAGCAAAGCCAAAAAAATGAAATCAGAACTGGAGCTTTTAAATCTTTTACCTTTCCATAAGGCAAATGCAGGCTGGGGCTGAGTGACCTGAACCAAGCCAGCTTGTCCATCCTGAACAGGGAGCTGATTGCCAAAGCTTCTCTACACAGCCTTTTTTAAAGGACAGCAGACCAGGACAATCATGCCTTGAAACCTCAGAGAACCAGGAAATTTACGATCCCATTACCAGATCCCTAACCCTGTTGTGATTGAAGGTAATAATGACAAAAAGTCCCCTCTCACTTGACCCAGGTTCCTGCAGAGTCACCAAGCTCTGTGGAGCATGGCTGGCTTGTAGCTTCTGTGCCTGAAGTCAGAGCATCGGGTCAAGGAGTTTCAAATTTTGCTCTACTCCATCCTTCTGCCTCTAAATTGGAAGAAAAACAAACTCCAAGGGTGACTGATTCCCTGCAGAGTACCAAGGAAAATAAACTCACAGGGCAACAACCCAGCAGGGTGAGGATTTATTGGTGTTGTTGCTTAAATTCTGTAATAAATATCTGCGAGGGCTGAGTGGAATGAGGACTGGATCCCCGACCTGGAAGTCGACACACTCTTCCTTCTGATCCTAAATAACATCCTCACACTCAAAGCCCTCTTCACTGCAAATTCAAAATTACTGAGCATTCATGAGAATGATGTACCTAAATAATCAGCCTCCAGGTTTCAGAGGGGCTGGAGAGGCAGATGAGTCTCTAGGAAAATATTCCTAAGATGACAGCTGACAGATCACACTGGGGCTGGGGTTTCTGTTTGGTGTGTTTTTGTTCTGTTGTGTGCAAGGGTCCTGCCTTAGAGCGCCCAGTTTCTTACTAAGAGCACTTTCTTACCACAAGCCAACTGGTTGCCAAGTGAGGAAGAGCCTTGGAGGTCACCCTAATTTCCCACTGAAACAAAAGGCTGCTCCAAGGCAGGGATTTGTAGATCAGGACAGTTCAGCCATAGTGTGATTTGTCCAGAGTAGAGCAGAAAATAATCAAACCTTAAAAAGTGTGGCACCTATGAAGTGAGAGCTGTGAGAACCAAAGCTGCAGGATGCTGCTGAGATGCTGCTTGAGCAGGAAATCTGCATTTAGCAAGGAGTTTAGGAACAGCCCAGAGCAGCTGCAACGCAGACACCAGGCAAGTTTGCACTCACCCCCTGCTACAACATCAGCTGTGAGAGGCGATGCTGCTTTTAGTCAGTCAACCCAACAAGTGAGTTTTACACAATATCCCAGAGCAGAGGAGGAGCAGGAACAAGGAGCATCAACACCACAGGCTCCGGGGTGGTATCGGGGTGACTGTCGCTGCTGCTACACACAGCGAGTGTCGGCATCTGAGGGTCCAAGCGCAAAGTGTTCCTTACCTTCTCCCAGCGTGCTCACCACCGTGACTTCTGAGGCTTTGCTGGCACCCCGGGAGGTGTAAGCCTTTATATAAAAGCTGTAGCTGGTCGAGGGCTCCAAATCAGTCACCAGCTGCTGGAAGGTGCTCTTGCTAACAGCCTCCTGGTACTCCATCTCAACGGGATCTGAAACGCAAAGGAAGAGAGAACAGCTGGGCATTGCAAGAGGTAAGGAGACTAAAGAGATGTTGCAAGCAGTAATTTTGGTCCCTGGAGTGGGTGTGTACCTGCCCACACACTTCTCTGCTTACATTTCAAGGCTGGGTTGGACTGGGCTTGGATAAACCTGTGCTAGTGGAAGGTGTCCCTGCTCATGGCAGGGAGTTGGAACTGGATGATCTTTAAGGACCCTTCCAACCCAAACCACTCTATGGTTTCTGGGTGATTTGCCAGAGATCTACATGGGCAGGAAGATTTGACTACACAGCTTTACTCTCCCCACCCTTCTGGTATTCACAGCATCTCTGTCCTTCAGAAACAGGGAAGTGATGGAGAACACAGATGTCAGCACAGTGCACTGCAGTGCAGCCCTGGTTTAACCTACAGGGCCGTGTTGCTAAGTGAAGGGAAGGCTGAGGACGCTCTGGGCAGCGGACGCAGCACCGTTACCTGCAGCTTTCCGGATGTGCAGCACGTAGCCGATGATCTCCTTGGTGTTCTGCAGGGGCTTTTCCCAGGACACCTGGATGGTGGTTGCAGAGACGGTCTCAGCCCTCACGCCCTGGGGAGGACTGGGCAGCCCATCAGCCCACAGGACGGTCAGGCGAGCGCTGGCCTGCGTGGAGCCGGCGCTGTTCTCAGCCAGGCACTGGTAGATGGCTTCATCCGTCTGGTTGATCCCGTAGATGGACAGAGTGCTGCAGGGGGACACGAGAGGGACAAGCAACTCACTGAGTGCTCTGCAGCCATGCATGGCCCCTGTGCTGGCACCAATGGCAGGGCATCCCCCAGCCTCTGTTTCCACAGAAAGCTTCCAGGAAGCTGGGGGTGGTGCTTTTGGGAAAGGGAAAGCCCAGGAGGTGGATGTGTCATTCCCTGGAACATGTGACTTGGGCAGATTATCGCTGTCTCAGCCTGCAGATACTGTGGTTCAAGTGCAGCCAGATATGGACACAGGGTGGGATGGGGAACAGCAGGATCTGAAGCTTTGGATTCAGGAAGATCCCAGCCATACTACAGAGACAGCTCTGTGGCAAGTGACTCTGAGATTAGCTTAGTTGGTTAGAGCCTGGTGCTAATAATGCCAAGGTACAGGTTCAATCCCTGGATGGGCCATTCACTTGAGAGTTGAACTGGAAAAATTCTTGTGGGTTCCCTCCCACTCAGAATATTCTGTGATGTGCATCCACACACCCAAACCAATTTTAACCTTAGTTCCAGTACACACCAGTGAGACCCATCCAGGCACTGTAGACAGTTGCTAAGCCAAGTCTAACCAAACTCAGCCAGAAAGCCCTCTGGTGATGCTCTAATTGCATTATAGCACATTAGAGATGTCTTAGGGTAACACTGGGATTAGCCGACTTATCCAGCAGGGTTGCAGCCTCACCTCCTGCTTTTGCACTTCCAGAAACACCATCACCATGAGCCAAAAGCCAAGGCTTATGAGCAAGTTGTGTGTTTTGTCTGCAAAACCTCTCTGGTTTTGATGCTGGTGCGCCAAAGCTTGCTCCCTCCCAGGGAAACAACCAAAACAGTTCTTCCAGCCTCTCTCAGGGGCCTCCACGTCAGGTTTAGATGCTGTTTTCACCATCCAAGATAAAGACAGGAACTGGCTTTGCTGGTAGAAAACATCCCTAAAGGAGTGGGGAAAATCAGCTTCCCAAATGAACATGTTCCTGAGCACAGTGCCCATCTCTGCAACATCTCCAGGAGAGGCTTGATGGGCACAGGGACAGAGTCCTTGTATGTGTGGCTGCATGAACTAGAGGCCATTCCTGCACTGTGTGACCCTCCAGCAATGCCTGTGGACAACCAGAGCAAGTTCAGGGCCAGCCCAAGGGATGCACCACCCAAAAGCTTCAAAACAACACCAGCAAATACTGGCTCAGAAATAGTTGTGCAACACATGAGCTCTGTCTTATCACTGAACATGCAAAGCAGCTTTTCTTAATAACATCTGTTCACAATCAGAGACCCATCAATGAAAGCTGTGCTCAGAAACAAGCCAGGAACTACACGATTCAATCTTTTCCAACCTTAATGATTCCACGATTCTAAGATCTGCAAATATCTATGAGACACAAGACCACCTAAATAAATATCCAGTGTTCCTCTCTTTCAAGACATGGAGTGGGGAGTGTCACCACAGTGAGCCCAGCTCTGAACTGAAACTGGAAAGGCAGCCTTTGACACTGGAGATGATTTTACCCAACTCTGAGGCAGCAGCTCAGGTTATGGTAAAATCTGCTTACAATGCCCTTAGTCACCCATATGTGCCCCACTCTGGATTAATCCCTTGTGCAGCTGTATTTCCAGTCTTGTCCAATTCCTTTGCTCTGTGGTTTGGTTCCGACTCCACATAAACATTTGGGAGACCACAATGCCTCTAAGTTTCAGCATCATCTTTTTGGCTTAGGCCACAGCTCACAGGAGCTTTTTGCAATTCCTCTGTAAGAAATGACCCAAACCCAACCAAATCCATATTCACTGTTTGTCTCTAGGAGAAATAAATTACTTTCTTCTCCTGCAGTGAATTCCATCCAGGTGGAGGCCTAGGACTTGACTGCACAGAAGTAAATCCCAAGCATCTCTGCTGATG
The DNA here is from genome assembly GCA_013399895.1 of Serilophus lunatus. Taxonomy (NCBI): domain Eukaryota; kingdom Metazoa; phylum Chordata; class Aves; order Passeriformes; family Eurylaimidae; genus Serilophus; species Serilophus lunatus. The sequence goes on along the minus strand of VXBA01004859.1, from coordinate 865,042 downwards.
AGAGGGACACTTCATGGCTTTTTGGGAATCATAATCAAAGCTGCCTTTTATGTATATGAAAAATTGAACATTGGAAGTAGAAATGATAAATAACCTGCCACTGTCAGCCTGTATGTCAGAACAAACGCTTCTTCTAATTGCAGCAAAATATTGGTCTTCCTATATTAAAATTTATTATTGCTGTTGATTTAACATTCCTATTTCTGCCTTGCAAATTATCAGGGGCCATGGTGAGTGAGCAAATGTTTAACAGTCATCTATTTATGTCCTGTGCTTTTGTTTCCTTGGAAACATTGTAAATGGAATATCAAATGCGATGGTTTCGGCTGATACGGTGATTTTCGAGAATCAGCCCTAAGCTCCTCTCGTAGCCACGGGCTCAACGTATCTGATTAAATGGAAGGAGAAAGGCAGAGCTGGGAGGGGGCGCAGGGAGGAAGGACCCGATGTGTGGCTCAGCTGTGTCAACAAGGGCTGACTCCTGCGAGGACAGATGGCAGAAGGCAGGATTACGCCATCCGAGAGCTGCACTCCCAGCCCTGCACAAAGCAGATGTGTGGAAGGAGCAGCAGCACTTCCTTCTGCCCCGTCAATGCAGGGATTATTTCCATGTGGCTGCTGTGCATCTGGGCACCCAGGAGTGGCCAGGCTGGGCTGGCACAGGAGTCAAGAGCAGTGTTCAGCTTCCCAAGAACAGAACAGCCCTGGAACAAGGAGTATTTAGGCTCTGCTGCCTCCAAGTGTATTTATTTGCTTTGCATGGGGAGAGGAAAAGATGCAGAGGGGGAAAGAGGGGAGCCTGGCTGAAAAGCAGTGCAAGGCACCTGATGGCAATCGTGTGATGCTGGAGCCAAAGCCTTCTCTCTTCTGGGAGGACTGTGGGGTGAGCAAAGCTTTTCACACATGACACAGACGATGTGCAGGATGCCAGTGGTCCTGGAACGACAGCACTTGGCCGCTGGGACCCAGAGCTGAGCAGAGCCTCTGTCATGCACCGTTGATCAGAAGAAATAAATAAAACATTTTTTGCAAAGCTGACATGGCAGGTAGCTAGAAACTTGCTGGAAGCTTCAAAAAGTTAATTTTCATTGAGATTTACTCAGCTGCGTTTGGATGAGCTGTGCAATGAGAGCCTTGGCTATCCATTACCTAGGGCCCACACTACCTGTAGTGCAGCAGGGCCAATGTTCCGTCCCAGGTTTTGCTGTTTTTTTAATATTTCTTTCTTTTAAGGAAGCTCAAACAAAAGGAAAATCTGTAGCTGCCGTGTGAGGAGGCGCAGAGTGTCTCTGTGCATCAACCATCTGAAATATGCAGTGTCCTTTTATTCCTCCCCGTCAACAGGAAAAAAAATCTGTCACTCTGGGACATCTGCTGCTGGAAAACTTTCCCGCGAGTGCCAGACTGGCAGCGCCGTGAGCACGTCAGACGAGGCGAGATGCCAGAAGGCTTTCTGCTGGTCACCAGAGCCGCTCACCGAGCCGAGGGCTCCGTCACAGCTCCGCACAATGCCCTGACAGGCATTGATGGAAGTGGGGAGAGGAGCCGCTGCAGATTCACACCCGGCTGAGCTGAAACGAGAGGCCTCCGCTGCTGGAAAGCCGCGGTATTCCCAAGCTGTCTTCCCAGCTCACGGGCAATCAGGATGACTGATCTGGCTCGGGTCAGGGGTCCAGGCCGGTGACCGGAGATCGGCTTTCCAAAGGCTCCTCTGAAAAAGTCTGCGAACTGAAGGAAGCCTCTTCATCGATTCAGCAGCACAAAGAAGAGGGGCCCATCTGGAAGGGCATCAGCCTGAGCGCGCACAGGCGCACAAAGGAGGGAGTGTGGTGAAATTAATGCAGAGAGCAGGCTGTGGCCGGCAGGGACAGCGGTTTAAGTGCCAGCGGCTTCAGAAAGCCACCAGTGCCACACTCAGATGCCCCATCCCTGCTCTGCCTCTGTTATGGCTTGTGCTGTGTTGTGCTGTGCTGAATGATCTGCTCCCGGGCTGCCAGCTGGTGCCACGCTGGAAAGGAGCCTTTGCTCTCTCCAGTGCTGACTGTTGGCAGCTTTGCAGAAATGACCTGTATTCCGAAGATTTCCTCATACAGGCCAAAGAATAAGGCGCAAAGCTTGAAGAGTGACACTCAGCAGCCCGAAGGGACACTGCATATCATCCCCAGCCCTCTACAGGCATGTTGTTACACATTCAGAAATTACGTATCATGCAAGATGTCCTAGTGAAAGAGGGTTGGGTTATGCAAAAGAAGGAACACTTTCCATACCAAGTGGTTTATGTTCAGCAGGTACTGCAGCCCGCTGGCCAGACCCCAGCCCAATTCTGTGGTTACAGACTCACACAAGCACAATTTCAGGAGGGATGTTGCTGGTCTCTGCCACTCAGCCTATTTTTATGATCTAAAAGTGCAAACACAGACATAAGTAGAATCACGTCCTAAGGAGTAAGCAGAAAACCTCCTTTACATCTAAGGGAACATGGGAAAGGACAAAGCATCTCAGGAAAAGCTACTGGAAGGAAAGGTAGATGCAGATGCCTGTAGGACTGTGAATGCAGACACCTGGGAGAGCTCTCTATGGGTATATGGGAAGTCCCCTTTTTGCCAGCAAGGGGGACAAATGTTGGAGAGGAAGAAGACTCAGCCTGCTCCAGGGGAGGCTGGTTTTGGGCTGCACCACTGTGGGCTCAGTCCTGCCTCAAAACCTCCTGTTTAAGGACCACTCTCTGCCGATGGGTTTTGCTGAGTGCAACAGCTGGAACAAAACCCCTGACTTGGTGATGCACTCTAAATGCGGCTCAGTGAAGCAGCTCACGGAGAAATTACACTTGGTAGCAAAACAATGGCAGCCACAAGAGGGAGAGACTGATGCCTGTTGCCATTGGCTGGCCTGGGACTGCTGCAGATCCTTCTTGTGGGATACAGCTGTGTGACCCCAGCACAGGATCCCTGCTCTGTGCAGGGAACATGGGACCATGCTGGTGCCCCACTGCTTAGCGGGGCTTTGCTGCTCGTGCAGAGACTTTCTTTGCAAAGGCCACGTCCGTGTGTCTTCCAAAGCCAAACCCATAAATTATTCTTAAATCAGGAGCAGCTGGTTCACATCCCAGTCCTCCATGTACATATTTTTCATGCTTCTGGGAAATGAAATACGATTTGCTATACAGTATCCTTCCCACAATCACAACGGCCTTCAAACTCAAGGCATAAAGAACCTCCAGCCTTGCCTGTCCTCCCTTAAGTGATCCAAATACTGACAAATTCAAAAATGTGCACCATGAAGGAATGTACAAACCCCTGCATGTCTCCACACTCAGCTAACATGAGTTTTATAGGAAAAAAGCCACCTTCTGAAGGACAAGTTTCCCTGGGTTTGGTATCAAAAGGGCTGTCTGGTCTCAAGTGCTTGGATGCTTGTGCTTGAAGGCTCCTCTCTATATCTGTACTGGGATTAAGCAGCATGACAAGTGCAAGAAGAGCAAAGTTGTCCTGAAGTTTATTTATGAAGGAATATTTCCCCTGATGAACCTTGAACAGTTGTGACCCTTAAAGTGAGGCATTCCCAAAGCACTAAAGCAAGTGCAAACCAGTGAGGAGGAATTTAAAAAGGAGACAGTTCACCAGCAAAGGTTATCAAGGGGAGCAAACACCACCTGAGCCTGGATTCTAACGAAGCCTTTTTCTGGTGGAACAAATGAAGTCCCTTAATTACCATTTTGTAAATAAAATCTTCTTGGAAAATCAATATTTAGAGCCTGCCTTCTCTGAAGATGTTGGCCTTTGTTCCTTGCTGTTATGGCAATATAAACCCCATAGTGTGATATACTTCTGGTCTGAAAATTACCTCCCCAATCTGATTGGGTCAAAGGAAGAAAAGCAATAAACCTTTCAGAGTGGTAATTCCAGGACTATTTCATGCTGCCCTGTAAATTTTGAAGTAATAACCTAGAAGTATGATTTTACACAAGCCCATGGTTACCTTGACCATTAACCATCCTTTCCTCCTGCTTTTGGGATGGGCTAGTGATGCCAAGTGGGAATTTTGCTAGAACTGTCCATTACACCTCTCAGGCATTTGGATAGTGATCAATCCTAATCACTCCAGGAGCAATGCAGGCACCTCAGATCATCACAGAGGGACAGATACCGTGGCTGCTGGACACAGAGGTGGCTCCACCAAAGTCCAAAAGGCTCCATCAGCTTGTCCATCCGAGAGCTTGGTTCAGTGCAGCATCATCCCACAGCCACTGGCTCCATCCCCAGCCCCGGGGCTGCATGGCAAGGCAGCCTCACCATCAGCTCCTTCAGTCATTTTTATTCACAGCTTTTAATGGAAAACCCCACAATTCCCTACGCCTGAGCCTTCATGCATTTTTCATTAACAATTATCTGCTATCCCAGAACTGCTTTTGATTTTTTGCTAATCATCGATTGGCTATTTTGTTCCCACACAGCTGGCATTTTCAAAACATAACAACCACCTCTGGAGAGGGCACAGCAGAAGGCTGATCTTTAATGCTAATGTGCCCAGAAACCGACAACACATCAGGTGATGGGAATTCACATCTGAGGGACCACAAGGGATGAGGTATTTATTGGACGCAGTCTGTGAGGCTGATTTTACTGTGCTGAAAGGCTGGAAATTGCTTAGCAAGTGACTGTCTGGTGTTCTGTCAGCAGCCACATCCAATTTCCAGTGAATCCAGCCCTGAAGCTGCTGTCCCATTCCAATGATGGGCTTCTGGAGTGTTCTAACCTTGCAGGTTTCTTGTGCTTGGGTTTCAAGTTACTGCACATGAGACACAGTGTGGAGCGAGATCGGTGCCAAAGGGCCCTTCACAACTTTGGGAAGCAACAGTTGGATGGATCTGTCGGCTGTGGGTTTGTGCAGACATGCTACTGCCCACAGCAGTGAGGCCTCAAGCTGCAGGAGCAGGGAAGCATCTTGAATGCACCATCTTCTGCAGGTCTGGACCTCACTTCTGGCTGTGTTAACTTACAAAATGACATATTTTACAATCAGTTAGCATATGATACATTTTGGGATGAATTACTCTTTTTTTCCTGCCCTAAAAATCCCTTTGGGGGCATCAGGCCTCTGTGGCAATATTAAACAGAGTTTTAATCCAAATGAATTTTCTAGGAAACCATGTAATCTAATTAAAAACCTCATAGTGCAGTTTTGTAGCTTCATTACTAGTAGATTCGAGATCCATCTTTACATGGACAAATATTCTCCAAGCACAACAGACTGACAAATCCGAGGCATAACCACAAACTGATTCTGCATGGAACCAAGTGGGTTGCAGCACTTTATCATGCCCGTGAGAGTGAAACAAAAGACAACTTGAAAAGGCTCAGAAAAAGCCCATCTGCTGATGTGTCTCCCCCAAATCATGTGGCTCTCAGCCCTGCTGCATCAGTGAGGGTATTTTCTAGATTGACAGCTTTGGAAACCACCAGGCATGGCCACTTCCCTGAGGCTGGGGGTCGGAGTAGACCAAGACTAGTGTGAAAGAAGACAAAAGTTCAACACTGTCAGTACAACGGCCTTAGGGCTCAGCTTTACAATCCTGTTACTAGAGCTTGAGAAGATGCCACGTGTCAGCTGAGCCCCAGTAACGGGCTGAGCTCCCTCGGCCTGTGCCAGATGCTGTAATCTGATCATTTAGCTCGCTGTGGAAATGATTCCCATAAGAAAACGATTACAGCCATGTTCACCAAGACACAGTTCACGTGCACGTGTAGCGCAGCTCCAGGCACAGGGACCTGGCCACGAGACAGGACCATGAACAAAGACCCGACTTCTGCTTTCCTCAAACAGTGAAGAGCAATGATTTCCCAGGCAAGACTTCTGGGCGAGATGCAGAGCTGGATTCAGTGTCAGTTTTGTCAAGGATTTAATGACTGCTTGGGAAGTCTTTGGTCACTTCTGACTCTGCTTCCTCATCAATAAAAGGGGATGCACTATTTCCCATCTCCAATCTCTGCTCTGTATGTATCACAAGGGCAGACATGCCTAAGAAACCCATACAGTGAACTAGAAGATCACGAGCTTGGACCAAATAGCATCTGTATGTGCATATACAAAGTTCTCTGAAGCTCTAAAAACTTCCAGCTTGGACAAAACCTCCACTGATTGAGACTATTTTATTACCACTGACACCTTATCCTACTTGCAATGCACATCCATCCTTCACAAAACAAAGCTTTAGAAAAGGCTCAAACCTTAAGACAAAAATCATATTACATGAAAACCTAAAAAACATAAACTCATGCTTCTCCTCTGAGAACAAGCCACAGTACCTGCACAGCACTTCCCCATTGTCTAAACTGAAGGTCCAGACCATCCAGCAAGGTTGGGTAGTTGCTTTCATGAGACACATTTGTTAATACAGAGAGCAGCTATACGACACCAGAGAATACAAACCTCTACCAATAATTCAGGTTTACAACACAGGTGCTATTATTTTGTAGTATATTGTTCCATGCTATTTCCATAGAAACTACATCGTCGACATGTAATTTTCCCGCTAAGTGCATCCCACCATATCATTTCCTCAGTACAAACATCCCCATCCCCTCGCAGGAAAATGCAGTTATTTACTACTCAGAGAAAACTCTCTTCCCTGGTGAGATAAAAGGCTGAGGTTTAGTGAAAGTCAGGTTCCACACAAATATTATTTCTAATGTATTTGCATTTGCACACCCAGGCACGTGAATGTTCGTGGGTTAAACACAGTTTCTCCACTGTGGAGTGAGTGTGGTTCCTGTCAGCTCCAGACACATTTAGTCCTCCCAGAAATACCAGATGATGATCTGGACAAAAGAGAATCTTTTTCTGGGTTCCTGCACCATCAGTCAAAGTCTAACTCTGATGTCCTGGCACAGAAACCACAGTGGATGGATATGGGAGCCTATGAGGTGCAGGCGGCAGGACTGGAGCAATGTTTTAGTAAATCAAAGCCACAAGTTAAATCCACAGATCTGCTTCTGAACATTACCACCTTCACATCACCTCTTTGCTATGCAGAAAGGCCCCTCTCCACTGCAGTGCCAGTGGGACTCACCTGTTGTTATTCTTCAGCTTGATGTGGTCACTGGTCTCCAGGATCTGCCCATTCCTCAGCCAAGTGATCTGAGGAGGGGGTTCTCCTTGGGCCACGCACGTGAAGATGGCAGTTGTTCCCACTGGCCTGGAAATGGACTGGGGATGCTGCACAAACTCTGCAGGGGCTGTGAGGAGGAAGGAGAAGGAGGGTGAGAAAAGCCAAGACGATCTCACTTTATCCTGGTACAGTAAAGAACCTTGTCAATAAGCCTTGTCTTTCTGGGAACATGGGATACCCATGATAACCCAGTGTCCCACTGAAAGCAACCCCAATGCTGCAGCTGGGGATATGTGCTGTTTCATCAATGGCAGGTAGAGTGAGAGCAATACCCAGAGGTGTTCTTTGCCCAAAGGACACATGTGGCATTAGCAAACTGGAAACAGAAAGAAATGTATGGATGTGATACAGTAATCTGGCAGGGTGTTCTTTCACCACTAAATGTCAGATTTCCTGCAAATTCTCCTGGCAGCAAGAGATCGGGGAACCAACCTTTTCTACCCCAGATCTGCAGCCTGGGACCCTTGGGGTTCTGCCAAGCCTAACAGAAGACTCCACCATGCCTGCAGCTGCTGCTCACCTTGTCACCAAATGTTTTCACTTTTGACAATAACATTTTTAAACAGAGAGTGATTTCTCCCTTCCAGCAGCTCAAATTAGATTTAAAATCATTTATCAGAATAAACCAGTGTATCAGCCCACGGAAAGCAGGACCTGACAGACACTGCCAAATAGGTGAGATTATTTGAGCAGTTCTGCTTCAAAGGGCAAAGTGATAAATGTACTCCATGTTGCTGCTGAAACCTAAAATCAGGTGGAACTAGCAGCAGCCACAATGAAGACAAACAGATAAGAGGCCCAGGCCCATAATAAATTTATGACTAACATCACATAATGGATGGCTGGTGTTAAATTTTTTTTGACAAAAGCAAGAGGAGCCAGGGAGACACACTCAGTCTCACTAGCATTTTCAAAGTATGGGGTTGGTGGGCTCTGCCACCAGCAGAGATGTAGGAATGGGAGAAGGGAGGAAACTGGTCCAGCAAAATGTGTCGAGAGGGGGCCAGGCTGCAGGTGGGATGAGAGAGCTGAGCCTTGTGGTCCATGGCAAAAAACACCCCTCAGAGTTTGCTGCAGCAGTTAGGGGATAAAGCTCTTCCCCAGCTGTGTGCAGGCAAGGGAAGAGAATCGCTGCTCCTGCAACACAACTAAACTGCAGTGAGAGGTGGTTGTGTGTGTGAGTGACATTGTGCATGTTATAAGTCTTTCAAACAGGAAGACACAGAAAATCATTGCAAAGCCTTGCCCCCTCAGAGCAGCTCCCTCCTTCATTTTTAATAATCAGAGGGAAGTGGAGCATGGCAGGTCCCCTTATGTCAGTAGTACAGGGTGTTCACCAACAGAGTTTATTGTCAGGCCACTGCTGTCAGCACTCAGGTCCACTAATGAACCTGGTCTCAGAAACCCAGTGGACACGGTTTTTTTCCAGAACATCCTGCTAAACTTCCCCACATGCTGATTGATCCCTTGTCATTTTACTTTCCTCCTATATTTTTCCTCCTCTAGACTTACAGATTAAAATAAAATTCAGGATGGGTTCAATAAAAGTTGGAAGCAAGGATAAACAGGGTGAAAACTCCTCTTCCTTGCTGTGAATGGTCCCTTTGTGGTTTACAGTGAGAGTATTAGAGACTTGATTTTTCTCAGCCTCCGCCCCCCGCTTTGTGCTGGCGCAGTTTTGCAGGAGCAATTATTTTGCCAAGTGTCTGTGCACCCCCTGCTCTCATCTGGGCTCATGAGTTGCACCCGCAGCACTCGCAGGTGCAAACCCACGATGCCAAGGAAGGGCACAGCCATCTTCCAGCTCCTCGCTGCAGCTTCATTAAAGATCCCTCTTGGCTCTTTGCCTCTGCCCCCCCCTCGCTTCATCAAATCTCAAACCCCACCGTTCGTTCCAGCAGAAACAAGGTTTAAATACGGAAAGAAGCATCCAGCATAACCCTCCTGGAACCGCTGGCTCTCCTTATCCTCCCTTATTAGCCCGTGTCAAGGGGGAGCAATTGGAGCGGCGGCGCGTGTGACTCGGGGTAACCAACGTGCAGCTGCGGCCGCTGGCTCAGTGCCAGTGAGGCAGTTCAGTGCCACAGCCCCTCGGGTTCCTCAGGTCCTGCTCCCACTGTCTCTTCTCTTTGCTGCCTTGCTAAACACAAACACATCGAACCCCCAGCCCCTGTTTAACTTGCTTAACCTCCCTGGGGAGCAGGCAGCCTCTCCTTTGAACAGCTCCCACCGCTGGGCCAAGCTGACCCTGCTCCATGGCATCCCTCACTGCAAGACATGGATGCCTTTCCACTATTCCTGCTTCTCCGGGCTCTCTTCAGGCATTGCCCTGTCCCATTCAGGTCTTACCCTATTACTTTTGATGCAGAAGGAATAGTAAGTGGAGCTGAAGCAGCAAATAGGCCCAGGTCGAAGCAGAAGCCCATGAAGTCAGAAGGACATGGTCTGGAAACCCATGAAGTTAAAAAGACATGGCCTGGGTGGCACCAGAGTCCTGCATGGGGACAGACACTGCTCCAAGGAGATGCTCCTCTGCTACCCTGGGCCCAGTGTGCATACCAGTGTCCTTGGGCAGAGTGCTCTTAGGCAGCTGCTGCTGCTTGTCCTGGGGCAAATGGCTTCTTTCCCAGACAGAAGAAGGTCTGCTGCCCTATCCCAAGCCTCTGCCTGCCCTTCCTGTTGAAATGATTTCAATGGGACCCAAGAGGTCCCTATCTCTGTCCCTGGATTAGTGGGAAAGGAGCAGAAGCCAAGCCCTGCCTGCTGCCAGCCCTGCCTTGAGCCAAGCCCTTCCTGCTGCCAGCCCCCAAGCCCCTCATCATTCATAATTAATAGAGCATCTTGTCAGGGCTCCCTGCATGGACTCACAGTGGCCTGAACACCTCTCCCCTTCCATACTAGATGCCAAAAGGCCATTGTAGACAGTCAGAGAAAGTGTTTCTCAGCCCTCCATTAAGCACTTAACAAAGGTACTAATGGAGATCACTGTTAAGAGCAGAGGATTCAAACCTGGCAAGGAAGAGTGGACAGGATCCAGACCTGGCTTGTGCAGTAAGAAGAAACCAGAGTGTTGATTATTCAGACCTTAATGGGAGGGAGGGGATCATGCAGTTTTAATGAATATTTAGAAGTGTGACATTAGTATCAAAAAGCAATAATGCTTTATACCACCCCCAGAATCGTTAATGAAGTGATTCAATAGCTTTTGCTGTGCTCAGCAAACTGTGATAGCAATGAAGATGCAGGGCTGTAACAGGAAAGCCATTTGGGCTCCATCTCTTCAGTGACATCTCATCTCAGCAGAGATCTGCCACCAGCATGTCCCCCACGATACTAGGGAGCTTCACTGTCCTTGCCATGAGTTTGTGGTGTGGTGCTTATGGCAGCATCTCATGGCTCACTGAGAAGGTCCCCAAGGATCGGGAAGCACTGACAGTTGATGTTCCAGTGCCAGACCAATCCTTGCCTCTTGAACCTCAGTATGAAGTGTCATTAATTCTCAAGTAGCCTGTGGCAGGGTGAGGGAGGGAGGCTGGGGTGAGGAGAAGGAAGAATAACATGGAAACAACAAAACCTCATAAATTAGGCTATTGGAACACACAGTAAGGATATAAAGGAGAAAACAGGTCAACAAGGAAGTCAGTCAAGCACAGCAAACCGTGACAGGAGATTTAAGACAACTGCTGTTCACTTGGCTTCTCTCTATTGACTATGGAGGATGCCCAGATGCTTATGTGATGGGACAGTGATGGGATTGCTAGGGTCAAAGATAGAATCTGTGCCTGTGTGCCCTGGAAAATAAGCAGAGATCACTCAAGGAGGCTGTCACAGAGGCTCTCCTTCAGCCCTCATGAAATTCTTGTCCTGTGAAGGTGCAGGCTGGAGCTCCACAGCAGTGGTATCCTGGTGTGGTCCTGGGAGAATGCTCCAGAGGACTCAGACACCCCAGCTCACTGCAGCAGCTCGATGGACAAGATTTCAGCGCCCACCTGTCCCTGTGTGATGGCTTTTCTTGAGAAGGAAAACATGGACAGGAAGGGAACTGCTCCATGGGGGACACTGACTCAGGCAGCACATACTGAAGCTGATTTGCAGCATGAATTTAGGGCTAAACTCAAAGGACAAACCAAGTACCACAGAGCCAAGTCTAAAACACAGCAACTGCAATACATCTGCTGCTGAATTCCACTCTGCAGCCAAGGCTTGTGATGCCAGCGAGCGAGAACCATGGAAGAAACATCAGGAAGCGCAGCGGTGGCCGGATCTGCTGGACCAAGGAGTGCTGCCCGGTCCTGCCAGCAGAAAGCAGGGCAAACAAGGCAGTCATTGTCAGCAGAGCCTTCAAACCCATGTCCTTAAGATGGGCCCTCATTTATGAGATGGGATCTCATTTTTCTGCATAGCTTTCAGGAGGAAATGAAGCGTGGAGTGGAGAACACTGGTGACCATCTGGCCATTCACAGCCCATCAGTTTGTTATGACACCAAACACATAATAAAGCACAAAAGATTGCACAGGAGGTAGAGGGAAAGCGCTTTGATATATTTTTTTTCCTTGCCACCGAAGCCTGCTCTTCCCTCGCCCCACATGCACACACACCCTCCGTTCCAGCCGGCGCCGAATTCGGCCCTTGGACAACTCCCCCCGTGAGACTTTCACTGGCAGCCCGGCACAAAGCAATATTCAAATGGCTGCGCCGGGATCTGAAGGGAAAATGGAAACTTTCTTGTGTGAGAACCTTACAAAAGAGATCAAAGGAGCCTAAATGGCCAGGGGAGGGCAGGGAGGAGGGAGAGGGGGATTGACGCCTTCTCCTCTGGAGGGAGGAGGAATTCCCAGGAAGATAATAAGATTGCATTAGACGAGCTGAAGGAAAACATGCGATGGGAAAGGCCATCACTACCGGAGGAAGAGCAAAGCCCTGTGCTGGGACACCTCTGCACACGCAGCTGCGACGGGACAAGGACCACTGCAGGCAGCGGGAAGGAGGAGGTGATCTCAGCCCCAGCCTCCCGCTAACTCCTTGCCTTACAACAGGAAGCATCCCCCTTTCTCCCTCAGTTTCCCGTCTATAAAACGTGTCTCCTTCAAAAGATGAGGGACAAGTTAATTTGTGCCTCCGGGCACTTCAAGGGACCCTGCATAAAGGCAGCAAGTACCTGGCCTGGCATGCTTCGAGGACTCGGTATTGTCCTAGCCCTGTGCTAACTTCCTCTCCAGCCAGGCTTTTGATAGCCTGTTCTTTGCTTTTCTTCTCTTTACGGATGTTAATTTGCATCGCTGACATCTTGACAAAGATAAAACCCACAGTCTCCCATGTCAGTCATTATCGCTGTTTTCTTCCCAGACAAACCTGAACAGCAATCATTTGTACCTCTCAGCTGGAAAATTCAGGCAAAATGAGATGCAGAGGAAGGAAAAGCTGCTTCCAGAGGGAGGGTGAGCAAACCTGGGATAAGCTCAGCTGCCTGGCCAGAGTCTGCCATTACCCTGCCTCTGGGGAACAACAGTCTCCCAAAAAGCATGAAGCATTTTATGGATGACAACACAGGTTGGAGTCCTAGACAGAGCAGGTCCTGTTTAAGGGCTACAAGGTCACATTGCCCACACTTCTCCACACCACTGCCAACTTCTGTGCTGATGCTGAAGGCAGGAGCATCCTCCTTCCACAGTGAGGCTGGGCTCCAACAGCCTGTGATTAACATTTCAGGGACAAATTCTCATCTTTGTTCCCTAGGCAAAAATCCGCAGTAATTCTATTCCAGCTAAACTCCAGCACTGGACCAGCTACTCATGAGCTGATCAACCTCCAAAAAGACCAAAATCTGCAGATCTGTAGCAATGAGAACTAGTGCTACCTTTCACCCTCTCATCCAGTTGCTAATGGGAGAAGTCAACAGTATTCAGTAGCTGTATTTTTTACAACTTCATATATTTTCCAATTCATTTCTCTTGGCTCTGCCTCCCTGCCTCCAGGACGTCAGCTTGGCATTTGGGCTTAGGAGGCCTCTGCCACATACACCATGTGCAGAGCTGGCCTGCAGCAGCTCTAAAGGGTTTGTATCAGCACAGCAGAACTGTTCTTAATGCATGGGTTGGTGTTTCTTAATAAGGAGATGCATAGCTGGGCCAGTTGAGAGGCCCCTTGATTGCACTGCCTACCCAGAAACCCAACAGCAAAAGAAACACAAGTTTCCACCTCCTCTCATGTCTGACCAGAACCTGGGGCACCAGAGGCACAAGCAGCCCTGTACAAGCACCCTTTCTACTTTGCTCCTCTGCGGCTGGACAGATCACTGCCAGCTCCTGGGATCGTCAGGTGAGTGTCAGGGCTGGAGCAGGGCCCTTTCCCCATCACCAGCATGAAAGGTTCAATTAGCCTGCTCCAGCAGGAGGTGTGTAATTTTAGATTCAGGATATCATCAGTCAATAGTTAATGAGTGAACTGATGAGAGCGGGAGATGCTTTAAGTGGACGAGCTTGAAGAGGAGGTGAGTGCCTGTAATCAGGGGCGGATTGCTGCCATTCAGAGCACGCTGCCAGCTGGGTTTGCCTTCTCAAATACTTCCCTGCTTCCCCTCACCATGGAAACTGGTCGCATGCGGAGGGGATTTGTGTGGTTTCTTCAGTGCTGATCTCTGATCTGGGCTGAACTGCCCTTAACAAGTGACATTTCAGGACAGTTGCTGTGGGAAGGGGAGTAACCTGCATTCCATGGGCATGGCCCCCGAAGGGTGCTTTAATCAGGTCATGACCACAGGTGAAGACACAGTGTCTACTGCTACAGGAAACAGTCTCATTGACTTTTTGGAAATGGTTTTAGGCTTTATGGTGCCATTTCACCTGGAGAGGCAACACTCTGTGAGTGGTATCCACTGCTGGATGTCACTGCAGGACTGACATCTATCATTCAGACACATCCAATATAAGAACAGTGACTGTGTCCTGGTATCACTGAGGACCATGAGACAAATTTGGCTAATTAATTCAGACCAGGCTTTCTGCTAAGATGCAGAAGTATGATAACAAGTAATAACTGATGTCTCCTAAGCCAAATAAATGCACATGAAGGGGTGAGAAACCACTGCAACCTGTGCAACTGAAGCCTCAGATGAACGATACCTGGTTGCTACTCATCTGCTTGGGACACAGACACACAGACCCGTTTGGGAAACCACGTGTCTGGTTCCGTGAGAGAAGTGAAGTCAGCACCTGCCCAACCCAACCCATCAGGGGTGTGCAGAGGGTTTGCTCACCTTGCACCACGAGGCTGCCCTGGGCAGTCCTGCGCACCCGCGTGCCGGGTTTGTTGGCGGCGCACACGTAGATTCCAGAATGCTGCACGGTGAGGTCTGAGATCATGAGGTTTCCTGTCCCCAGCACCTGGATCCCCTCCACGCCAATCGGGCGGCCGTCTGAAAGAAGAGGAGAAGGACGAGAGTCACATGCCAGACCTTTGTGTGAGGTTCTCTAGGGCACAGCCCTTGGTGAGGTCCAATCTAAGTGTTTATGGAGTGGTGCCGTGTTCTGCTGCTGGGATTTGCTAAGTAAACTCAATGGGGTTTAGCTGATGTTCTTAGCAGAAATGCTTTCTGGAGAAAACCAGATCCTTACTTACATGTATGCTCAAAAATCACACTTTGTGCTGATTGAAAAACCAAGGTGCCATCACAGGAGATGTGAAAGCTTTCAACCATGTGTTCAGATTAAGAAGAAGCACCCAGGACACTGTTCAATAGTGAGGTTAAACCAAGTTAAATCATCTCCGCTTCCCTGAACCATTTGCTGAGTTCTTACATTAGAATAACCACAGATCTAACCAGCTGTTTCCAAGGCAGAGGCTCTGGGAAGAAGTCCAGCCAACCTACAGCAGTTCTTCCCTGAAGCACTGTTGCAGCCACCAGCAATTTATGACCTTGGGATTGCCCAACCCAGAGGTTACACCTTTTTGCCTGCTAACCCTTGGATTTTTGTGGCTACGGAAAACACAGGAACACTGGATTTTCAATTCCTTAGCTCTTGAACACACAACAGCTCAGGGCCAAGGAGCCAGACTCTGAGGTGGTGATTAGATCTTCTCAGCTGCTCTGGCTTGGAAGGGAAACTGGAAAGGGCTGCCTCCATCCTGAGTGCTGAGGCATGTGAAATAGTTCAGTATCAGGGAATTCACTTCTTTCCAACAAAGCCTGTTTTCTGTGGAAAATTCCCAGCCAGCTCTAATTGCAATGTGTTTCATTAGTATCAGGCTATTGCTTTTTATTGTTTCATTGATTTGTGTTTTAAGACACTGTCTGACAAAGGCAACTCTAAATCAGGCCTAGCATGTGTCAGGGTGTCTGAGCAGAGGGACAAGGCAGGGGAGTTTTACTGGAGGAGCAGTTAAAGGGAGGACGCTTTCATCAGATAGGAATCAGGAATTCAGTTCTTTTTCCAAGTCTGCTCATGGAGGAGTTCAAAGAACCTACAGAAGCAATAATCAGCCCTGGTGATGTTCCCACCTGACCATCTCAAGAGCCATCCATACTCATGTGCTTTGCTACAGCAGAAGAGCCTTGTGTCTTGTGCTTCAAAGCTGTGGTGAGTACAAGGAAAAAGTAACCTGTAAAATTCCTCCTGGAAGATCTATTGGTCTATGCCTCCTTTAGGTATCCCCCAGCTCCTGTGTGGGATCTTCCACGGGCTGCAGATGGATCTCTGCTTCCCTGTGGAACTCCAGGGGCTGCAGGGGCACAGCTGCCTCACCATGGGCTGGGCCAGAGACTGCAGGGGGAATCTGACCTGGGATCAGGACCACCTCCTGCCCCTCCTTCTGCACTGACCTTGGAGTCTGCAGGGCTGTTCCTTTCACATATCTTCATTGCCCTCTCTAGCTGCAATTTAGTCTCATGCAGTAACTTTTCCCCCTTCTTAAATCTTTTATCCCAGAGACACTATGACCATTGCTTGGCCAGTGGCACATCCATCTTGGAGCCAGCTGGCATTGGCACCATTTTATATGCAGGAAGCATCCAGCAGCTTCACACAGAAGCCACCCCTGCAGCCTCCACATTACCAAAACCTTGTCATGCAAACCCAATACAACCATAGAAGTGAGGGACCCCATTTCAGATGAACAGCAGCATCCCACTGGGAAACACCAGCAAAGCATGGACTGAGAGCTACAAAGCACTTCCCAAACCTATCTCCATGTTCTGTCATAGATCATGTTCTTTACATACTGTTTTTCAGGAAATTTTGAAACTTAAAGGTTTCCTTGCTTCATTAGGCAGGCAATGCCAGACCTCTTCATTATTTGCACTGCAAAGAAAAATGCTCAGGTCTTTTAGAGAGAGAAAAACAATGTCATTAAATGATTAAATGGTCACATAGCTGGCCAAGCCACTGCTGCAGTAAATGGCTCAGTCATAAAAAAGGACAGTAAAACATGACCTGTCCCACATTTAATGAGCAGTAACAAGGAACTATTCCTTCCAAACACCATTTGAGCTGAAGTGTAAAAAGGTCTGAATTAAATTCAAATTGAACTTGATTTCATCTTTTAAATTAGACCTTTTGGAAGTCTGTATTTACAATAAGCGTAAAAATCAAATCTCTCTCTTGAGGGAGGAATGGGACCAGTGAAAGATGCAAAGTGGCCACACCTGGATCCTTCATCACATAATTGCCTTGAGAAATACCACAAAAATGTGACTTGAATGTCAGTAGTTTTACTGTATTATTTATAATGTGCTTCATAATTTAAACATGCAAAGACCCAGCCTGCAGCAGGTACTCCCCACAGTCCAAATGCCAGCACCAACTCATTCTCAGCTCTCTCTTTAGCTCCAGCCATTAACTAGAGGTGTGGTGGTCTGAAGAAACATCTCCTGTCAACCAAGCATCTTTCATTTCCCTGGAGAACAATGCCCTCCAAGCTCAGAAGTCTCAGGGATCTATCACTTGGGTCAGAATGTGGCCACCTCTAAGAGCCAGTAAAGCTCACTTGCCAGACCATCCCACACACTTTTCACTCAACTCCTCCCTTCCAAAGAGTACTTAAAAGAGCTTCTACAGAATTGCCTCCACATTCTCAGCCTGCTCCATCCTTCTTTCTCTACTGTGCCTCACTCAGCCTGAGCTGTCCTGCAGTCAGTTAGAAGGTCTTCACAGCTAATATCTAATTCAACCCAGTAACACTGACAACACATATAAATAATACAGACTGTTTACTCAAGAAATTCCTTCCATCCTGAAAGCTCAGCACTTTGCAGAACCACTGTGCTGAGGGACTGATGTCTCACACCTACTTTGCAAAGGTTGCTATTTACTTTAACCTTGTTCTCTTTCCGCTGAGACCTGAAAAGTGACTTGGAGCAAGCAATCCAAATCCTGTAAATCCACCCTCCTGGCATCACTTGCCATCACCAAGTCATGGAGGAGAGCTGAAAGACTGCAAAAGCTAACACTTGCTCTTTTCTCAAAGCTCTTGGGCCCCATGCAGGCCTGAAACCACTGCTCATTTAACATGACTTTCTACTTCTTTTTATGAAGTCAAAAGCAGAAAATTTGAGGGCTGAAAATAAGTCAGTCTGAGTAGAAACGTCTGACAGACTCTCTCTGTCAATCCTCAGTTGATGAGGAAAAAGGGGGAGGTTCAGCTGTTGTGAAGAGCAGACAGACTCTAATAAAGGAGACTGTTCTCCAAATAGGAGATGCTCCCAAAAGATGCTGCAGCTTATGGAGAAGTAGAGACTTCACAGATTCATAGAATGGTTCGGGCTGCACAGGGACCTTAAAGACCATCTCTTTCCAATCCCCTGCCACGGGCAAGGACACCTTCCACTATCCCAGGTTGCTCCAAGTCCCATCCAACCTGGCCTTGGACACTTCCAGGCTTGGGGCAACCACAGCTTCTCTGGGCAAATTGTTCCAGTGCCTCAGCACTCTCACAGTCAAGAATTTTTTCCAAATATCCAACCTAAATCTGCTCTCTCTTTCAGCTTAAAGCCATTCCCTCTTGTCATATCACAGCACACCCTTGTAAAACGTCCCTCTCCAGCCTTCTTTCAGGCCCATTTTAGGTACTTCCAGGTTCCCTGTTGGGATGAAGTCTGGCAGAAAGACGCCTGTGGTTTGGGAGCTGCATTATTTATTTTTCCAAGGTGTATGTGATGCTTTCTGGAGTCCATTCTCCCCCTGCTAAGGAGTGATTGGCACACCAACACCAATTACACAGACCCCTTAAAACGTGCCAGGCGATATGAATATGCAACAACACGAACGCCTTTCTTTTGTAAGTAGCAAGTAGAAAGAAAGTAACAACTTTCTAATGTTGATCATTTAGGTCTTTTGTGAATTCTTTGTATTGTGTCATAGTAGCCTTCCACTTTTTAGACACATGGGTCTCCTGCTCGGGCGGACACTGGGCACTGTGGATTAGCATATTTAGAGTACATTGCAACAGTTGACTATTCAGTATGTGAAGTGGTGAAATTTACTCTATTATTTCTAAACACTTAACGGGAACGGTGCTCCTGTCAACCAGTCAGCCATCTATTGCAAGCTTCTGTGTCCAATAAGTTACCAATTAATTGGCTCCTACAATTGTTGTATAGTTTACTTCTTGAATGGTCCCCTCTTTAGTAATTTCCTTCCCATTGTGCAGCCCTTTCTGACAACTTCTGTATAACGCTATCAGATAATCACTGTCCTTTCTTTCTCGCCTCACTTTTCTGTATCTCTCTAAATAGTTTATTATTCTGCCTTGGTACCTTTTATGGGGGCCAGCTCAGTGGCCTGTCAGTTAAAGGGTGAGGATACATTAAAATCGTCGTTCATTCAAAAGGCTTTGCAGTAAGTGCCCAGGATATTCATTTGTGCACACATACAGGTCCAAGCCTGAAGTGCGTGGCTCTGAAAGGAAAAGCCCTATCTTCCCTGAACAAACCCTTAATGATTTTACATCTCTCTCAGAGCCTGCTCGCTAATGAATGTTGACATTTCATGCACGGCAAGACACAGGAATTCTGTTTGTGGTCAGGGGGCTACAACATATTCCCAAGGAAATTAAATTCAAAATTGATTGTGTGACACTCAAAAACTGGCCCAGAATTTGAATGATTCCCTTCGAGCAAAATATAGCTGCCTTTCCCACTGAAAAGCAGCCAGGTTTTAGCAAAGTCAGAGCAAAAAGTGGGAATGGTGGTTATGGCTTTCTTTCCCCTGCACGAGAAAGCTGTGAAAGCAAAATTGTTCTTTTGCTCCTTTTTGACAGAAGAAATGCCACCATGTCAAAACTGTGAGCAAAGGGGATCAGAGGGAGACTCCAAAACAGCAGCATGCCCTGTGCAAAACCCCAGCACAACAGCAAGGCCACAGCTCTTCCTTACTTCGACCAGACAAGAAAGGTGTTGACATAGAATTGACATGTTTTGTTTAAATTAAGTCAGGTCTATTGCTGAATCAGCTGCATCTCTCTAAGACTTAGGGGCCATGGATTTTTTTTTGTTTGTTTCTGGGAATGGATTTCAAGTGTCTTTTTTGGTATGTTGAGTGAATTAACTGGTTATCTAAGCTAAACCAGCCCTGCAGGAGGAACTTCAAGAAGATGGCCTGTTAATGGGGGGAAGCCAGAGATGACAGACATTCAGAGGACCTCCCAGACCACTAAAAATCCCTCTCTCTTGCCCTGATCACAGACACGGGGACAAAGAGATGACCAAACCATCAGACAGCCTGTTTGCCACATCACTGTCGAGATCAGTGTCATACAAATGAGACCTTGTGATGCTCTGGACAGGAATCATTCCTGCTGGAGGGATAACAGGATCTGTTTCCTGTTCAGTGGCTCTCATTCTGCCACAGTGCTGCATGGAGTGGATATTTATTTTTGGTGAAGGCAATGCTGAGTTCAGACCATGCAGACAAACATCACACGGTGCTATTACATCTTCATTATTGCACTGCTCTATAGAGACAAGTGTTTTGAAGAAGGTAATAAGCACTTATAATTAAGGCAATTATAAAGTAGTTTATTATAGTTGAGCGCTAACATAGAGCTGCCTTGTGTCCAAGAGACCCAAACCAGTGATACAGAGTGTCTGGGGAATTTTTAAAACAGCATCAATCTGATGGTTATGGCTCTGAAGGCAAAAAAACACCGTTAGTGGCAGAGACAGGCTGATTTTACAAGCCATCAGAGGATGCAAGTAGGAGGGCAAACATGGAAAATTTCTGCTATTGATGCTGGATACAAATTACTGTTCCCTGTCAGACAGCTCTGGAGTGGGAAATCACCCTGTGCACAAGCTGGACCCTGACCTTTGGAGAGCCACGGGGGTGAAGTCCCATATCCAGCACAGCAGCATGAGACAGGATTATCCCTGTTTGTGCTTCACAGCCACCTAGGGGAACGTGGGGAGATGAGCATCCCAAAAATAACGCAACTCATAAACCACAAGGTCTTGGGAAAAACTAACTGAACCCAACCCCACAGCGTGCACAGGCAGAGTTTCAAGCTCTGGGAGATATAACAAAATCCATCAGCTCTTCACTCGGCGCAGCTTTCTGCAGGGCAGTGGAAAACAGTTGCTGAGCTATAAAATTAGAGACTAAAATAACCCTTGCTTTCAGACCTGGAGAAACAGCACTTTGCTCTTCCTCACTTGTATGATGCCATCAGACACTGCCTCTGGCTTCCATGCTGATTTAAAAAAGTATCACGGACCCCAGCAGCAAGCATTTGTTTTTTCAGAGCTTCAGACATGCTACTTTAAACACCTCTTCCCCTCAAAATTGTTTTAAAACTCCCTGAACAGGCAGCAAGTTTCTTTCAAGTCTGTTTTCATGTGAAAGATGTGTTTGTGTATGATTTTGCCTCTCTAGGCCAACAGTGGTGATGTTTTTGATGCAGCAGCAGAAGATGCTGTCACTTGAGAAAAGACAAAATTATCACCTTTCATGAAATATCTACAGGTTTAACCAACCCACTTCTCTAACAGCTGAAAACAGGATCTTGGCAGAGAGAAAAAACAGAGTGTAGGCATGAGGATAAAAAGCACTTCAAGCCTACAATTAGCTTCAGTGGGAAGTGAGTGGGTGAATCACTTGTTGTATAAAATAGTCAGTGGCACCTACCTATTTCCTACACGATGGCTATGGAGAGGAAGAGCAGGAGGAAATCCCAGTGACCCCCAGGGCTTACCTAGACGGCTCCAGGAGACGATGGGCCGGGGGTTGCCTGTGGCAATGCACTCCAGCACTGCAGTCTGGTGCACGGTCAGCGTGAGGTTCTCTGGACCAACGAGGATCATGGGGTCCTTGTAAACAGTGGAGTGGGAGCCTGCAAGGACAGAGTCATCGTTAAAAGGCATCTGATTATCTCTTGTTAAAAGGAAACGTCGAGGATTCGGGCACCTCCTAAGTGTATCTCTTCTAAGTGCATATCCTCTTTCACCAGGAACTGTAGTGATAGCACAAGGAGTAATGGAGTCAAACTGAAAGAGGGGAAATTTAGGACAGATATATGTAAGAAACATTTTACTGTGAAGGTGGCAAGGCACTGGAAGAGGTTGTCCCGAGAAGCTGCAGCTGCCCTGTCCCTGGAATTGTCCAACAACAGGTCGAAGGGGGCTTGGAACAACCTGGTCTCGTGCAAGGTGTCCCTGCCCATGGCAGAGAGTTGGAACAAGATGATCTTTAAGGTCCCTTCCAACCCAAACCACTCTAGGATTTTAAATGATGTGGCTGGTGTAATCCTCAATAAATCTGAGATGCACCTGAGCACAACAAAAGGAGCACAATGTTTGCATGACAGTGACACTGACCATGTTTTAAGTGTGCATTGATATTCCTGGGGAATACCCCTGAGCCAGCTGACCCACCCACAAACTGCCCTGTTAACAGTTCGATATTGGCAGCAAAAAGAAGGAACTGCACTGCAAGGAGCAGATGTGCAGGAAAACCATGGTATATAGGGAGGACACAAGCTGCAGAACAGTAGGAATACAAATAAATGAAGGAGTTGCTTTATTTTTCAGCATCTCAAGCCATAAAGTAATTCATGCAGTACACAATGCCTAAATCTGCCATTTGCTCGAAAAGCCCTGTCTTAGGACACAGAGTGATGGAGGTACCAGTTCCTGACTCCTGCTGAGGACCTTCATGAGAGGAAACTCCTCTGATGACTGCAGCTCACAGGGTGGCTCCCTGCCATTTTCCTGCAGGGAAAGGAAGCATCCCATTGCTCTAATTGTGACATATTCATTGCTCACCATACAAACACTAATCGTTTATTTGCACTACAGTAGCACCAAGTGGCAGCAACCAAGAATGAAACCCAATCATACAAGATGATGCACAGGCCTATAATAAAAGAAAATCCTGGCACAAGGACTTTGAGCACCAGAGAGGCACAGGACAGGCAAAATAAAACACATTCCACTAGACAGGATGAGAGCATGGGACAAAAACATCACTCTGTGTCAGGAATACCACAGCTGAACCCACATCTCCCGAGCCCCAAAAATGTGCCTTATCCCTGGGAGCACAAGAGGAGGAAAACCAAGAGATGTTCTCAGTTCTCCATCAGCAAAGTGGAACAATGAAAGTCTCTGCTTTAGTTTTTCTCCACATCTCCGATGAGAGCCGGGTTATACTCCAGAAACACTGAGGTCGAGCAGTGTTTAAAGAATTCCATCAATCTGACAGCTGCTGCTGGCAAAAAACCTCTGTACACCTGCAGAGAGAAATCCTTGGGCTGGTTGTCTGCCTCCAAGCAGGAAGGGGCTCAGGGAGGGCTGGGGAGCACAGCCACCATCCAGCCTTTGCCGTAGGGACCATCCCATGCTAACTCCTCTACATCGACTGTGTGATGTCCAAAAAGCTTGTTAAAGAGAAGTGATCCCCCAAAAACTATCTGGAAGGGCTTTTCTCCAAGAAAAACATTCTTTTCTTCCTGCACTTCTGAGTGTTACTCCTTCTCAGCAGCTTAGGGGCTGGAATCAGGGCACAGCAGTGGGATTTTGCAGCAGTTCAAGGGCAGTCACAGATCAGAGTGGCTTGTTTGTTAATTGTTCCTATGGGGGATAAATGGGGAGCGATAAAGAGACTCTGGGTTTGTGTGTAAATGGGCAAAATCCAAGAAAAATCACCGTGTCACTGTGACTTAAGAGCTGACTTTCTCACTAAATGCATTTCACTGCAAGCCATAAAATGCAGATTTTTTGATGAGAACCAGAATGCACAATAAATTCATATGACCGGCTGGTTAACCCCAAGAGATCTGAAAAACAATACCTTCCCCTCAGTACCTCGGAGTGCCTTTAAAACCCATGTAGATTTATTGTTCTAAATCACAATACTAAATGTTCACGCTTAGAATAATACGGTATTATCAGCGTATTATACAGTGATTTCAATATTTCAAGACACAGGGAAATGAAATGAATTGTCCAAGGTCACCCAAGAATATCAGCAAACGTGAGATGAGATAAAGCAGAATTTATAAAACACACTATTTTAACAATGAAGTATTTTACAAAATCACACTCTTTGATTTATTCTCTAAGTACTAAATAGACATGCAGGTTTTGGGCTGTGGGATCAGCTCCTTGAGTTTGAGGAATCCTGCCCAGCTGGAAGTGCCATTTCCACCACTGCTCAGTTTCTCCTGCAAAAGCCATAGATTGGTCTCACAGCTTTGCTACTGAGCCAAACACCCACAGCAGCGCCAGCTCCAGCACCATGCAAAGGAGCTGCCCATGCCCCACTACCAAGGAGAAGGTTTCCTTATTCAACCAGAACAGCTCTTTGATGCAGGGTCAGGGAGAAAGGAGTGACAAAACGAGGGACCTGTGGTAAGGGAGTGCTGCTGGTTCAGGGCAACACAGGGGAGATTCATTTTGAAAGGGAAAAAGGCTCTAATGATGCCCCTGGTCCCCAGGGCCTCCACCAGCAGCAATCAAGGTGAGGATGGGGAGGTCCCCGGCACCGCCAGCAGTGACAGGGACTCCAGCAGGGACAGAAGCCTTGCCTGCCAGATCTTGATCAAAGGACAGCAGCAGAGAGAGGCACAGCTCTCACTGGGAAGGTGTCAGTGCAGAGAGGCAGGCAGCCCCTCGGGAGCAGCTCCACTAAGCAGGCACTTGAAAATAATCAATCAGCAGGACTGGAAGACATCGCTGCCGGCAGCTCCAGCACTGGGGCCGGGGAGAGGAAGGGAAGTGCCTGGAGCAGGTTTCTTCCTCCCCCAAAGGCAGCCACCCTCCTCTTCCTCTCCTGCCAGCCTGTGGCAGTGCCCTACCGGGCACACACATTTCCAGAGCCCATCTTCATCCTCCCTCTCCTCTCCCCCCAGCCAGGAATTGGTTTGGAAGCCCCAGGGAGGAAGACCTGATGCTTCTCTCTGGATGAAGTAATGGCTGAAGTTGCTGCCCTGTTGGGAAAAGAGGGAGCCCTCCTGCCATGATGAAGAGCAGAGAGCACCATTCCTTTCACCCCTCAACACAAGAGGGAGGTGATACAAAGATTTGCAAGAATACTGCTTACTCCATCATGCCTAATGCCATGTGCACAGCAGCACTTCTGTTAACTTAATATTTACTGACACAACGCCCATACCAGTGAAGCATCGTTCCTGTGCCACCTCTGTGGCTCACCACAGCCTCTGCTGCTGTGCCAAAGCCCAGGGTGCACACACTAACACATACCTGCTGTCCTGGTCTAACAGATATTTGTTTGCTCTTAGCAAACACCACAGAGCATAAACATTTTCCATGGAGGTTTAACCCAGTGCAATGGGTTTTCCATACAAATGTCCTGTGATGGCAGCTCTGCTGACATGCAGGCACTGAAGCATGGTCCAAACCCTTCAACAGACATGGTGCCTGCATTCATCATCTGAATGCTTTAAGGAAGAGAAAAAAACCACAAATGTTTCACAGACAGGAAACCTGGAAACTATCCATCTGAAATGAGGGATGGTCAGATGAGAACAACTAGTGCTTTCTGCCCTGTGAGAAATAATAACTGAGGCCAGTAAACTGACACAAGGAACTTCACCACATTGATAATTTACTGTTCTTTTTTCCCTCCACGTGGCTACTGTTAGCATAGATCAAGAAAACAGATAAGTAACAGGCACCAAAAGCTGCCAGGTCTTTCAGAACTAGTTAACTTACTTTCTTTCCCTGTCAGAGTTGATATACACAGCATCACTCTTCCCTCAGCTTCACCCCATTTCACACGTGCTGCTTTTTTACCACTGGCAGAGGCTAATCTGACACTCAGTACAGGTGTTAAGTCTCTGCTCCAGAATCCCTGGCCAGGCAGCATTTCAGAGGGTGATGGGAAGCTGTGAGATGTGACTGTATGCTGGCAGCCTCCAGCTACTGGGTACCAGCAATTATGTGTGCCTGATGGACAGGAGGATCACAGCTACAGGGAAAGACCTTTTGCTGCATATAAAAAAAACCTCAAAGAGAAATACACAGCCAACCAGCCCTGTGCAGGCTTCCCTTGACTCTTATCTCCAAAGATGTAATCTCCATTTCCACAGGGAATCTGGGATACCCCCCACTGGAGAGCCAGGGATAGCTTACTGTGCCTACTGCTGTCAAAGTGGCCACCCAGAGTCTTAGGGGGGTTCTGACTTGCAAGGAGTCCTGTATCTCAGAAGCCCCTCTGCCAGCAGGACACAGCCACAATTTGCAGGGACTGTTTCTTTGGCACTTTTATCTTCTCTGAAGTTAACCCACAAATGCCTTGACATTAAGGTGAAGGAAGCTGCCCTGATTTCATACAAGGAGGTTGAGCATACAAAAGGCATTTCTAGGATGAGGGCACAAAGGTGTCATCCACTCTTGGCTCCTTGATTGAGCTGGGTTGTATGATTTCAGTTAATACTTCCCACTTCATTCTAGGACCAGCTACTGAAACATCAAGAGAGACTACTGAAGCTGAAAGTGTTTTAAATTAAAAAGACTGACAAACAAAGAAAGCCCAGCTAGAAGATGACAAAATAACATCAGCTTTAGAAATTGGGTGCTGACTTATTTCTCCAAGAGATCAGCTTGTGTCCCACACAGACAGCTCACAGAGGATGGTCAATGGGCAGGTCAGTGGAGCCCAGCTGGGCTTTTCACCACTTCCATGTCTCATTTTATGTGCTTTCATAAACTTGTGCACATGCAAAGTGTGGAGGTGGGTTTGATTTGCTCTTACAGCTTCATCACACCCCACCTTAGGCAACATGAAACTAAACAGCAGGTATGTGATTTTGCCCTTTTTTGAGAAGGATACCATAAGACACCACCACTTCTTCAGCTGAAGCTTTTGGAGGTGAAAAGCTATTTCAGCCACTGACTTCAAACATGGACAGAGAACCAAGCCAAAACTCAGCCTGAGGTGCTCACAGGCTTCTCATCTTCCAAAGGAAGGTCAGTCTACTTCAGCCCATGCGATGCTAACAGCCTACAATTCCCTCATTAGACAAAGAATTGATTGCCCTGTGTGCTGCAATTACTTCCAGAGTGGGCAGGTCTCATAAGGAAATGATGAATCTTCTACATTTCCAAAAGAACTTATTAAATGTAAAATTGTTGTAACTCATTTTCTCACAGTCCTCCCTCTATCCAGAAAATGGCACTAATTTACAGGCAATGAGACACATTTCTCTGCTATCAAGTAGACTGATCTGGCAGGAACTAATAACAATCCAGAACACGGCTGGACAGAGCAACACCTCTCAGTGCTGTTAGCCTGAAGCTCTTCTAAACTGTCCTGGTCCAGAAGAGCCCTGGGAAGAAGAGAGAAAGGCAGCCAGGACAGTGTAACAGGTACTAACCTGACACAGTGAGTCGGGCCTCCCGGCTGAACTTCACATTAGCAATGTTGGTCGCAACGCAGTGAAATATCCCACTGTCTTCTGCTCTCAGCCCTGTTATCTGGAGAACCCCCTTGGGAAGTAGCGTGTACCTGTGGGGGGAAAGAAGTAGAAACAAAAGCTTGCAAAGCAGGACATGATGTGACAGCAGGCTGCATGCTTCATCCAGGTGAGGCAGGCTGGCTCCCTGCATCCCAGTGCAGAGGTGCCAATGCCACCAAGCCCCTGCAGGTTGAGCCCACACCTATCACTGCATCAGTTATTCACTTTTTGTGGGGGTTACTTGAGCCTCTGGTCTTCTTTTAGAGGGAGGTAAAAGAAAATCTTTATCTCCTGATGCATCCTTGAGAAATGATGACTTTTGCTGGAAGGCTACAAAGTAGATGCTTCCTATTTAACCTGTGGAAAAGCTTTGGCATGTGAACACAGCTGACATGGGAGTTATCATGATGTGGGAATTATCACTCATCAGCTGGAGCACAGTGACATGGACAAGCATCAGGAGAAGTGTGTGCTCCACACTCCCTGCTCGGGCTCCAGGACTCAAATCCACATGACCTCAAATGCATGGAAAGGCATGTTTAAAATAAATATTGGGTGGGCAAATGTAAACACCAGTAAATATTTTATATCTTTACAACACCTGTACATTTAAATCACGCATGCATACGCACATATATGTACACATACATTACAGGTTGCTTGGCAACCACGTGTTTAAATTGGCTGGTAGTAAGTCATTACACGGTGATGAGTTAATAATCCATTTCCGTCTGGAAGATGAGGAATATCTTTTTCCATATCAGCATATGGTTAAGTGCCTATAACCTGCTCCCTGCGCCGGGTTCCAAATGTGCGGCTCTGTGTTGGTGGCAGTGTGACAGCAATCAGTTTTACACGGCCCGCAGTTGATTGCAATCTCTCTGGGACTTTAAAATGCCCGTTGTTTTGGATGAATTATACCACAAGAAGCCTTCGTTTTTGTTAACAATCTGCCCACAGCATTAGAAGATTCAATTCCAAAGCTATTATTCTGCCTTCAAAGCTTCCAAGTGCAAGACTTGGCATACAAATTTATATACACTTTGTACGCAGAAATGCACCAAGCGTGATTAATGCAGAAATCCAATTCAGTTAGAGAAGCAACTCTCATCACCCAGGCTCTGGAGTCAGAGATTAATCTACTGAGCTGACAATAAAAACCTTCCTCAGTAACTTTACTCCGACAAAAAGCCAAATCTGTTCAAAATCAAGAACGAATGTAGGGAAACTGCTCCTAGTCCACATCCTCAAGGGCTTGGGCAAGGTCCCTGCCCTGGAAGAGAAGCAGCAGGGATGAGCTCAGCTTGGAGGTCTCTGGGTTGGAGAAAAGTCTTGACTTCTCAGTCTTGGAGCTCCTCAGTCTTGGGAGTTCCCCAGCTTTGGAGAAAAGAAGTCCTGGTCACATTTAAATCCCTGCCACATCTCTGACCATCTCCACACCTGTGTCCCTGGGCTCAAGTGGAAAGGATCAATGATCCATGAAGGATTTCATCTGTCCTTCAGCATCTCATCAGGATGCCACAAAGCATCAGATCCAGTTCTCTACCCCTCACTTCTGTTGATGCCACCTTGGATGAATTGCCCTGCTCTACTGCATCCCCACTTCAGCACCTGCATGAGTAAGAAGCCTTCAGAAAAGACCAAGTTTAACAAATCAACCCTGTGCTGGACTAAAAAAAGCTCAGATGAAAAATGCAAGGAAAAACAAAACCTGACAGTTGCAGTTTTTTCACAGCAGATTTGGGCCTCTTGGGTCCTTCTACTGTAAGTTCAATGCCACTCTGAAAAGGTCAGGCATTGTTGCAGCCCTCATGTTTTCTCCTGCCTCCAAAGAACCCAACCATATTCTGCTGGAGAACTGACATTTTTAAGAATAGGGGCTTTCAGGAAAGCATTTACAGCTTCCTGGTTTCGCCTGTTCCCCAGGCGCGGGCGTCAGTCCGTGATGGAGGTGTGCCGTGACCGATTGTCTCCCGCCGCCGGCTGTGCTGCTCCCAGGCTCCAGCTGGGAATGCCAGAGGCTGCCGGCAGCGAGCACAGGCGTTTCCTGCCACCTGTCCCAGGCCTCTCAAACTGTGGATCAGACTGTGCTGAGGGATGTTTCCGACGTGAAGGCAGCAGCCTGTCAAATACAGGAAGCGACGACGTGCCGCTCCAGGTCTAGGCTGGGAGGGGGAGCAGCTGGGATTTCTCTTTAGGAGAATTGGTTGGGAAACGGCAGCCCGGGATGATGTGGGATGCTCTCAACAGAGTTTTCCCTGTTGCCACACACGAGGGAGTCGACCTGGGAAGGAAAGCCTAATAGCCATGGCGTAATTCAGCACTTGCAAGAGTTCAGGGCCCACATGGACGACCCTAAGTCATGGATCTGGCTCAGAAAGAGTTACAGAAAATGGAACCATGGAGGGATGATGGATTGCAAAGCCACTCAGCATTTCAAGGATTGCTGGGCAGGTTCCTCATGCTGTAAAATAAACTTATGGAGGGTCAGTGTAAGCCCTTCAAAATCAGCTAATGGACTTCATGTACTTCTCCTGGGGGATGCCAATACTTCTGCATGGTGTTTGGCCAGAAGGACGAGCCACAAAATTAAATGAAAGAGTCTTCCATGGTGGAAACACTGGCCAAGATCCTCAGCCCAGGTTAGTTGTGTCCACATACAACTGTGAGACCAACAGCAAGCCTGGCCACCTTTTTTCACCTGGAGAAAGGACAGCAGAATATGGCTTGGACATGTCCTACCTTTCATTGTCTGTGTTGACTGGCATGCTGTTCTTATGCCACAGGATGACCGGCTCAGGCAAACCATGGATCTGGCACTGGAATCTTGCTACACCACCTTCCTCCACCACTGCATTCTGGGGGTGGATGTGGAAGTCAGACATCGCTGGAAGACAAAAAGAGAGACAAAATTATTCATATGTGAAGAGAGATCCAACAACTGGAAGATGTCAACTACTTCACATGACCTAGAAACACCCTGACATTGCAGAGCTAGCAAATGGGATTCTAATGCAAGAGCAACAGGCTGGTTTTCAGCCTAATCTCCAGCTTGGACAAACAAGGCTAGTGGCAAGTTCTTGATATCGGCCTCTCTTTGCACATTGAACTGATTGACACAAGCTGAACAGGAGACCTTGCTCCATGACTCACATGGTCCTTAGTGAGGTCTGTGGGGGCAGAGAGATACACAGATGCTGCATGGTCATTCTCAACAGCTTGAGCAGGCTTTGGTCCACATCAGAAAACAGATGTTAATTCTTTCTGTTGCTGGCGATGTCTTACCCACTGTAAATATCCTTCTGATGTGCACAGCTTGACTCCTAAACTCATTTTGCTTAAATACCTTGACCAAAATAGCTCCCCAGTACTCTAATAAAACCTGCAGTCCTTGATTTCCATCTCTGTTTGCAGGTGCTCCTGCTGATTGCCTACACTGCATTCCAGCACTGTGGAAGGAACAGCCACATCCCCACACTGTGGAGCAACAGGGTTCAGCTGACAGAAAGAGCAGCTGCCAAGAGCTCAGCAAAGCGAGGCTTTTGGGGCTGGAACCACCCAAGAGCAAATGGCAAACCCCACCAAGCAGGGTGAATACAGACCAGCCTGTTCCAGCATAGCCACAGCTGTAACTGCCATGTGGAAAGACTCTGGCACGCTGTTCGAGCTACATAAATAATACTGTAATTATTACTATTAATTAATTGGAAGGTGCTGCCTGTTGACTCCGCAATAAACATATTTAAAGCTAATAAACACCCCAGTGGTTATTTAGCTCGTGACTCATTTATAGTGCTGCATCCACAGGAAGATCTCTCACATTATCCTAAACTCCAAGAAGGCATCTGCTCCGCCGCCCCAGCCCAGCGACACCCCAGCAAATAAAGCCCCCCCTTTTTACATGCACCAAGTGTAATGACTGTACCTCTGCTAAGAAACAAGCTGCCTATGTGTCAGGGCAGCTTAATCATTCAACTGCAAACTGCAGTTGGCTCGGGCAGATGGGAGATGGCCATTAGCAATCATACATTAAATATGTGTTGCATTAACCTGCGCTGCTCCCGCAACCACCGCTCTCAACCCGCTGACGGCAGATTTGTTAAACTGATGGAGCAACACGGAGCAAAGCCTCAGCCCCACACAGCCCGAGGCTTGGGATGGTTTTCTAGCTATGAGGGTGGGATGGGCAGCTAGCCCCATGTCCGGATGCACCAGTGGGAGCAGGATCAGGAGGTGGCTGCACAGCATTCCACCCAGATGGGAACGCATCAGCACAAGGCGAAAGATCATGGAAAATTGTATTTTCCCTTCCCAAGATGAAAGCTAATGCAATTATCCTCTCTGGTAAAGGATGGAGCCCAATGGTGCAACGGCAATTTACCCAATTCACATAGATTTAGCCTTGAAATGAGACTGATCAAGGCCCAGAGCACTCAGCCACATGGGACAGAGCCCGAAGGCTGCTGGAGGGGGGCTCTCCCATACCAGGTGATTTTCCTTCCAAGGTAGCAAGGGATGCTTCAAAAATGGGTGAGCTAGGGGTGGCTGCAGCTCAAGGGAGCCCACAGAATATCTCAGGGATGGAGATTGAAGCCAGGACGAGCATCTTGTAGCCAAAGCTTATGAACCTGCACCAAGAAACGAATTCAAAAATTAATGAGAATGACACAAAGCTGTTTAATAAAGTAAAAAAAAAAAATAAATCAGGGATTCAGATGCCTGCAGCAAAATTCCCTTCAAATGTACAGATGCTCAGCACTGAGGTTTTTCAGTGGCTGACAGGGTTGATAAGAAGAGGGAGGTGTGAATGAGAACAGCCCCGGCACAGACTTCATTCTGCTGGCTACAGAATTCATCGCCGTTCCTTTATTCCAATAATATCACCTCTTATAGGTAAAACTGCAGCAATAACCTCTACTCTTAAAGACACCAGTATTAATATTTATAATGAATAAAACATGGCAAGTTATAAATAATTCAGTTATGAGGATGTTAAGTAAAATATTACTCTTCAACGACCCTATAATGTGGCTTTGAAGCACAGTTTTATGTTAAATGCCTAGGAAACATTGTGACCCTTGCCAAGACCAGCTGGTTTGCAGAAGACACATTAAAAATTCATGGATGGAGCTACAAAATGCTATTTTTAAAACAGGTTTACAAGTTTACTTACAGTTGCAGAGACAAAAGACTTTTGGAGCATCCCCTATAAAACAGCAATAGAACTTCAATGTGAGTGATTACCCAGTGCTTTCAACCTGGGAATAAATCACTGGGTAGAAGGAGAGGAGAGGGATAGGAGCTCAACTGCTTTCCAGGGTATTGCTTGGAGGGCCTAAATCTCTGCTGACCCATGTGAGGTTTTTATGTACATCCCAACTGACTGTAACAAACTGATGGAGCAGAGTGCTTGCTCCTGTTTGTCACTTGTCTTTCCCCAGCAAGCACCAGGATCCCCGTTATCAGCCAGGCACTATTGTTCCAACCACCACGGAGAAGAGCTGCGCCAGCACGGGTGGGGTTGGCCAGCAGCCAGGGAGCTGCAGCTCATTTCTATGCTAATGGCCATAATAATTTTAGAAATAAATACATGCAATCACAATATTCACCCGCAAGCTCCTAAGAGGGGAAGCATTCTCTAATCCATCTACCCGTGTCTCTACCATCCAGCAAGGCAGCATCCACGTGCCAGTGGAGGGACTGGTGCTGCCCCAGGCCCTTGTTACCATCATCAGGGAGGGAGAGTGTCACCCTGTTCCCATTACATTTCCCTCTGCCATCTCCAGGTGTCATCAAGCCATAAAAACAACATAAATCACACGCACACTCATTGCTCCGCACTGATACTCCAAGTCGTGGTGTCTCGGTTGCTCCACTATCATCCCACCTGGATTTTGGCCATGGTACAAAGAG
Source organism: Serilophus lunatus (assembly GCA_013399895.1). Classification (NCBI taxonomy): domain Eukaryota; kingdom Metazoa; phylum Chordata; class Aves; order Passeriformes; family Eurylaimidae; genus Serilophus; species Serilophus lunatus. Next base: position 832,058 of record VXBA01004859.1, on the reverse strand, counting down.
ACTGGCTCAGGGCAGGGCAGGATCAAACAAAGGCTCACAGCAGATGGGAATAGTCCTGGCAGTCCTCCCACACTGAGGCAAGGGAGAGCCTCCTCCCAAAAGATGCTGGCCATGGCTAGATTCAGATTGAGCTGTCCACAGCCACACTGACACATGAGGCAGAGGAGTTACTCTTCATCTCACCTTCCCTTGTGTTACAGGATCCTCAAATAGGATGAGGTTGGATCACAGGTGAGGCTCTTCCCTAAAAAGAACCCCATGCTTGGGATCATCCACCTAACCCCCACTGGGGTGCAGTCCCCTGATGACACAGCCTACGGTCACAGTGCAGGTGAGCTCTTACCCTCATCCATATTCACAGAAGATTCATTCTGGGGTCTCTTCTAATCAAAGCACAAACATTCTCTCCATCCCAACAGGCCCTGTGGAAAGGCCAACTGAATAAAAATGAAAATAGGTATTGAGTGAAATTTTCTCTACTCTATAAAAAACTAAATTGAAACCATTAGTGGCCAATCCTTTTTTGCTCAGTACAGCATTAATGCTAAGCCAGAGATTGACCCAGATTTGATATAGAAAAAGAAAACACTAACTTGGTATGTCAAAGCAAATCCCAGGCCTTTAGAATCATTAAAACACAAACATTGTGCAGGCACAAGGAGAGGAGGAAGGCTTGAAAGGTTCAGTGCCAAACATGGAGTTAGGAGAGTATTGGGAAGCCCAGCTAGTTCTGCAAACACATTCCTTTTTGATTTTAAGTTATTCACTGGGAAGTAGAGATCCAGGTTGGCTCTGACGCAAAAGGATGTTATGGAGGACCTGAGCATCCTCACCACCACAGGTGCCACCCAGTCCACAAACAGCAACTCACAAGTGAAGACCCTTTCTCCACATTTCTGCCACCAAATTTAATTCAGCTCTTTTCCCATGGAGACATGGTTAAAAAGCCTCAAAGTTAACATATGACAAGGAACAAGAGTTTCATGGGGAGCCTCCAGGTGCTCTTGCCAAGAACAGGCATCATTATCTCCGTTACAACTGAGGAAGGTGAAACCTGGGAAGCAGTTTTGCTCAGCACAAGAGAACAAGCCATGGGTGAGTTGCCCCTTCTAAGATTGGCTCCATCCCAATGATGGTGACAGCTGATGATTTTCATATTGAATTCCCCTACTTACTAATAAAGTTGAATTCCCCCTCAGGTCAGCAGAAGTCAGGGTTGTTTTTAAAACACAGTGACCACCGTGTCAATGAAACCCAGACATAAACACTCTCAAATCAGGCTGAGAGCACCAGCAGAGCCAACCTTCACTATCTGTGAGATTTACTGAGCACCCAATTCCTTCTCAAATGCTTTTCCTGCAAGCCACAGTCACCAAGGCAAGCAGAGGGATTAAATCTGATTCCCTCTTGGCTTAGGAGACCTTCCCCATTAAGTTAGCAACCGGACAGGGAATGTTTTCAAAAGAGCCACAGGTGAAGGCTCTGCAGACACAGGTCCTTTATTTGTCCCCTCCACACTCTAGAAACGGACAATTCTCCTGCAAGAAAGAGCCAGCTCAAAAGATGGGGGGCGTATGAACACCACAAATCCCATCCTCTCCTCTCTTCCTCCCGCCTTCAAACAGCGGCACTTTCCTAAGTCTTTAACACTGCATCTTCTTTCTCTCCATTTTGTTTTTTTGGGGAGGTTGTTTGTTGTTTTTTTTAAAGATGCATTTTTACAAGAAAGCCCACGTCACGCCGGCCCGGTGGCTGCTCCAGCTGCAGAGCAGGCTGTGTGCCTGCGAGCCGGCCCTGCGTGTCTAATGACGCTATTGTGCGAGGCTGTTGCTGAACTGCCCTGAGCCCAATTTCGAATGCAACTTGCTTTGTGCATAGTGAAGCGTGAACAACAGCGCCGCCCATTTATCTATTTAATTCTTCAGGAGTAGCAGGAGCAGGGCCCTTCGCTCACATCTAAAGGGAAGAAAAATCGCTTTTCTCTCGGCTTTGGAAAGGGAGGGAAATATTAAAGAGCAGCCGTGCCTCTCCCAGCACAGGGGAAAATCCTCTCTGCCACTGCCCGCTAATCACAGAAGGGAAAATCCCAAATCTCTATTGTCCATGCTGGGCCTCAGATCTCCAAAGAAAACGGGCTGCAAGACTCAGGAGAGTGTGAAGTAAGGAGAATATCTTGCAGGAATGTAGCTTATTTAAGAAGAACGCAAATACACGGTGAGATGAGAGAGGGAGGATGACCCTCCTCACTCTCTGTAGATGTACAGAGAAAGAGGGTCAGTCCTGCACAGTTCTTACTTGAAATATTTGCAAACAAGTGCTCATTCCTGTTTTGGTTTGGCTGTTGCTCTCCCCTCCTGGAGCCGACAGGAGGGCTCAGAGGATAGTCCAGGCGCTCTGTCCTCTCTGCATTTTACATCTTCACGTCTCTTGTTTTCGCACGCCATCAAAGTTGAGTGGAATAATTTAAACAAGGTTGAGAAGACATCACATCACATGGGGCTCTCTGCTTGAGGAACAAAGACTCCACCTGGCCTGGCTTTTTCCCCTGTCCTAAGCCCCTGGGACAGGGATGAAAGAGAGACAACCAAGATAATGCCTCGCAGTGGGACACAGCAGCTGCCCACGGGAAGGAACATGCAACAGATATTTTACAAGAGAAGTGGGGGAAGAAAAATCGACTACCTCCAGACTCAAGTCCACCAGGAGGCAAATTGCTGCCTGATCTGAGACTATGGCTTCTCAATATTTTGCATAACATGTGAAATGACTGTGAGCCAATTCCAGCCCAGGTCTGCTCCTCACTGCACCGCAATGAACAGCATCGACGGACACCCCTGACCCACAATTTACTGTTGGTTTTGCTGCTTTGAGAAGCAGAAAAAAAGCACAGAGCCCTGTGGGGGCTGCTTCTGTGTAAGGATGATAAATATTCTGCAAAAATAATGAACACATCTCCACTGCACACAGAGCAGGGGTCAGAGGGAACGTCCTCAGGGGTCCCTGGCTGCTCTACCCGCCCTGCACGAGTGAAGGACCAGGGCTGGGAGGAGGAGGATGGATTCTCCCTGAAAAAAGTCCCTTCAGGGACGTTATTGTGGCACCTGGAAACCTCTGAATGCCTGTGCTGCAGCTCTACTCCTCTTCCTGAGGCCCCCACTGAATGTTCTCCCCATCACCAGCTTACCCAACCTCTCCTGCACAATCACACACCCATCTCCCAGTCCTAAAGAACATTTAGTAACTTCATGGTATTCATTATAGCTTCTTATTGGAAAAATAACTACACCACCATCAGTTGTTGATGCAGGGGTACTCTCCCGTGAGTGGGAAAGATTTTTGTCTGGATAAATGCAGCCTCTGCACCATGCATGGAAAAGAACAGGGGCCATACACTCCAAGGGCTGTTCTATACTGCAGTATCACACAGTCTCTATAAAGCTCACAAAACGCTGCACTCTGGAGAGTGACTATGCCCACACTGTCCCAGTGCAGCATGTGAGGGCATGTCCCCAATATCTGACACCCCAGCACCCTCGTTGTCTTGACATGGGGGGATAGAGCTGCCAATGCCAGAGGAAACCCTGAGAGCATCTGGCCTTCACTACACTCTCCCTCATGCAGCAGCACTGCCCCAATGCTGCCTGCTCAGACTCAAGACCTCGTGCAATGCAGTTGCAGCAAGAAATCATCCCAGCCTGGAAATAAGAACAGTGAGTCCTGGTGCATCAGCACAAACCTACTCTCTGAAGGGCCTCTGAGCATCCTCAGACATTTCCAATAAATCTGCCAGTCATTTTAGAGACAGGCACAAAGGGACACCCATGGTCACAACCCAAATCCAACATCATCCCTTGAGTACCAATGACAAGCTCCACCCAAAAGGCAATGCTGCTTCTTACGATACACTTTGAAAGACGCATCTTGGCAATCCCATGGATCAGATTTCCCACCTCCCTCCATGCTCAGAGCATGTGGCAGCATCCCACTGCCTTACCTGCTACTCAGAGCAGTACAGGAGACAGCCCAGGGTGGTTATGCATCTTCCAGCACCCTCCTGTTTTGCAGGGGAATCAACTAATCAACAGCCCCTTTAGCGCTCTCAAATTGGTTTCAGGGAGAGAAGAAGTTTCTGGTGACGAGGGAGGCATTGCTGGGAGAGACCTTTATCAGGGAGCTCTATTGCAGTAATTTTTCAAGACAAAATTGCTCTCTGGCTCGTGACAGCATTTAGTGTATCCTGAGGCGACCATTTGTGAAGGCAAACCTGTGGTCCTGCCGCCCTGCTGCTGGAGGGAAGGGGGAGTATTAAATGTCATAAACAACTCTTAATTTGCCTGGGTGGGCTGCACATGGGGCTGGTGATTCTGCGGTGCAGGAGGAGGTTATTTGTCACCAGCACAGTACTCCAGCACCAAGGGTGATCCTGGCTTGGCAACACTGGCTGCTGTGACACTTGCCCAGAGGTGCAAACCACCACAAAGAGCTCCTGTGTTTTTGTGGGGCGACTTCTTAGGAAGCCCCAGTGTCACATGAGGCTCCCCGACCTCAAAGCAGGGGTCCCCTGCAGCATCACAAGAAGATGCTCCCTCCTGTCGCATTCACAGCAATAGTTTCTTCATTACTTTCTTCTGAAGCACATGTTCACTCTTTGCAAAATACCGATGATGTATCCCACTTAAGTGCCCCTGCAGACCCTTGAAATAGTGGGAAAATGAAGGGCAAGCTGTCCACAAGTCTCTGGGAGAAGTTGGCTCTCCGAGGGCAGAGCAAAGCATGCAGCACACTTGCCAGCAGGCAGGTCTCTCCTGCCAGATTCCCATCCGGAGCTCCTCCTGTTTTTCCTACTCCGACACACACAATTAAGACAAATTACATAGTTACCATTTTGATTTGTTGCACAATAACGATGTTTTCCATCTCTCTCTCAAATATTGATGGAGACAGCACAAGAGGAAGCTCCCACACAGCTGGTTTTGGCCCTGGACCACTCTGTTTGCAGCCAACTCCTTCCGATGTTGAGCGTGGACGAGCAGTCCTGCCTTTTATCAGCTCGGAGGGGCAGCGAGCCAACCAAGCACGAGGCGTTATCCTGCTCCACCTCTGGGTAGAAACATCCCTGCTCAGACCTCCTTAAGCAAAGCCAGCAGCTTCCCTGTTTTTTTGTCCTCACCAAGGAGCGCACACTCTGTTTTGGCATCTCCAGAGGCACTTGTGGAATCCAGAAAAAAGGTGAAGGCAAGGAAGCTTTTTCATCACGTTTGCCTACGGAAATGCCGTAAGCCTCGCTTTCAGACAGGGAGCTGTCCTGATTTACAGGCTAATGAATTTTAAATGAGATGCATTTTTTAATTTTTTGTTGTCAGCCCCCATTTTTCTGCCAGCAATCATTCCAGTAATAGCTTTAAATTTTCAGCATCTGTTTTTACCAGCTCTCTTGTAATTAGTTTACTAATGTATTTCACTGCGCCTTTGTTATTTTCAGAGAATTACTTCATTCCCAGCTATCAGAGATAGTGCACTTCAGTCTATAAGGAGTTTGGCCTTTGTTCCCTCGTGGTTATTCACATGGGGGAAGATGGCTCAGTGAATGACAAGCCTTTCTATCACTACACATTCTCTATTTAATGTCTTTATACTGGCTCATTAATTACCACAGAAAACTCCCTTCCGAATGGAACCTGTGATTTATAGAAGACTTGGGCAAGGTGCCATTTTTATCGGGCCGACAGTGAACAGCACCAGTGCCAGCAATTCACTCTGCATATTCCCTTCTGCCACAGCAGGGTCAGCCCTGACACGGTCAGAGCTGTGCCTGGGCAAAGGAGCTCAGCGAGCGCTCGGTGCTGCGGATCCACGGTCATCACACTGCTGCTGCATGGCTGGGATGGCCAAATCCATGGAAAACTGAGCTACAGCACATTCTGCCCATGTGCCTTCTCTACAGATGGAGATATTCCCTTAGGCAGCAGCGGAGGAGTGTCTGGGAAAAGTGAAACTGCGTCCAAGATGACCTTTTTAGCAGATCTCCTTGTGAGGGAAGCAGAGGGTCAGGCACTGACCTCTTCTCTGTGGTGACCAGTGACAGGACTACAGGGAATGGCCTGAAGTGTCCAGAGAAGTTTAGGTTGAATACTAGGAGAAGGTTCTTCCTAAAGAGGGTGGTTTGGCACTGAACAGGCTCCTCAGGGCAGTGGGCACAGCACCAAGGCTCACAGAGCTCAAGAGGTGCTTGGACAATAGTCTCAGGCCCATGGTGTGACTCTTGGGGATGGTCCAGTGCAGGCTTAAGTGTTGGACTCAATGATCCTTGTGGGTCTCTTCCAACTCAGCACATTCTGTGATTCTGTGAAATCTGCTGGTCCAATGTGTAGCACGAAGAATCTCGTAGCACTTGGCAAGAACTCAGGCAACAGCACAGAGAGACAACTCTGGCTGTTGTGATGGAGCAGGCAGAGATGATGGAATCTGTGGTACCCAGACACACTTCCCCACCACATCGCACCACACAGCAGGTCTGAGTCCAAGTCGTACCCCTCAGACTCTAAAACATTACAGACTTGCAGACCTCCCAGCACATGGGGTGCAGACAGGGGGAAAAGCTGCCCAAAGACACAAGGCAAAGGCTCCCTGTGGACCCATGGCAGCCAGAGCACGGGGGAAAGGCAGCTATGGAAGTACCCCAAACAACAGTCCCTCTGTCTGATGGAAATTAACTTTAAATCCTTCAGAACACTATGTCTTTCACCACGTCCATACTCTGTGCTGAGCATGATAAACTGCTCCTCTTCTTTATTAAGGAATGAAATAGAGGTGGAAACAGAGCACACGCTGACTAAAGAAGTTACTCAAATAGAAAAATAGTCACAAAAGGCTGGATTTCCATCACTTGATGCAGAAGAGCTGCCTCACACTGTTGGAAGGGAAAATCTCAGCACTCCCTGTGCACACAGGGAGGAGAGCAAAGAGGCCAAAGGATGTCAGCACAGACTCAGAGCAAGTGGGTTAACATAGTGTTAACATTACAAAGGACTGCTTTAAAGCTCCCTTCTCTTCATTTTAACTCTGAATTTCACTCAAACACAGGTGATTTCCCAAGATGCTGAAAGCTCCCCTGCTCCCATCCCTCGGTGCTGAGCCCAGATACTGTGTCACAATGTTGCTCGATCCAGACTGGAGGTGACGGTATCAAAGCTGCAGGACAGACTGAACCACCGTGATCCCGACAAAATCCAAGTCCCTGCCAGGTCTGCTTTTCCTCCTAGCAGCAGCTAAGCCCTTAGCTGTCATCTCGTCCCCGTGGCTGAGTTACATACACAAATTCCTGTTCGCTCCTTGGCAATAGCAACAGCTTCCTATTTTGCTGGCAGCAATCCAGGGGAAATTCAAGCTGAATTACAGCCATTCTTCAGAAAATAGGCCAAATCCACGAAAGCAGGACACATGACCGCAGACGTAGAGCTCGTCCTTTTTTCTATTTATTTCGCGGCGAGGAGCCCCGTTGGCTGAAAATAGCTTATCTCTGGAAGTCCCCCCAAGTCCCCCCTCTTTCCGTTGGCGGCCGCAGCTCCTGGCTGCCAGCCAGGCCATTACCACCTCAAAGAGAAAGTTCATCGCTCCGGCGAATCGGCCCCACGGTACAGGACGTGCGGTTTGATGTTTTCACCCATTTCTCTCTGGGAGCTCGGAGGAGATGGGGATTGTGTTTCTGTGCACGAGCCAGCGAGTGTTAACTCCTTTCCTGCACCTCCAGGGGGATGGTTGTACTTGGGGCTGAACCTCAGCATTCATTTTCGGCATAGACACAGTAGGGTGTGTACATGTATGATAGGAAGGAATTCTTCCCTGTGAGGGTGGGGAGGCCCTGCCACAGGTTGCCCAGAGAAGCTGTGGATGCCCCATCCCTGGAAGTGTTCAAGGCCAGGTTGGACAGGGCTTGGAGCAACCCGGGATAGTGGAAGGTGTCTGTGCCCATGGCAGGGGGGTTGGAAGTAGATGATCTTTGTGGTTCCTTCCCACCCAAACCATTCTAGGATGCTATGATTCAGCACAGGCAACACAGGCTGAACTCTGTGAGACAGAGTCCCTCCAGACACCCAGTCCCATGACAAGGTCAGAGACTACATTTCATGCTGGGTCCATGTGAAACAGCCACTCAAAGCATCTCTGCATCCACCACAGCGAGGCCTCTCTCCTCCCTGCACACCCCACAGCATCCTAAATACAACTGGGAGACATCATCCCAACAGACAGACACAAGTGAGGACACAGGAGAGTGGTTAAAGATAAAAAGGATGTGGACCACGCAGAGGAAGGAAATGATAGCAGAGTTACAAACCACCAATCTAACTACCTTCCTTGCTATCACCAGACCACCACAGAACCCAAGGAGCAGGGATGCATTCCAGAAAACACAGCTCTCCAGGGAGGACTGGCCTCTTGTTGATAAGAAGCGAGGAGGCTTATCTCCCAAACCCACCGTGACACCTCACCTCAGGCAAGTTTATCAAATTAAACTCATTACCTCTGAGGACTTGTTGAAGAGAGGTGGCAGGAGAAGAGTGGTGGGTCAAGGAGGCAACACTCCCACTGCCCCGTGGTGCCGCTCCTGGGCCAGCACATCCTCACCGGCATGTGCCGAGCAGCTGTGGCTGGTGGGACAACACTGCCTGTGAGATCTCCACCAGCACCAGGCATCGTGTCAAGGAAGCAAACTGACAGAAAGAGGAGATGCACTGATTTCCTGTGAGGTTGTCACACAGCTCTGCAGTTCATTGTACCTACAGCCACACCACGCAGGGCTGCGCTCGCTGGTCGTGATTTCTGCACGTAAGATGTTTACAACTGCAGGTCTCTGTATGGTAGAAACACAACCTCACTGTGCCCATGGAGGAAAGACAGAATTTGCATATGCACCTCTCACTGGCAAGGAGAAATAACCAAGTTAAGATTTCAGCTTCGAGCACGTTGCTAAGGCATTCAGATACATGCTTCAGATATTTTTGGGGTTTTTTTGGTTTTTTTATTATGGGTTAGGTAAACACCCATCACCTCAGGTGGTGTGTCTCCTCTCCAAAGACCTTTAGTACTGTTTATGGGAACAGCACATAGAGAAGCCCTGGGTAACACAAGGCGAAGGTAGTGAAGCTCAGGAAGCCTTTGAAGAGCGTAATTCCTGAGGGATACTCTCAGATGGGATAACTATCAGCTCTCACGGCTACGAGAGGGGCTCTATTGATATGTGGGGAGGAGAAGAGTTGGCAAGAGCCTGTGTTATTTCCTATTGTAGAATTTGTGAATATTTGTGCTTCTTTCTGTGTTTGTGCATCCCAAAACTTACTTGGGCGGCTTGGGGTGGGCAGACTGCCAGACTCCTGAAGCAGCAGTTCCCTGATTAGGAGACACAGATCCTCCTGTGACTGCCATCATCTAATCCTCCTGCAAATCCACCAAACCCCTACAGCCTCCATCACTCCCCACTCATCTACCAAACAACACCTGGCAACAAAATTCAGTGTTATGGACAAAAGGCAAGAGGAGATGCTGAAAAGAAACCCAGAATCCAAAGCCCAGCCTAGAGAAGGGCTCAGTGCCACAGCTCCTGCTGAACTGAAGAAGAGTTAGAAGACAGGCTGGACAGTTAAGCAGCCATACAATCCAAATTTAAATATGAGTATTTGCCTCCAAAGACTCTCAGTGATGGGACAGCCAGCCAGACCTACAACTGCCTGGGACTCCGCTGTCCCCATCCCTGCTCATGCTCTTGCTGTTCTCGTTCTCTTCCCAGATGCATCCCCCATCCAGACTCCAGGGTTAAACACATTTAGCCACCTAGGCTCTGCTAGCATGAAATTCCACTTTAATTAAAGTTTATTAAATTTGGGATGTGCAAATGAGTGTGAAAATCTGCCTGTGCTGCAGTGATGCTAAATGCCAAGGAGCAGCAGCACTGCAAAAGCAAAGTGGGTTTTAGGGAGCAGGCAGAGGTCAAATGCTGTGCCTGAATGGAGGGGTTGCAGGGAGGCATTTTAGTGACTTTTGAGCTCTGAACTCAAGCTTTGCCTCAGTGTTTGCAGCACACTGGGGAAATTAGAGCCAAAGCCCTGAAAGCCTGATCTTCAGGGGGCCCCTGCAGGGATGCTCAGCCCATCCTGTACCAAGCCTGGGGCATCAGTCCTCTCCTTCCTGAAATGTGCACCTTCATCAGAAAAAAACACTTCCACCCCAAAACAGGCACCTCTCTGGCACTAACAAGAGAGATGAAAAGTCAGTAACAAACACGTAACAGTAGCACAGGCTCTTAGAGACCTGAAAAATTGCTGGGACTCCCAAAATATTCAGGATGGTGATCAAATCTGTCTTAAGAAACCCTCGTGGCACATAATGGCCCCCCCGGACACCCACTGTGATGCCCTAACAACTTGTTTATGCAACCAAATTGTCCAAGGGGATATTCCACGCGGGTGTGCATGCACGTGGGACTGTGCATCCCACGAGCACATTCAGGCAGTGAATAAAGGCCAGGAGACTGCAAAGTCCGTAAGATACTTGTGTGGCACAAGGCAGGAGCATCCCCACCAGCAGCAACTTCACAGCCCTCCCCGCCGCGAAACAAAATAAATAAATAACCAGAGCTGCAAGAATTAGCTGTGAGGGTGACAGCGCTGAAGGAGAACGAAAGCAGAAAGAGGGTAAGAAGAAAACATCCAGCCCGGCTCGCTCGCTTTTGTGTTCCCACACAATGTGGCACGTCAGCTCCAGAGCCTCCGCAAGCCATCACCCGCCATCTGGCACCGGGCTGGGACACTAATGGGAGGCCCCGGCGCCCCAGCTGACTCCCAGAGCCACGGGGGAAATCAAGCTGATGAGCTCCCCACATTAAGCCATCTAAATTAATGCAGATGCGCGGCCCGGTCGCGAGAAATTCGGCCGGTGAAGGGCGGCGGAGGGACGGGGAGAGGCGGCTGCGAACCCGGAGCCACAGCCCAGCGCCGCGACCCGCGGGGCCGGGGCGGGAGAGCTGCGCTGGATCAGCTCCGAGGTGAATTGTCGGCGAGGGGGATCCGGCAGCGCTGCCCTTTTCATCCAGCGCTGGCAGCTCGGCTGGAGATGCACAACCCCCGCCAGATGCAAATTCTGCAGCAGCGGGGACAGCCCAGATTAACACGGAGCGCGCTCCCAGAGCCAGCCTCATTAACTAATGTCCCTGTAATGCCCTAATGGGCCGGGAAATCACTGTGCATGGGATGGAGATGTCGATAGCAGTGCTCGGGGCCAGGTTCGACAGTAAAACCCACCCCACCCCTCCCGCCCAGGAGAAGCCCTGCTGGCTTTGGCAGGATGGACCCCAGAGGACTCATGTTCCTAAGGAAAATTTACGGCCACGGAGGTCTGGTTTTCCTATGCACTAGATATTCAGCAAGGATGGAGAGCCCGGCACTGAATCACAAAGGAAAAGTCAGTGCTGTCCTGGTGCAGCAAAGGGCTGGGTGAGCACCTTCTCAAGGACATGAGGTTCAGCTCCAGCACTTCCCTTGCCAGCAGTTGGATGAGGATCCAACAGAGAACAAAACACAGGGGATTAAAGATGCACAATGCTCCCAAATGTGTGTTGGAGAGCCCATCTTCAGCCCAGAGGGACATGCAATCCCTCCTTCTCTCCTGCTCTTAACACGGCTGGGTGTCCATAAGCTCCCAGGTTCTACCCTGGGGATAGCTGGATGCATCAGTGTCTGATGCAGGTCAGAGCTTTCTGAAGGGACTCAAATCTGGAATGTGCACAAAGATCTGCCCCCTCCATCTGGGTGCAAACAGAAAAGTCAACCTTCAGGAAGGGATTTGGTTTCTTCCCTCTGTCACCAGCTTCAGAGACCTGATGGGAACCCAGCTCCTGTAAGCAACAGTAGCACTTACCACCAGTGCCAAAAAATAACCACGTACCTCCCAAGGGTCAACTCGAGCAGCAGAGACCTCCAGGGAATCTCTGTGACAAACCTCGGGCCAAGCAAACCCCAAATCTTTAACAACTGAGGCACCTTCCAGCATCCCTGGGTCCAGCTGCTGTTGCAGAGCCCAGAGAACCTCTGGGGGTGGCAGTGATGCCTTGCAACAAGCAGGTATTTGGGGATCTGTCACTGACAGCTGAGCTCCTGCTCACAGCACCAAGGGTAAACCCAGACCCTTCCTAATGGCTCTGGATTCATAACCTATTCCCACAGATGGAAAATTTTATTCCCAAATGCATCCAGACCCACACGGCAGCAGCTTGAGCGATTACAGTCTCTGCTATCATTTGCAGGGAGGCAGAAACCCCCCCACCATTTACCTAAAGGGGAGGGTGGTAGCATATGGTAAGCGTGGGTCACACACTCAGCCCCAGGAGCGAGGCTCTGGGCCTTACACAGCTCCCACTGCCTTTGGAACCTGCTTCAGGTCTGTAAGGTCCCACCAGAAGAGAAGCAGAATTTTTTTCCTGGGGAAGGAGAAGGGGAGAAAACCTCTCCATGCAATTAATTTGCTTCCAAATTCGAGCTAGTTGAAATAATCTGTTGGTAAACACAAAGCACCATCGGGATAACAGTTGAGCAGAGGCTTATATTAAACAAGCATCTTCAGATGAAAATATCACTCATCTAAAAGGCATCACCATTCATTCATGCTCAATAAAACACAAAATGGTTACAGATAGAGCTGATGGAAAATGAGAGAGAGAAATGGAAGCAAAGGTAAAGCTGCCAGGCAGGAAACAGCACAAGAAGAAGAAAGAAAAAAAGAATTATGAAGAGGCTGATTTAGCATTCTGCTTTAGGAGAAATTTGAAAAGCAGGTTTCAATATCTGATAAAACTTCACTGCTGGTTGCCACACTGCCTGACAGAAGCACAGAAGGGGACTAATAGCCCTGGCATATGACATGATAAAACATTTTAAGCCGCATAGTTTCACTTGGACTTGCCACTTTTAAGGCCGTTTTACGGTTCACTGCTGTTCCTCAGTGTCCTACCAACAACCCCTGAGCATGCACAAGCTCTAATCTACCCACTAGGTAGGTAGTTTCCCCCAGGGATGAGTTTTTCCTGCCTGCAGATTGTCACAGATGAATATTAGCACTTATCTGCATTGCTGCAAGGAACTGCAAGGGCTGAGTGCAGGACACCTGGGCTGGTAGCCCTGGTCTTTTCACCAAACACTTGGCTCTTTTGGGGCTCTTGTCCCACTAAAACAGGACCACCAAAGTCCCACATCATCCAAACCCTCCACCCAACCAGCTGGATGCTGCTGACTTGGCATTAACAAGAGACATGGGGACTCAGTTTGATATACACCTCTGCTTTATAGATGATTTCCCAATCTAATAAAGTGAGAAAACATTATCTGTCTTTCCTTCTCTTATTTCCCAAGGAACAATAAGGCTGAACAACATCTTTCTGCCTCAGCAATAAAACTTTTATAACCTTTTTCCCTGGTGGCCTCTGAGCAAAGGCCCTTTTCCCACTGAGAAGCCTGGGATAAGGAGGGAAAGGAGTGGTGTAATCTGTATTCACAGCCTGTCCTGCCATGATTCAGGCTGTAAAAATACTTCCCTGGCTGCCCAGTCAATCCATGCAGAAGGTTTTATTGGACACAGCACAGCAAAAGTCCCACTACCAAGACTTAAGAGCTACCTGGCCACTCCAGGAGAAAAAAAAATAAAAGGCAAGTAAAAAAAAAAAGGCAACTAAAAAAAATAAGGCAACTAAGATGGGGGTTGTTGGTTAGTTTAAGTCATATTTTGTATGATTTTTTTTTCCCCAACAGTCTGGTACCAGCTTGAATTCCCTGACAGCCATCCTGCCATTTTCAATTTGATTTTACAGTAAGGGAAGACTGGAAAACCAGACAGGTTTGAGAATGGGATGGACAGGTCTGCATATCCCTCTGTCCAACTGCACGTCTCAGCAGCTGCACTGCCACGATCATGGTGCTGCCAGGACAAACTGCTCCCTTTCACAACAGGAACAGAGCTCTTCCACTCATATCTCTGCAGTTCCAGGACTGCCAAACTGGTATTGGCATATGGCCAAAACTGGTGAGACTACAGAGCAGGCTGGAGGTACCTTGAGGCATATGTTTCTAAAAAGAACAGGGTCATCAGTGCAACGAACAAACCCAACAGGTATCAGTATTTCCACACTGTATTTACAGCTGGAAAGGGGAAGAATCAGCACAAAACAGGCTGTCTGCAAGAAATAATATTTCTTGTGGTCTTCCCTGTGATACTGCTCAACATAGAGAACACATAGGGCACTACTTTATAAACAATCATAGAATCCCAGAACAGTTTGGGTTGGAAGGGACTTTAAAACTCATCTAATTCCAACTGCTTGCCATGGGCAGGGACACCCTCCACTAGACTTGGTTGCTCCAAGCTCCATTCATCCATTCACCCCTAGGATGGGGTGCCAAAGCTTCTCTGGGCAACCTGTGCCAGGGCCTCCCCACCCTCACAGGGAAGGATTTCACCCCAGTATCCAATCTAACCCCACCCTCCTTCAGCCTAAAATCCCTCTCCATGTGGGAGACAATCCCAGCAGGAAGAATGAGAACAGGTACAAACCCACTGACTCATATCACAGTTATTTAACTGAGAAAGGACAGGGTTGGCCAAGGCAAGTAATTACCACAAAGCCCTAATTAGAAGGAGGGAGAAGAAGAATGTGGAAGGAAAAGTATCCAGAGCAATATGGCTTCAACCACCCTTTGGGAGCCTTCCCCAGTGAACCACCTCCATCCATACATGGGGTATCTTCTAAGATTGTTTCTAAATCCAGGAAACTTCTCCTGGCCACAAGCACAGGGTCAGCAGCAGGCAGAAAATGGGAAAAAAGTTACTAAGGAGGAGAGCAAGACTTTTTCTTTTTTTTTAAATCACATAAATCAAGTCAGAGAAAAGATTTCATGCCCCAGAAACCAAAGGCCAGGTTACTCATACATTCAATCATGAACTCCAGGAAGGAGAGGTCTTTCTTTCCTTTCTGCAAAATGCTTTTCTTTATGTCAGGAATGGTTTTAATTACTGTGCCTGAAGCTTGTGAGTAGTGATGGGCGCTAAGAAGCCTGCCCTGTTAATGGTCTCAGAGAAAGCTGAGCTCCCCAGCAGGATTTGTTCTAGCTCCCAGGGACAGCTCATCCCTTTGGCTCCAAGTATCTACTCTGGAGATACAATCACATTTCCCTACACTTCTTCAGCCCAACCAATGATAGTAACTTCTCATTAAAGTAGCATCTTGTTTAGAAGAGCCCACACCTCCTCCCTCTACATTAAAACAGCAACCTGACCTCAATAAAGTATAAAACAATTAACTTACTAATTAGTCAACAAATAACTGTTTCACCCAAGTAGATAGCAAGTTGTTAGGAAATCTATTAGCATTTCCACTGTAATTTCATGCTTTGCTGATGATGAATAAAACAAGGTTGAAAGGGACCTATTCATGTCCAGAGCACAATGCCCAGCGGCTGTAAGATCACAAGTGGAAAACTTCCTCAGAAGAGTCACACACCAGGACTAGAACCACTGGCTGGCTGGTGTCACCAACACCACACCAGCACCAGAACATGGCAGGGATGGTGTGTGGCCAAAAGGAAGAGCAGAGGCTGAGAAGCTTTGCCTGCACTTCCCAATCAATGTGTAGGACAAGGTCGTACGTGCAAGTGGATGGAGCAAAAAAATCCCAATATTTTGCTTAAAATGATTCCTTTGAGCTCCACCACAGACAACACAAATCTCAGCAAAAAACCCCTAGTTTTTTGAGACATCTCCACATGCCTTTGTGCTGTGGTCAACAAGCAAACCCATCAAAGGCACCAACCCATATGCAAGGGTGTTCACACAGGGATGATACACCTAAGGGGCAAAGCACACAAGCTACTGTTTAACAAGATGACCAGAACTTCCTTAGGTCAGTGGTCTCTTTCCTACCTATGGATGAAAACTCCCTGGAAAATGAGTGTGAAATTTGGATCCAATACTGAGAATCAACAAGTGGTCTGGACTTTCAGCCAGGCAATCTGTCTGCCAGGGTATATTCAGCACATATCCTGATTTCACAGCTGGGGAGGAGAAGGAGGCTCTAGACTCAAGCAGTCCCATTCCCACTGAAGTACAGGGATGACTAAACCCATGGAAGGGGACTTGTAGGGAAAAAATGAGTCACAGTGCTTGGATCAGTGAAATACTCTGCAGCACACACAGGTCTTTCTATGCAGGCATGGGGATGTTGTTTGGTTGCATTGAGCCAACACTTCAGCAACCCAAAAACCATCATCATCTGGTGGTTCCCAGAGAGATTCTCAGAGACCTTGCACACAACACACCAACACACCCAACAGCCTGCACAGAGCCCAATTCCACCCACATAACCTACACCCATGAAACACAGCCCCTGTCTTCCTCTTATTCCAATATATGTCAGCTGTGGAAAAAAATTTGCATGTTAGAACAATTAGACGTGAAACATTACATGCCTTATCTCAATGATATTACATAATTGGATTTGCAGCATACACAGATAATGAAAGCCAGAGCTTCCAGCAGCCAGAAATATAAATCATACACTGGATTTTCTGCAGTTAAAGTTGGGAATATTTTAAGAGGCCACAGCAAATATGTTGTTTATATTAAGAAATCGAATCATGCTATTAGGCCCTGCATTCATCTAGTAAAATCTTTAAAAAGCTCATAAACTCGTTACTTTATTAGTTCAGACTTATTATATGCATTTGAAGCAATACTCAGAGGTATTGTTAAGCTACTGCAGGCAAGGGTTACAGGTCTTATGTATTTTCCTTTAGGTAGTACCAGATGTGTTGGAGGCAGTGGCTGTGCCAGGGGTTTGTTGGGAATCTCACTGCTTGAAGCAAGCCCCAGCAAACTTCCATGTGTTGCTCTTCACTGGAGACCTCTGGCACATTTAGTGCACAGACAGCTTTGCTTTTTCCATGGATAACTCTTCACCTGCCTGCCCACCCCTCCATCCCATCCTCCCCCTCAGGAGGAAAGGCCACCTGAAAGCTGCTGTGCAAATGCAGCTGCAATTCTGCTCCAAAGGTAAGGATGCCTGGACTTCTTGTGCTAATTAACCCAAACGAGTTCCTGCTCTGCATCACTGGAGCACCCACAAAGAGTGTGCAGGACCCAGCGTGAAACAGCGTGTGTGTACCAGGGAGTCATTTACAGAGGTGCTCTCACAGCAATTCATCTCCATCATCCTCTTGGATCCAGAAGATTTATGCAAATAGCTTAATGTTCTGATTTACATATTTGATGAATATGCATTGTCACACCCGTAGGAATGACAGCAAACATCCTAATTACCAGCACACACGCCTGATCAGGCTGCGGGATGGAAGGAGCTTGTGAAGCAGAGCTGTGCCGGGTTCCTGCTGGCTCTGGCTGCTCCAAGCACTGCCCAGCTGCTTCTGGAGCTACTGCCCCTCATCCGACCCTCCTGCTCCTCCACCAGCCCCCGATGGGTGCCACGCATGCTCAGCTTTTGTAGGGGCAGGTCAAAGAGCATCTGATCCCAGAAGCTTCCCAGTATTGCCAACACATGTGCTTTGATCTCCAGCCCTGGAGCGACCCACGTTCCTTCCCAGCCCTGCTGGAGGAGACCTGCAGGAGGCCCTCGGCTTAGAGTGGGATAAACAAACCCCTCCCTGGGGGCTGCACGGAGAAGCCTTGTCAGGGGACCCCAAATTATCCTCAAGATATCCACAGCACAAATTCACAGAACCTCCAAATGAGTGAGATTTTCTTATCCTTTGGCTATCTCGTCATTTTTAACCCACTCTGCTGATTTTTTGGGGTTGGATCTGACTCAAGAAAGCCTAAGGCTATTCAAAGCAGGATGCATGAACACAATAGCATGGAGCCTTGTGACCAGCCTCTAACATGAGCACCCCCAGCAAGCCAAAATCATGTTCCAGTTTCCCCAAGAGATGTTCAGGACCCCACTAAATCATTTTGGGCAGCACAGCTCCAAAGGAGATACACCTTGAACGGCTGCTCTAACACAGGCAGGGCTTCACACCATCATCCCAGCACTGCAAAGACCTGCCCCAGCCTGAAACTTTCCCACTGAATGTGGCAGACTAGAGGGTAAAAGGCTTTCCCCACGCTGCCTTCTCCATCCCTCTGCTCTCCCTGGGCTCCTTCCTCCTGGAGCAGCTGTGCACCAGGTGAGGGAGGCTGGGCAAGGGGCTCACAGCCCCCTATGACCCCGCAGCTCCTCTCCCCCCTCCCTGGTGCCTGCCTGCCTTTGAAGCCTGGCTAATGACAAAATGACATCCTGCTCCCTCCACCTCCCCCCGCCCGCCAGCGGGGCCCCCTCGCCTGACCTTAAGGTGTGACGGCTCCTCGGGTTCAAAGCAGGGAGAGGACGCTCAGAGCTGAGCCCGGGGGGGTTGGGGGATGAAGGGGCCGTGGTGAGGAGCCCCACATCACCCCACACTTCAGCGCTCCCCTCTGACCTCTCCCTGCTGCTGGCCAGGAGGAACGCGGCCATTCTGCACCCCGGGGGCGACAGCTCTAATGGACGTTGCAAACCACGTTTTCACCTGCCCTGCAGCCCTGAAGGACTCTGGAGATGGTTGATTATCTCTGGCTCCTTTTGGCCACCTGAAACGGCAGCAGATTCAATCACTACACCGGGAGACTTAACCTGGAAATCAAGCCCTTTCCAGGCAATCGGCCACCGCAGCTCCCTGTGCCACCAGAGTCTAAATACTTTATGAAGTCTAATTATTGATGCAGACGGGCACTGATTGCTCTTCAGCAGAGTTTCAAAGAGGGATCAGATGAGAGGTAGCACTCTATTTGATATGTTATGAAATCAGCCTCCCCTTACCTGCTTCTCAGCTCAAACACTGGTGAAGACAGATGAGACTATTTTTACAGTGTTTCCTAACTTCTCTTTGAAAAAAAAAGAAACGCAAAACTTGAACAAAGCCCCCTCCCAAGCTTTCCAAGCAGACAGGGGAAAATATTTTTAATTTCTCCCTCTGCAGTTTAATACCAGCAATCAGTTACCACTGGCTCAGATTTATTTAACAGGATGTACAGCACGAACAAGCAACCTCTGCTGTTAGAAGCTGGGGATGCACAAACTCCATCACTGGAGGCTCCAGCCATTGGGAAGGCCATTAAGGGAGCTACTCTGCCTAAATGCACATAATCAGCAAATTTATGGCCTGTTTCTTCTGCTCAGAGAGGAATTGGTGGAGGCAACAAAGATGTGTGATGCTGACAGCTCACAGGCAGAGCTGGTGTGCAAGCTCAGAAATAGTTCTCTGTGCAACAGTTTGGTGCACAAACGTGCCCCACACATCTCACGGTGGCCCCGTTGCACACATACACAAAGCTGCCCCCTCCACTTTAATTGATTCCCCCAAGGGCTTTGGGATGGGCTTTATAGTGCATAACTAATACTGATAAGCAGGCGTGATAAGGTAGTGTTATTATCCAACTAATGGGTCACTTCATCCACAAATACTTTCTAATTTAATTGAAAACAGGAACACGAGCTGCGAGCAGCCAAACGTCTGGTATCACCCACACCAGCATTCCTGGCAATTTTTTTGCTCTCCCCTTCCCACCTTCAGTAGCTGATGAACCACAGCAGATGTCACAAAACCGTGTTTTGTGGCTATGGATTCACAGTTGAAGATCTCTGGATTCAATTCAGCCAGCAGCAAGGAAATGCAGCTCCCAGGAACTTCAAAGAGCGTTGCATCCATCACTTTCAGCCGGGCTGAACTGGCCTTTGCTTATACCTACCTCCCTAGGTCTGCCCTGGAAAGGAAATTCCTGGAATAACTTTCATGTGTTTAACCCTTCGGAAATGGCAGGCATTAATAAAGCCCCTCCTCAGCATCCGCTCGGCCGGCAGAGGTTGGAGGCCATCCCCACTCTGATCGGTAGAGATGTTTGCTGGTCGTTAGCAGAAAAACACACCTCTGCGCTTCCATCCTGCTGGAAAACAGAGGGTTTCCAGTCTCTCACAAGGACATTCCTGAAGAGCACAGCTACCATTACACAAATTGCTTTAAGGAAAGCCTGGCCTTCTCTAATAACAGCTACGGGACAAGGGAGAAATATCAGATGAACTTCTCAGTTACTGGGGTACTGGGGAAAAACACAGTGAATTCAAATTCACGGGGAATAAAGACTTTTTTTCTCTCTTTTCAGTTGGTCCAGTGCTACCCCTCCTCCTCCTCAGGGGTATTTTCCTCCATTCTCACCAATCCTGCGCTCAGTACTATGGGGTGTTACCACATTGCAATGCTCTAGTTTGGCTCACACTTGGGTATCAGACCAACACATAAGGTTGGAACTGAGAATTATTAAGTATTAGTGATTACATCTCCCCCTTGTGCCTGCAAATGCTGCAAGAGGCTGCGAACCCAAGTTCTGCCACTGTTTCGCATCAGAAGTTTTCTTTAACCAGGAGAGACACATCTTAGAGCAAAAACTGAGCCCAGTCCAGCAGCAGAGGGCAAGGACTTGACATAATCACAGTACCAGAGCATTACTCCTGCCATGAGTGGGCAGGCAAGGGAGCTCACAGCACGAGTGAACACCTCATTTGTCAGAAATCATTGGGTTTTGTTAAACTACGAAAATAAAATGCTTCCCTGCCCGTCTGTAAGTGCATTTCCCTTCATTAGCACTAAGATCAACAATTTAGCAGGAGGCAGCCAGGGGATAGCAAGACCAATCCAAACAGTTTCACTTAAATTCCACCTAAATGAACCCAGTTCTCTGGGCTTTTAGCAACGGAGGGATAATGTATGCCTATTAAAGAGCATGTCAAAGCCCCAGTCACACAGTCTGGGCATTCAGTTAAAGTGAAGGTCACAGATCTGTGCCCTGGGGCCAGGGGAGAGAGGCTCAGAGGAAGAGGAGTGGCCATCTGGTCCCCCGCTTATGCAGAGGTCACTGCTTTCTGTCACCCCCCCTGTGGCCTCTGACTTCTAGGACTCAAAGAGAAGGGAAAAAAAAAAACCCAGGCATGATGAAAGTGGGGCCCTGATGTGCTGAGACAACTCGCTAAAAGAGCTCTAACTAAAAACAGCCACATGCTCTGCGCGGTTAAAGGGACAGTTCTCCCCTTCCCAGCGCCTGCTGCAATGCCAAGGCGGATTCCACACTTGGAAAAGAGCTGGGATGAAACACTGAGCACGGTAAAAGCCTGCCAAGCCTCCAGCAGCCCTGACGGGGAAGTCATGAGCCCTTTGTAACACACACACAAATACAGCAGCAGCACGATCAGGATGGAAAGAGAGGGGAAAACCACAAGTTCAGCCCGTTTGCGAAGCTCTCTGAAGTGCCAGATACTTGCACATGCCTGAAAATCAGATTGATGCTATTCATGGCCGGCCTGCTTGTTTCCTGCTTGGCAATGGCATGTGCACTGAATCGAATCCCCTAATTGTTCCGCCCGCACCACGATTTGCAAACGAGATCGCTTAGGAGCCAAGAGAAAATAAATGAGGTGTTTATTAGAAGGAAGGCTGGTTTCATGTTCTTCATAAAAGCAGAGCAGCTCTGATGCTCAGCGCCGTCCCCAGCCCGTCTTTCCGGTTGAGACGCGACTTTGAGCAGCTAAAGCTTTTATTCCTCCAGAGATACTCATTCAGCATTCAAAGCAGAAAGGCATTACAGGGCTCTGCCATCTATTTCCAGAGTAAACAGGTTTCTTGTTCATTAATTACACGGGTCTTCAGATAACACACCGAATTTCTCATTTACCTGGGCTCTGTGCAGTTTGTCCTCTGCATGCCAGCACACTGCAGACTTTTTATCAAGCAATTCTGCTTCATTTTAATCTGTGATTTATCTGAGGGCCCAGCATCGGTGCCTGAAGGGTATTGTTTAAGTAACAATGCTGATGTACACATTCCCACATCAAATGTCAAGGGAGAAGAGGGCTGCTCCAGAGGATGCAGGGACTCAAAGGAAATCATTAAAAGCCACTGGCCTGCAGAAACTAAATTGTATTTGAAAAGAAAAACTAACAACAGACAGGAAGCTACTGACAACCAGGCATGGCTCAGGAAAGTGGCTCTGGGGGGAATAGCTCAGTTTCCCCTTACAAACTCTCATCATGGCCCAGATTCCTTTCTTAGGCAATGACAGACACAAATTTAAATTCCAGCTCATACACACAGCCCCGGTGCGTGGATCGGTGTCGTTTGGATTTAATTCTTGTTTTTCCCCAAAGTGCAGCGGCGTCGCACCACGTCCCTCTGAGGCAACAGCAAACCTGCCACGGCCCGTGGATGGAGCTGGGATTTCACCAGCCGGCCTCACTCCCTGCCAGCTTTGAAGCCACTGGAAATTAGTGCAGCCCCATCAAAAGCAACAGCTCCAATTAAAAGCTGTTGAGAGGCTCCTCCACTTTATATCCCAAATGCGCTCCCGTTAAAGCACACCCTCGAGCAAGCACAGATCAATCTCGGGAACGCCACAGTTTTGTGACAACAGGAAAGAGAGATGCTTCATATTTGCTGACTCTGTCTATATTTGCTCAGGAAAGAAGAAACATTTATTCCTAGGATGCAATCTGCACTGTGATGGACTTACTTTTAAATCAGCTCAGTGCTATGTAAAAGCGAAATAGCACAACGCAGGGAGAAAGCAAACCATTAGTTTGGTCAGAATAATTTTTAAAAGAGATAATAAAGCAAGGCTCCATTATCTCATCCCTGCTGGTCAAAAAAGGTCAACAGATGCTACTAACAGGCCAAGGATGGAGGCAGCTTCCAAAGGTGGTGTGCAAAGAGCCCTCAATCCCATGGAGCAGTGAAGCACCCACACAATTTAGACCTGAGAGCAATGCCACCGAGCGTTGACTTTGTGGCTGTGACCCCAGGAAAGCTAATGCTTCTGGAGACTCCAAGGAGATGGGAACTGCAGTCTCCTGGAAAGCCCCAGGGTGTTGGCAGGAACCCACACAGATGTCACTCTCCACAGTCACATCTTCTCCATGAGTTTCCAGCCCTGTATGTACCTGTTTCCTGAGGGAAAATTTTAGGGAAGGATTTGGAGCAGACTTGGAGCCCCAGCACCACCTGCTCTTTTCCTCCAAGCCCAACAGTTTGGCAGATCTTCAGGAGCACAAAGCAAAAAAACAAGCTCTGCAGCACTCCCCAAGATAAAGGAGCTACATAGGTGCTATTTCCTTGGGAAACCAACACAGAGCAGAGGGAGAAAGGGAGGATGCCCTCCCAACTTGGCACCACCAGACTTCACTAGCAGGCAAAACCACAGCTGCTTTTAATTCATTGTTTTGTTCAAAAATCAGGCTGTGTTTTACTTTATCAACTCTCAGCCAAGCAGCTCCTGTTCCTGGCTCACTAATATCATGGCACCTCCAACAATTAGGAGCCTGCTGACAAGAGTGAATTAACACACTGACACTGCCCAGGCCCAGTGCAGGAACGTCCCACCTAAGAACAGCCAGCTAATAGGTTCAACCCAGTTTTAGAGAGTCTTCAGCCCACAGTGCTGTGCTATTCAAGATAAGATGGAAATCCAAAGATCTCATGGATCTTCTCTCAAAACAATACAAAATACTCATGTCTTCAGGGAAAAAAACATTTCCAGTGTACTTCACAATAAGGAAGGGATGGCAGAATTAGATGCTAATTCATCTGCAAATATAATTAAACCCTGCAACACTAAGACTTCACTGTTAATTTAGTTGCACATCCATGTCATATGTGCAACAAATCAGAAACAGGCCTATTAATTTACAGCTTTACATGTAATATATTCAGAACGTCACATAAAATGGCAGGAATATAGGCAGTTCCATCTAAAACTCTGCAGTTGGTAAATTAAATCTATTTGCAGCAAAGTAAATTGAAATACATACTGAACTTATTACTGTGTCTAGTTTAATATCCACAAATGGGTTGGATTTCTCCAGGTGAATATTAGCCATATGCAGTGAAAGAAATTTGGCTGTTTCCATCTCTCTGCTCACAATATTGTTCTCATCCTGGAAGGGCTAATCAGCTCCAAGTGGCACTGGGGGGGTGGGGTGAATGATGGGGTACATAAAAGTTTCAAAATTTGATAGTCCTCCAAATATTAATAGGAATAAATACTGTATATTTCAAAACCACGGCAGTGTCTTGTAGTGACCCTGCAAGATGTTAGACTCACAAGTGGAAAAATCGAGGTGTTTTGCTCCTTCACAGAAGCATTTAGATGTTTTCATACCCTAGGGACCATCAAGAATGCACTCAGGAAGGCCAGGGATGTCCCACAGGCTATTACAGCCAAGGCTTAGGACACAAGGCAGGGTTGAGCAGAAATTTGAGGAGGAAGAAAATACTCATTTAAGATGTTTTTTCCACCTACAGGATCCCTTCACTCCGAGCAAAGCCAAAAACAGTTGGACCAAACGCCTAACCAAGAACCCAGCCTGAGCTGTGCAAGGATTTCCTGACTTTACTGAAAGAAAATCCAGATCAGTACGTGAGACTATGACTGAATTTCACTTTCAGAAGAAAAACATCCCCTTTCTCCACCCCCACTGCCCCTGCCTAATGGGCTTTATTTAAACTGGACTCACCAACAGCTCTCCCCCGACCCCCCTTAATACTTTCAATCCATAATGCCTGAAAGGCTCTTTCCCTGGACCTTGCACGGTTTATAGGGTTAATTGAATGCACACTGATCTACTAAGTGTCCATAAGAAGAAGCACCATTCTTTAAGATGTCATTTCTCCCCCCCCACCCCCGCCCCCCGGACAATGCTGCGGGGCTGTGCCCGGCCAGGCTTGGCCCCAGCGAGGTATTGTTCCCCTGCCGGGGGGGCCTGTGGAAAACAAAGCAAAACAAAAGAATCCCTCACATGCCTAAAAAAGGAGACTTCATGCCAGAGCTAACCTTTGAAGATTTATTCCCCGCTGCCCTTGTGACCCAATTCAACCTCCATTACTCAGGAATTCCCCAGACGAGCCCCGAAAGGCAGGGATGGAATTTCGGACTTTCTAACTCATTTGTTTGTGCAGGACAGGGTGGTCTGGCAACCCCGGCCAGACAGGGAGCTTGTGTGCTGGGAGAGGCTTTATATAAATATACAACTGCATTTATAGGTACTTTAGGTATTATATGTAATTATCATGACGATTCCCTCTCCCTCTGCTTAAAATTGCAAATCCTCACCTTGCACAATGCCACTGGATTGTAATAGGCTTTTGTGCAGTTACTTCCCTGAAGCCTTAGAATTCACCGCCTACTTTTGGGGCTGGAAACTGGAGGGGGAAAAAAATAAAAAGAAAGAAAAAGAGAGGCTCATCTGCATTATAAAACTGAAGCGTGTTTCTCTTGAGAATATCTCTAGTGGGGTGAGAACTTGGGAAATGCTCATTTGGGACATCTGCTCCAAAACACCTCTTGCAACAAAGCCTTGGGAGGGCTGTAGGGTGAGTGGGGTCCACAATGTGCCAGGGTGGGCAGACCTTAGTGCAGGGCCACAGGAAATCCTCAGAGAGATGAGTCTGTGCCTGGTAAAAAGTCAGAGAAACCCTAAAGAAAAGACATAGGAGTTGTAAAGTCAAGACAGACCCACCCAGGAGCCTTATCTCTGCATCTCTGCAGATGGCTTTCCCAACAACATAGGGGTTGGGTGGTGTTAGGGAAAGGAATCCAATTTAACACTAAAACTTGGAGGAAATAGCTTGGGAAGGAGTCATAAAAATGTCACATAGGCCTTGGTCTCATTAGTCCAGCAAGGGA
Organism: Serilophus lunatus; assembly: GCA_013399895.1. Classification (NCBI taxonomy): domain Eukaryota; kingdom Metazoa; phylum Chordata; class Aves; order Passeriformes; family Eurylaimidae; genus Serilophus; species Serilophus lunatus. The sequence goes on along the minus strand of VXBA01004859.1, from coordinate 806,270 downwards.
CGTGTTCCCCCCCCCCGGCATGCTGAACTCAAACCCAGACGGGGACTGTGATTATTCCAGGTCCAATCCAAGCCTCACAATGTCACTCTTAGCAGATCCCAGTTCTGCTGGGTGGTCACAGCCCATGGAAGTGAGGCTGTTTGTAACTGCTGATTTCCAGGGCAGGAGCTGCACCCTCTTTTCAGGGCCCACTTTCTCTGCCTGCACCGAAATGTGCGTGAGATTTTTGGCTTGTGTTTTGCTCAGGGCTCACTAATCAGCCATGGTTACCCTTGGACCCTTCCTCCAGGATGGCAAGGGGGATTTTGCATGCCTCAGGTGCTAGGAACAATGAGGTCTCGAACTTGGGAGGAAGGAGGAAAGTTCCCTCCCCATGGGTCGTGGTAGGTGACAAAACCTGGCTGGATGGAAGACAATTGTCTGGCTCTCCTGCAGCCCACCAGCCATGCTTTCCAAAAATAGCCACAATCTGCCTGCAGAATTCCTCAGCTTGGGAAGAATTCAGGCATCTCTGCCTCAAAACAGCATCTCCCAAGCTGGAGGGGGACCTCCCCAGGGAATGGTCCCTCCTCCAGCTCCACTGCATTGCTTCTGGTGAAGAAGTTACACTTAGAGCTGCTGAGCACCTCAGAAAACAAAAAGCCAACAGAGATTTCTCTGCATGAGATCTCAGAGATATTTGTCTTGATAAGACAAGGTGCTCCGTGCTCTCACAGGACAAAACACTCACACCACTGCTTCTCTGTTCCAAAAGACAGGATCCTGCCTCCCTACCTGGCAGCACTTGTAGGTGAGTGAGCATGACATGAAAATATTCTGGGCCAAATGGAGTTTATACTCCAGCACCCCAGCACAGGTGTGACTCTGGAGAGCAGGCAGCTCTTGCCTGTTTGCAGCACCATCCAACCTCAGCAGCAGGCAAAAGCCCTGCTCTTCACTTACAGTGCCAGAAACATTTCTCCAGCTTTTGACACTCACAGAGCATTTAATCACTGAAGCTGGTTAAGTGCAATAATTAATGATCTTACTGCCATTTGTGTGTTAAAAAGCATCGAATTAGAATGGGACCTTTTGATGTTGGCTTTGAATGAGCAGGAATGACTCCAGCAGAGCAGGTCTGAATTCCTCTCTGGGCAGGGCATGCAGCCCCAAGAGACTGCAGGCTTTCACACTTCACTCTGCAGCAGAGCTCTGGACTGTCTCAGCAGCATCCCACCCCTCCTATTCCTTGTGTCCCCTCTTAAAAATGACAATGATACCGTTCACCTGCTCTGCTGGCCCTGCATGAATTCCCTCACTAATCTTGGTGCAGTCCTTTGTAGATGGAGGGCTGTTCTCGGCTGGAGCTGAGCTGATACAGGCCAGCTGGAGCTCTGTCCCATTAAGGGGTAGGTGTTGCTCGGGTCTGTGCTCAATACCTAGGAAACAAGCCTGAGAAATGAGGTTATGCACACAGCATGGTGCTGCACGTGAGCTAGTAAAAAGGGCTTTACTTCTGCCTAGCTGTTGCAGCCCTGAGTGACTGGCTGATTACTCCATCTATATACAGTAAGGCTACACTGTAAATATGTCAGCGTGGTGTCAAACAGACCTCAGAAGTGGTAAGTACAAGGTGAGACTCTGGAATGTAAAAACAATCCCCCTTTTTGGCTGGTATCTGCTAAGTACATTGGCTAAATGTCTAAAATGTTACAGGAAAGAACTTCAAAGTGAGCATGGCCCAGCATAGAACATCTCAGGTGGATGCAACACAGCCCCACACTGGCCAGGGAAAAGTCATCCATGACTTTTCACTATAAAATTCACTGTATCATTATCCCAAATCACAGCAGACACACCAGAAAGCCTCCTGGATTTCTTCTAAAACCTCTCTTCCTAGGAAAGGCTTCAGAGGCCATCAGTATTGAATCCCCACGCAGTCACACCACCCAAGCCCTGTAGACTTAAAAAGTAGAGACATCTCCAAAAAAAAAACCAACCCCACAAAGCAGGCTGAAACATCCTCACTAAGCAAAACTCCATTAAACTCCTGACCCTCCTCATTAAGATAAATGAGGTCTGACTGTCACTTTAACTTGCCACCCTTTCACTTAAAACTGAGAAGGAAGCAGATGCTTAATTAGCATCCCTCATGGGTGTTCACAGGTCTCAGTGTAGGGAGGAAGCAATCTGCTACTCCTTCTTGGAAGTCCTGGGTGACATCTCTGTGCACCGGCAGCGACGCGTGCTGCTGAAATCCCTGGAGGGACAAACTCCAGGTGTGAAACTGGGGCTTTGCTACAAGCCCATCTCTCACTTCCATGTCCCAAGGCAGCCCAAGTCAAACACCTGCAGTTACAAGGTCTGTGTGATCTCTTTATCTGTGGGTAAAGTTAAAGATTGGCTAGTTCTTAGCCAAGATGACTGGTCCACTCCAGTTACAGACCTAGGAACTGAGTAGGGTACAGACAAAAACCCCACACATTTATAGATGTGCAGTAAAAAAACCCCAAACAAACAAAAAATCTCACCAAAACCTCCAGATCTGTTTTCAAAACGTTTTAGATGCCCAAGGTTTAAACCACTCACTTGAGGACCAGCAGCTACAAGGTGACATAGGACTCAAACAATACATGCTGTGTATACAACTAATGGAAAGCTCCAGTCTTTTTTCAATTCCACAAGGACAAGTTGGATTTAACACACCCATGAGCTCCACTGGGCCTTCTCCCTGTGGGAAAGACACAGGTTCTCAGCTGGGTGGCAACCACAGGGAGGCAGCTTGGTCCAAGGGCACAGCTACATGAAAAGCTGGATTCCTACACACTCAGTTCACATCCCTTGTGCTTTTCTAACATTTTGTAGCCTTCAGGGAAATCACAGAATCATTTAAAAGACCTTCAAGATCATCAAATCCAACCAGTAATCCAACACTGCCAAGCCTAACACTAACCCGTGTCCCCAAGTGCCACCTCCACATGTCCTATAAATCCCTCCAAAGATAGTGACTCCATCACTTCCCTGGCAGCCTGTTCCAACACTTGATAATGCTTTCTGTGAAAAAAATATTCCTAGTATTTTTTAAACACTCTTTAGTAAATGGTCCCTTTGGGAACTGGTGCTGAGGCCAGTGTGCTTGCCCGCTCAGACCCACATGTGTGGGGATCAACAGGCACTGCACCCTGTTCTGGTGTGCCAGACATCAGGATAAGGCTCCGGCCTCGAGTGAGCTTCAGCTTCCTGCACTTCTGCCACATCTGGCCATGGTCCATCTCGTCCCCACAGTCACTTTGGTCAAGTAGCTTTACCCAAATAGTGCAGCCATCAAGAGTTATCCAGCTCCTCCAAGGAACACAGAAGAGATAAAAGGAGCTCTTGGAGAAAACCATGTGGAAAATGACCCTGGGAGGACTGCAATGAGATCCCAGAAGGACACGAGTTCTGCACTCAAGGTGGATCCCCACACTGTGTTGTAGAGAGTCATCTCACACCAACTGCTCCTGAGCCAGAGCTGTATTGCTCCTGCAATGGGAACCTGCACCTTCCAGCACTACTCACCCAAACCTCAGGGAGGAATTACTACAAGGAGCAATAAGAAATCACCGAGGTGCTCAGACTGCCTCAATAAATCACACTTAGAAGAGCAATTCAGCCATTCTTGTTCCCACCTGACAAGACACTCAGTGACTCTTCTCCAGTGAAAACACAGCAAGTCTTCAAGTGAGAAAAAGCTACAGATTAGACCCCTTAGAAAAAAAGATAAAATGGACTATTGGCTGTTTAAGAGTCCTTGATTTGAGGAGGATGGGATTGCAGTTCAATTTTATCAGCTGCTCAATAGGTACATTTAATGAACCACATTGCTGGCAGTCTCTCAACTCAGACAGGGATTAGCATTAAACTGGGAGAAAACAAAGCAATTTGATGGAAAAACCCATGACCGGAGAAAAGTGGGATGGAGACCCCTTCAACCTCCACACCACCATGGAAATTTGCAGCTGAACCCATTAAAAAGTCTGCAAATAACCTGGATTAAAAAATAAAATTTTTTAAAAAAAGTCACCTTTAAGCAATCCTCCATTTATTTTCCATTAAGACTCCTGCTTGTGTAAATTGGATTCAAATGAGCATATTTACATTTGCAGTCGGAACCTGAAGTCAGGCTGTCAAAATGTCACTCTGTCACTCATGTTTTCATCGCGCCCCGTCACAACACGGAGATGTTTCGCTCACCGCCTCGACAGCCTCCTTGGACACCAGGGAATGAGTGGCAGGGAGGAAGGACGGCTGCTGGGAGGGTGCCTTGTAAGGATGCTCGAGTGGAAAAGTGTTATTTGCCTGTGAATTCTGACGTGCCGTGCTCTTATTGTCGTTGGTTTTCAGCCAAGCAGTGCCAGGACACAAAAAGTCGATTTATGTCAGGATTTTCATTGACTCGACACCCCTCGTTCCTCATGTTTTTGTGGCAACTTATTATGGAAGATGGAACTGGCCATATATGTGGAGTTTTCCCATAAGTGTTCATCCTAATTAACAGCATGCCAGGTTGGAGAGTAAATTACAGTGAGCCACGATCGTGTTCGCTGTGAAAAATAGTGTGTTATTAATCTGGGACAATCTATGGCATGTCAGGGATTACATGATTCCTCTCATTTTCATTAAAAAAGGCCCATAGGGAAAAAAGCCAATTCTTTAAAACCAAACAGTTTAGAGCCATAAAATCCCGCTCTTCTTTCTAAGTGAAGTTTCTGAAGGCAGTAAAAATCTCCAGAATGAAAATAAATTTCAAGTAAGACCAAGATTTAGCACTTGAGGCTCAACAGTCAAGGGGGAGCATCAGTAAGTTATTACTTTTCATTCTGTAACAGGATGCCCATGGTGCAGCAGAGATTGGGTCTGTTTGCATCACTCCCTGTGCAAGGACAGGGCAATGATGAAGGACCTCACCCCATCTCTTCTGGTTTGTCCTCAGAACAGCTTCTTCCAGGATCCATCTCCAGGGCTTTTGCAGAGCAGCTCCCAAACATTATGGAACCAACTTCGGAAAACAAGCTGGAGCTGCACAAGGGATGGTGTGAGGAGACACCCACACACAACCAAATGGCAGAAACTCACCTCCTTTTTGGCTACTGATAAGATATTCTTGACGGAAGAAACATCCAACTGCTGCCTCTCAGGATCCTGAGTTCACTTGTTTTCAGGAAAAATGCCATCGATGCCAGAATTGCTAGGATGGGGTAAGGTCTTCCAGCTCCTCCCTAGTTGCTTTCTATGCCAGAGCAGTGTGCAAGCTTTTCTGTGCCCTGTGCCATGCAGAAAAGCTGGAAAACAGGATGCTTACAGTCTCCAAAACCAGAAGACAACTCAAAATATCACTTAGGAAAGATCTCCAAGCCCAGGTTCTGGTTTTTAGACTTAGCTGTTACCAATCCAAAGATAGAAGTACATCCCATATACCAGAATATCCCATGTTTTACTAATCAGTATTAGGTTTTTTTCTCTGAACCAGCTGTTTTGGAACCTGTCAGAGTCAAGAGACTGCTGATGTACTAACCCATCAATTCTGCAATCCTCTGAGATGTTGCCTTCAAGCTCATTATCCAAAGCCTAAATTGCCAAGAATTAGATAACTTCACTTCGCATATCAGCAGGAAAAGGGGAAAGAAAAAAAAATTAAATACAATTCACAAACCTACAATCTAATTAGGATAAAAACTTCCAGTCCTGAAGCATTTGTCAGTTTTTCATCCTGCAAAATGCATACTAATCCCCTCTCCCCTGCCTGCTGCCTGGGACTGCCACTGCACTGCTTCCACAACATGCCAGGAGTGATCAGCATTAGGCCTTCCTAATGTGTCTCCGAAACAATAGCAATTACAGAGTCGTCCATTCATATCTAAAGGCTCACAGACTACAACTTCCCTCAGGAGGCTAAAGACATTTCATCGAAGCAATTATATTTATGTGGCATTAAAGTACTTTTCTTTAAAGCCAAGGCAGTTACCTCTTTGCATCGGGAGAGGAGCAGTAACGAGGAGCCCTCTCACCCCGACCAAACTGCTCCAAGCATATTTTCTGCCTGTTTTAAAGACTGCACATGCACACACACAGACTTTGGAGGCTTGCTGCCTTATTTTTAGTGTTATTACATTCCATTCCCCAAGGGATGTGACATGCAGATTGGAGCCTATTTACATGACAAGGGACGAGAATGGAAGAAGCTCATCAGTTTATTCAGCTTTCCCAGCTCTCATCATGTCATCAAGGACCTTCTGATGTCTGGCAATGCCACGAAGCCCCAACTTTCAGGATTTCACAGTACTGTCAACCTGAGCTCTCGTTATGCTAAAAGCGAGATGTTTTCAAGCTTTTTTTCCCCTCACGAATCGCAAATGCTGGAAACATGACTTAAGTGCCTCATAACAGCTAAAAGTCAACATAAAGGAAAAAATAATTTTAAATTTTTTTTTTTTTTAGTATTAAGAACCCAGAACAAATGTTGGGATTTTGGGAGGGGACAGACAGCTCAAATCGGGTTTTTAACACCGGAAGCTGTCAATACTGCACATTATTTATTTTCCACTTTTCCCCCTCGCTTTTCCTGCAGGAAGCAAAGCTGCTCCCTAGAAATGTTCCACCCATGAATTTCACAGCGTGCCTCGCAAAATCGGAACGTGAAGCCCTGGCGTGATGTCTCAAATCTCTGCCATTCAACAGCTGATCATATTTTCCCTTTGAGCTGCACCAGCTGCACTCCACCAGCACGCCGGGCTCGCCCGGGGCTGCCGAAGGCAACTTGGGCACCGGGATCCCAGCTTGGAAGGACAGGTCCTTTCCAAGCAAAGGCTGTGCCTAGCTCTGACACGCAGGGGAGGAGGGGGTTTAGTGCTCAAAACACTAATAGGAGGAATGGATTCCTCGTGTTTGACCAACATTTCCTTGGATCTGGGCGTTCTATCTTCCCTGCCAAGCTCTTTGTGTTGGAGGGCAAGAGCTACCACAACTCAGCACACCAGCGCTGCCCAGCTCATGACTCCAGAAGGGTCTCCCAGCAGCTCTCCTGTCCTTTTTGGGGTACAAAACCAGCAGCCCGATTTTTGCAGCTGGCCCAGCATTTTGCAGGCGTGAAAGCTCACCCCATCCCTCCTGCCCCCCTGGGCCCTGCTGAGGATGCTGCAGGCTGGCCCAAGGTGGCCTGAGGATGAACTTGTTGCCATGGCAGGAGTCAAGGCATGCTCCTGCTCCTCCACAACGGCTTTTTGTTGTTCCTGTCTCACAATGTGCCCGTCCTCTCGCCGCGCTGGAGCAGCCTGGCAAAACCCAGCTGACCGTAAAGCACGGGAGGGGAGCACCGTGGCTGAGGGCCCGGCAGCGCTTTTCTCTGTGGCAAGCTCTGCTGCCTTCCTGCCATGGGAAGGCTGATCCCATGGTAGGGGAGAGTCTCCTGCTGCAAAGACAGGATGTAAAGGCATGCAGAAGCTTTGAGGCAGGAGCTCTGTCCAGTGCAGAGCAGATTTTAAGTGAGGGGAAACAGCATCGCTCCAAAAGGAGGCCGTCCCCAGCTAATGCATTTCCTCACTACTGCTGGGATGTTTGCACAGGACAGGCTTAGCTCGGCTGCCTTTTAAAACTCCCTTACAGCTTTGATTAGCCTTGCTAAAACTAAGGGCATCTCTCATTCACACACTAATTAACGGCAGGCTCAGAAGAGGCTGGTATTCCTCATTGCTGCAGATTTTAACAAGGAGAAATACAAAGGTAGACTTAAAATTAAAAGCAACGCTCCTTCCTGAGCAGCGGTTTCAGTGCCTCAGAGATTACAAGCCAGCCCTGCTCTGCGTGTCAGCAAGCCTTTCCAAAATAATGAGCCTGCTTCCGTCCCAAGCAGCTCCTGTTGCACTGGAGAAATGAGCAGAAAGGTATTATGGGCTCACACTCACCAGATGGATGTCCTGCTTTGTTCTCCGCTTACTGAAAACCCTACACATACAGTTTGGATTATCTTCATTGTAATTCTAATCACCACCTCTCTGTTAGGGAGGGAGGGAGAAGGGAAGGATCCTTGCCTCGGTCAGGAGAGCTAATTAAAAGTTGTGAGTCATCCAGACTTCTCTGCACACTGGAAATGCTTTTGGAAGATCAGGTAATCTCTCATTCTTGGGGGAACCTAGTTAGTAAAAGAAAAATTAAGCAGGGTCCCCTTGGGCAGGGAGCTGTAGGAGAACAAATCCCATTTTCCCCGTGGGATGCAGCAGTGAGAATCACGGAGGTGCTTCAAACACATGCAAACCATGCTTTAAAGCAGAAAGGCTCGTGTATGTTCCCCAGCACAGCAACACAAACACCTCCTGTGCACCTATATCCACGCTGCCTTCTAAAACTCTTTGTTCGAGAGGCTCCTGCATATGAATATACGATGCACGGACTTCTGTCTTCCCATAAAAGAATTTCTGAATCCTCTGGTTCCCGAATGGTTGGGTACAAGCTCAAAGGTCTCAGAAAAGTCAGACCCAGGAGCCTCATGAAAATCGACAGCTGGCAGCGACGTGAGGTCTGCGCAGTGCCCCAACTCCTCAACCCTGATTAGCCACAGAGCAATCAGTGCTGAGCAGTGTGCCCGGAGGGAACCGGCCTCCCCGGACCCACTGCGGAGGGAAGGAGCTGCCTGTGCTGATAACGAGCTCTGACAGCTTCAAGCAGGGTCAGGTCCCCCAACACCAGCTTGGTGAGGGCAGTCTGCAGGCGATGGACCCCCAAACCCAACGGGGATGGGGAGATCTGGCGAGGACCAATGCAACCATCCCTAATCCCTGGAGATGAAAGGGCATCATCGGGAGAGGTGCCCAAGGTTACACAGGGATGGCAGTGCAGAGCCAGGCTTCCCAAAGCATCAACCATCACACTGCTTTGGCCAAAACAGCCATGTCTGGATCCTTAAGAGTATCCCAGACTGGATAAGATGTTGATCAGTCCCTGATCAGTCCCTGTCACGGAAAGGTGCTGAGCACCTGCAGACCCCGAGCACTCATGAAGGTCTAGAGCACTCACGGGTGTCCAAAGGGACAAGGAAGCTGTTTTCTCTTTGGCCATCAAAAAAAAATTTTTTAAAAAAGGATTATTTTTGTTGTCATCTTTCCAATGTCCAGTCAAGCATGCAAAGGCTTTTTCTTCTCCTTCCCCTCCCTTTTTTAGAGACAGAGTTTAAGCTGACCCCCTTGGGGCCCTGCCTCTCCTCTCCCTCCAGCATATCGCTAATGAAAGATGCAGTCAGGACTTTCCCTCCCACCCTTTACACATTGCCGTGGGAAACTGTGGTGAGCTGGACATGGATCCTGCTCTGAGCAAACAAAGTGCCTTGGAAAGCCCCCTCACCTTGGACAGAGCTGCCATGCTGGGGACCAAGGGGATGTGGCTCCAGTGCTCAATTATTTAGGGCAATGTCATCACACACAGCACAGGACTAGAGCCGCTCCCTGGGCTGAGAGGAACATCCCATTATCCTCTGCTGAGCTGCAGGGGAGAAAAATGGTTATGGGGAAACACCACCAAGGAACAAGGGAAAATGGGACTGCCATATCGACCTGACCATTTTTGAGATTTGCTCAGTACCATAAATCTGTTCATGGGAACTTCTCAGGCCCTGCAGAACCCTCTTGGCAAAAGGATGCTTCAGTTGATGCTCCTACCTTTCTGCCCAGGGCAAATCCAACCAAAAATAGACATGATTTTACCTAAACCATGTGCAAATTAATTTTTACTGCCACAGTCTGGGCACCTGGACATTTGCAACCAGCTCATCTCAAATACACTTTAGACCTGACTTTTTTGTGTGTGTGAAGACTTGGGCAAACTTCAATCACACTTCTGTAATGCTCAGTGAAGCCAAAAATCCAGCTTGTGCAGTCTTGGCTTTTCCTTGTCCCTCCAGCTGCATCCATGGCGTCCTCCAGGTTCACTGTGACCCTTCCCTCTCTGACACCTCCTCCAAGTCAGTGTTCCTCTGAGGCCTCCCAAACAGGGAAATCCTTGTTAGGGTGTGCTATGGCTTGGGATGAGGATGGGCCTCATCCTGCCCACACGGGTGGATGGGGATTGCCATTCTTTTTGCTCAAAAGCCACCAGCCAACCTGCAGTGCCATGCTCCAAGATGAGCAGTGCAAATGAGGAAACACAGGATCCTGCTCCTGGCCAAAAACATCTCACAGGGATCAACCATGACTTGATCTGGCAGGTTTGCTGTCCCTGCCCTTCCTGGGCACAGCAAGCAGGAAAACACTGGGTTTTTCCTCCATGAATAAGCACAGAAGAATCGATCAAATGCTGCAGCTGAAGTATGCACACACTGAACCTCTTCTGCTACTGCAACACCACCACTCACACACCAGCAGCTTAAAACTATATCTTTTGTACACCCAAATTGGTCCTCACTCTTAATTAGTGCTCTCAGTTGCAGCAAAATTTCATTTTTTTTCTTCCAAATGTGGCCTGGTCCATTGTCCCTCTCCCGTGACCTGTGAAAATCAGTCATTGAGCTCAGTGACAGTGGTAAGTGCAAAATGCAGCATCAAAGGGACATAATGGGGCCTCTTAGGACTGACAAAAAAACACCATTAATCAAGGCATGCTCAAGAGGTGCCAACTTACTGAGGCATGTGAATGGTGCAGGTCGGAGTGTGGGCCCTCCCACGGGAGGTGGGATGCAGAGGGATGTGTGGGTCCAGGAGAATCCCCCACTGCCCCAGGACCTCAGCCTGCCCCAGGCACCCAAGCATTGCTGCTTCTTGGGCAGATGGTCTCTGCTCTGCGAGTCCCAAGGGTTTGCACACCTGCTTTCCAAAAGAGGTTACAGAGATGCACTTTTCCAGGCAGCTCCTTAGTTTAGAGAACAGGGATGGAGGTCATCTGGTGACACCCAATGCTCCACTTCAGCTGTGTCTGTGGCCACTACTCTGTCAGGGGTGATGTATGGGACACACACCAGGTCAGGAGGGACATGTCAGCATCTCCATCTGCACTTCCAGAACCAACATGAGACCTTGCAGATTCCCAGAGGTGAAAACACAACACTGTCCATCCAGCTGCACCTTGCACTGACCCCCTTGTGCAATCCCAGGACCAAGCTAAGGGGGAAGACACAAACCGCACAAACAGACCAGACTGGTGTGGTATTGGAGAATTATCCCTGGGACTGGGACCTGAGAGCCTTATGGACAAACCTACAGGTACAAACCCAGGGCAGCTCTGCAGTCAGTGAACCAGCAGCACAGCAGCCGGTCAGGCAGAGAGTTTTAACATCAGAAAACCAAAGCAAAGAGGTAAATCTCTGCAAAATTCCAACCTTGGTAGCAAAGCTGTGTGTTTAAACCCTCTCCTGCAAATCCATGTCATTAAACAGAATAACTTGGAACTCCAAATGACTCTCACTTTCAAGGTCCTGCATTCAGAAGCCCACAATGGAGAACAATGAGGTAGAGAAAAAGCTGAGAATCTTGAGGCTGCATTCAGGAGGCCATCTGGTCTGGCCAGCACCGCCAGCGCTGGGAACGGGCAGCGTCGTGGGTTGAGATTTAATCTGAGCCACTTATTGGGTGACCTCAGGCGAATCGTTTGACCTCCTTTTGCCTCAGTCAACCCAACTGTAAAATTGGGTTTAAAGCAAGAACCTCTCTGAAAACCATATGCTGTGCCTACGCGGAGTGGGAGCAGACTCCCTTCCCAGCAACAGGGTTGTGATGGTGGGTACGGCCAAAACCGGAGCGGAAGAGGAGGTGCATGGAGTGGGAATCTGGCATCCCTTGATGTCAGGGAACTCTGGCTGAAGTCTCTCCCAGGTCCCATCTGGGAAAGCAGCTTTGGTCCCAGTGCAGGGACTCACCCACAAGAGGATTTGTGAGAGCTGCCCTTGTTCATATCACTACTGCACCCAGAGGCCCCAAACATTCAAAAAGCAGGGTCCTCAAATCCCAATCGTGATGGTTACCCACTACAACAAGAGCATTGATTGTTCTGGTCAAATGCCCCCAAAAACTGACTCCTGCTCAGACTTGTCAATGAATGGTGGCAGAAGGGCAGCCCCTTTCTCCCCCCAGCCTGGCCCAGCACTGCCCACCCCTCGCAGGGAAGTGACAGCACACATGAAACACCACACCCAGCTAACCTGGGTCCCTGATAAACACAAAACAGCAGCTTGCCCCCTCAAGGTGTTCACAGGGGTGCACAAATGATGGCACCAGCAGCAAACCAGGATCAGAGAGGGAAACTGAGGCACAGCTGGTGCATGGATGTTACTGGTCATACCATGACCAGCTGGGACCCTTGTAGGGCAAAATGAGAGTGAAAGCCGTATATAACCATCAGGCCATCACCAGCCTGCTGGCAAAAAGCCCCATATAACTAGTGGCATTACAAACCCTTAAGCTGAGACAAAACTAAGTAGATAAAGACCTGCTCTAGGTGACAGCATCAAAGAGATCACGGGTTGATGATGGCAAGAAGAGTAGCAGAGACCTGCCCTACGGAATGAAACAACCCCAGAATTCCAGGAGAGGCTGGAGCAAAGCAGCAGGCAAAGGGGCAATTAGGAGAAAAGCATCCAGGGCTGGGCACTGTGCTGTCCCCACGGAACTGCCTGTGCAGCTACCTCAGAGCTTCACCCCGTGTTAGAAAAGCAGGCGGAAACTGCCTCATGCTGCAGGTGCGGGTGCAGAGATGTCAGAACTTCCTCAGCTGTGCTCCAAGAGTTAATTGAGACAAATAACTCAACAGTGCTGCCATTAATGAAATTCTTCTTATATATTTCCCCTGAGCTTTCTATAAATGACTAAGTGACATTACTGCCTGCAGTGCAAACCCCCTGTAGGAGAGATAACGCTGCCGGAGCCAAGGTTGGCGCATCCACGTTAGAAGCCTCGCGAAGAAGTGCAAGATGATATTTAAATAACTATCACACTGCTAAGAAATGAGCAGCCAAAAGAAATATGGTCTTATAATATGCTCAAGTCTCAGGATGAATCCTGGCTGTTACAAGCAGACGCTGAAATGCTGTGGGTGGTAAGTGACAAACTCTTTTAATCCTGCAAATCTACTAAAATTCGCAGTCAAATCTCTCCAATCTCCCCATGGTGACTCCTGTATTTTGTACATTTGTTTTGCAGCACACACAGGGACAAATACTGCTACAGTACAGATGTGAGAGGCAGCATCACGTGAGCCAGCATGTCCTAGGGGCAACCAAAAGAGCTGATGGAGGGAAATAACCCACTCACCCATCATATCCATCCCCTGGGAACCTCTCACAGTCTTTTTGCTTTACTTAATTTCTTTTTCTTTCATTTTTTTTCTTTAGTAATTCCTCATGGGTATTTTTCCCCCAAGACCCACTGCTACAAGCCCAGAACTTGCTCTGGGCTCACCATAAGCATTCAAAGCACAGCCAACATAGAAACATAACTGGCATCAGGACTGAGCCTTTCTGCTCAGCACTGGAGAAGAAAGGGCATTAAATGTGAGCAGAACCACAACAGGGAGGAAAAAAAATCTTGCTAATGGATTGAGGAAACTCAGTATGTAACACCAGGGGTTAAACTGCAACAAAATGCAAGCGACCATTAGCCAAAAGTTCCTGGGAGTAACAGGACCACGTTTCTAGAGCAGTAAACCAACACTGGGACACACCTTCACCTCCAGCAGGTTCCACACCACTGAAACAAGCTGTCACAAAAGTATCCCCATTCCACAGCAGAAACGGGTTCACTCGTCCTAAGCACAAGCCATAGAAGGGCTCTGCTGACAACACAGATACTGTACAGGCACAAGAAAAACTAACACTGTGTTTAAGGTCTGCCTTGGTGTTTTGAGCTGAGACTCACAATCTGCATCCAAACAGTGGCATTGCCCAGGAAATACCTTGGTGACAACTTTGGTGCCACCTTATTTAAACCTTAATTTAAAATGCTAACTTCATAATGAGTGGAACAAAACTGTGTAAAAACATTTCCCACTCTAATCCTGGTTTGATCCCCCCCAGTATGGCCTTCTTTTGTAATTACATCCCTTTGTGATCTCACTCTAATGCCTTGTATTGTGACCCATAAAATAATCAGCCCCCTTTGTCTCTCCCTAATCCTTTTAGACTTCCTTCTTGTCTCTACACTCTTATAAATGCTGCCATTATTTGGGCTCAGCAGCTCTTCCCACCACCCCAGAGCCTGGAAAGGGGGCTGCAGGTTAAACCCTGAATATATTCTGTGCAGAGGAGCTGAAACGATGGGAAGATCTTTGCTGCTTTAAAAACCCTGTGATTCCCAACCTTCTCCCTTAGCCACTGCTTGGCAGGGAAAGCCACTTGCATGTTTTCGTATGTACCAGCTCTCTCCCCTTTTATATTTTGCTGATGACCTGAAGACCCTTGGCCTGGAGGTCACAGTGGCCAGCAAATTTGTGGGGACAGCACCCTTGGCCCCAGGCTGGGCAAGAGAAGCTGCTGCTGTCTGCAGGGAAAACTCACAACATCTGCCTTGCCTGGCCTATCAATCCTGTCCTCCTGCCAGCAGGGCAAGTGCCATGGACAGCCTGGCACAGTGGGATGGAGGAGTGGGGTTTGGGGCAGGATGGGGGAGGGAAGGCAGCTGGGGAGCAGAGAAGGGCACTGGGTTGTGTGATGCTCTGCTTGGCTACAAACCACTCACCCCACAGCAAGATGTGATGAAGAAAGAGTCTTTACAAGCTCAGATCTCTCCAGAGTTATTATCAGGTACTTCAGTACTTCAAATACTGGGCAGGTCCATTTCACCAAACTTCAAGAAACCTCTTTGGCTCTAAATTGCACCATCGACTTACTCCCCCTCTTTCCTTTTTTTTTTTTTGCCTTTTTTTTTAAAGCATCAGATCAAACAGGGAAAATTGCTACTCTCAGGCTGAATACGTGCAGAGCCTGATCCGATACCCAGTCTGATGGTGATTTCCAATTAGTGGTAACTGCTTGTTATTGAGTGATATAATCAATGGGTCTTACTCCACCGGCTGGGCTGTGATTTATGATGATGTGGAGCCAGGTCCATCAAATTACAGCATTGGTAAAAAGGGCTGGAAATGCCATGAGGCAACATGATCAGAGTCAAGTGAGGCCAAGACAAGCAAAGGGGGGTGACTAGAAGCAAGGTGGTTGTGTTTTGGGGAGCCCACCTTCCAAAGGAGTGGACTCTGGATGCTACTATTGCTCAGAGGGTGAATTCACCCACAGGGAGCAAAGGCATGCTCAGCTCCTGGCACGCACAAGGGAAATCCTGCTCCTCAAATAGACCCACAAAGTCACAGCCAAGTGGTGCCTCCAGAGAACACTCTGCCTATGAAACTGATTTTAATTAAGACAGCTCAGAGTCATGCAAAATTATGAAACTGTCATTAGGAGACAGAAAAGATCTGTATTCAATAACCTGATCAGATTATAAAAACATGTTGCATTCCACAACCTTTTAAACTAACACGCCAGGGTTTGAACAGACACAGGAACAGCAACTGAAAGAATTCCAACCGGGGTGTTGGGCAGAGGGTGGAAATGCCGAGGGCCTCCCTCAGCTCAGTCACACACAGGTTTCTTGCACACTTGTGCTTGTCCAAAAGAAGGTTACACTACAAAAATATTACCAATGTGTTTAGCACCTGACCTGCCAACCCACAAACCAGCTCCTCTTCTCTCCGCTGAGTGTCTTCGATTAATATCAGAGACATAGAGAAATACCCCTGAATTTTAATTAAACACATGAAATGAGTTGATTTTTAGGAGGAAGGCTTTCAGAAGTGCCCGCCCCAGGGGGAAACTGCTGGCACCTTGAGCCCATCGGGGCCGCACACGCAGCGGCCGAGAGCAGCATATTCTTCCAGTTAAATTTTACTCAATGCCAAGTGTTGAAGTAAATTTGAAACATAAAAATATGATCTCCAGCCCACATTTCCTGAATGCAAATATGTACATTCCTCCGAGCCAAGAAGATTATATTCCAAGCAATAACACAAAGCCAGGGTCTGTAACGGTGATATGAGACTAACAGCCTGCCTTTGAAGGCAGCGAAAAGTGCAACAGAGCTCTCAAGGGGCTCTGCTCTGTCAGATCTCTTTTATTCCTCAGTAGCATGGCCTTGATCAACTTTCAAGATTTTTTTGTTTGTGAAAGGTTTTTATTTCTCCTTTGCTTTTGTGTTCAGACGTTGGGCTCAGAGGGAAGAAGAGATCAGCACTGGGATGAGGTTTTACCCACCGGCAGTATTTGCTCTGCTCTGTAAAGGTCTGCTCAGCACTTGGGGTTTTCTCCCCTCCCAGGCAGACAGCACCCATTCCTTCGATGCAGCAGTCCCATCATTTCTAAAATTGAGATAATTACCCTTCTCCTTTGACTGGCTTATGGGGACTTGGGGCAAAGAAAATCAGTATCACTTCTGTGTAACCACCGTGAGACTGTGATTCTTTCTAAAGAGATTTCATCTACGATTAAGCCGAGTCCTAAGTGCAAGTGCATGTTCCCTGCAGCTCAGGCACAGCAGGGGAGCTCGCCCTGAGCAGCAGGTTACATTTGCCCACAACATCCTGCTTTATTCCCATTATCAACAGGCACCTGTGGCATCAAGGCCAAGGGCCCCCTGTTTTGTGCTGGCTTCACCCAGGCCTCTTCTCAGGGTTGGCAAGAAACCAAGCCTGAAGCCAGAATAGAGTCCAGAGCATTTTCAACATGATCCCTTTTTCATTTTGATTCATGTAAAACTATGGCTACAAAAGGAAACACTATTCAGTGACACACAGCACATCACATACATATTGATGCAGGAGCTGAGATAACAGTGTTTATTGACAATCCACAATCCCAAAGGTAGTTCCTCTGGCTCTCAAGTCTCCTGTTTCCAGGTCCAAGAAGTTTGACATTGTGCTTGTGTGTCAGCTGGCTTCCAGCTCACAAATGCCAAAGGCGTTCACCAAAAGTGCTCCAAGGTTTAGCACCACAAGACTGACAAGTCTGAGATCCAGCTGCTAATCTGGCACAGGCCCAAAGCCCTTGGCTCCTGGACAATGTCACTTCTTAACACTCCTGAAAAGCTAGGTTTGCAGATGGCCACTTCATGCACTTGGGAATTGTTATGTACAAGGGCTGGAGTGTTCCCTTGGTGGGCTGCCAGCCGGCCCTGGCACTGCGGGGAGTGGGCAGCAGTGCTCTGAACGGCCCCCCAGTTTGGGGAGTGCAGACAGGGGACCCCAGCCCCAAACTTGGCCATAGACTTTTCCCACTTTGCACCAAAAAAATCACAGTGCGATTTGCAAACACAACAGAAGTGGTAGTAAGTGGCTTGCACAGAAAAAAAGACCGATAGCCATCTCTCAAACAAGTTGGAAAACACCTTCAGTAGGACTTACTCAACAAACCAGTGCTCAGCCAGAGCTCAGGGCCATACCAAACACTTGTCCTGACACTCATATAGAAATTACGCCCAGCAATGACTCCTGGCTGAATGCAAAAAGGATCAGCGGATGCACCCTCAGAGCTTATGGAGAGTCTGTGGGCAAAGCTGGCCACCAACACAACAGGGCCAGAAACCACCACAACCCTCCAGCTCTGCCATCAGTCCTGGGACAAATCCAAACCAGAAACCAGAGCTGGCAGAGGAGAACCAGGAGATCCAACAGAACCAACCACTCTGCCCAGGGCGAAGCAGGAGGCTAAGCTGGGTAGTGTGCAGGGCTGGAGTCACAGCCTCCCCTGGAATTCTTCCTCCCCCACCTTTAAATTTCATTCCCTCACTGACATTTTCATCTCTCTCCTCCTCCAGGCTCCCCCACCAGACAATCTGTCTGGTGTTGTTAGCCTTGCCCCCAAAGGCTCTGCCACGCCGGGTAGTAAATAAGACCTTGCTGCCTCCACACTGCCAGCATTAAATAACAAACTGAAAGACACCATGACCTTCAGAAGGTCTTTCCCTATGGTTTGGGAAGCGCTGCCTGCCAAGCAGAGCCCAGCTGTGCTGCACAGCAAAGAGGCTTCCAAACTCACCACAGGAGATACACAAACCATAGACTACTTCACTACATGATTTTAATGTAACTTATCCCTCTGACACAGGGAATTTACTGCTAAAAAGCGGTTTTTACTTTTCTACCCAAGCGAGCTGATTAACTCTTCTTTCACACTTGGACAGCTACACAGATTAGATGCCAGCCAGATCCCGACATCAGCTCCAGGTTCATTTTCTCTTCCCTCTGTTCAATGCCCTCTCCCTGAACACCCAGCACTCACCAACACTGCCCTCTTCCTTCCCAACAAAGCCAGTGGCCCCTGTGCAGGACTGCCCCACGAGGTGAGGGTGGAGCAGTGCCATACTTACTCGCTGCCTGGATCTTTGCCTTCCGGCTCACCACCAGCCCGTAGTGGTTCTGTGCCATGCAGTCGTACTCGCCTTCATCCGAGGAACCATCCCCCCGCACCCTCTGGAAGCGGGAGACGTAGAGGGACCCGTTGGCCAACACAAAGGCGTTCTCACTGTCCACGATCATCACGCCGTTCTTCCTCCACGTGATGGTGATGGGCTGGATGCCCTCCACCTGGCAGTACAGGATCAAGGGCTGCTCCTGCACAGCTATGTCGTCGCTGGGCTCCACGACGAACGCCAGCTCTGAGGAACGGCCAACATCTAAAAGGAACAGAGAAGGACAGTGGGCAGCGTGTCCGTGAGAAACCCCACAAGTCAACCGCTGCTACAGCAGCGAATGGGCGATGATGGAAACGTTCCGGATGGGCTACAGGGTGCAAGTGTTTTGGAGAAGGGAGTGCTTTGCCTCCCGAGGCTTTGCTCTCAGAATCTCAGGGTGCAATTTCCAAAGGCACAGCCCTTCAAGGCTGCCTTTGGAGGCTCCAGTGAAGGCGACGGGCAGCCATGCCCCTCCAGTGGCTTGCCCAACACCACCCAGCTCCTCTCGACACCCCGCTGGCAAACTGCCTCTCGCACAAAAAAAAAGCCATTTGCACAAGCACAGAGCGTCAGCCATTCCCAGCCCAGGAGCAGAAGTTTGCACCAGTTCTGGAAATCCATCCCTGTCCCCGCGCAAGCAGGCGGAGAGAGGCTGCACCGAGCCCCAGCCCCGTCGGCAGCACAGCCGGCGGGGGTGAAGGGGGGGTCGGCAGCTCCCGATTCGGACCATATTGCCACGGGCATCTTCCCGACACTTCTCCCGCTTGGCAGAGCGGGGGGCTGTTCGCCTCTCGCACACAACGCCCTGCCCTTCTGTCGCTTTGGTCTCTCTCACGCTGTAACAGCCAAAGGATGGTGCTATTCAGCCCTTAATGAAGAACAAGTTAAGCACCGAAACACAAATGCGCGATGTTCTGGCTGAGCCACACAAAAGGTTTCTAGCGAAGCAATTACGCTAAACGATGTCCGCGAGAGATAAGTTATTGCGGAATTTGTAACAACAATAGGCAAACCCTGGCTTCCCATCACACAGATATGTCCTAATTTACCTCTTTTGCCAACAGAACGTTTAAACGCTGTGTCTTTGGCATGTTATGCTTCACTTGGTCCAGCACACCTTTTGAGGGTATAATTTGCCCTATAGTCATGATGAGACGCTACAGAAGATGACAGAAATAGAGCTATTGCTTGAAGATTGGCCCAAAATATCCGCTGACATGAAAGACAAAAAGCAACCAAGAAACAGGACTCATATAAATATCTGAAGAGTGTAAATGCAGGATGGAGGTGATTTTTTTTTTTTTAAAAGAGGAGCAATGGTGAAGAAATTCCAGCAGAGTAAGAAAACTATCATTTCATCTGAATACGGAGAAAGCCTTTCTAAGAGTTCACTTGTGGCATCAGCCCCTCGATGGGTGGTTTCCCAAACTGTAACACAGCTTCTCCCATCTTTCATGGGCTCAGGGGGACCAGCTCCACAGCTGCTCACAGAACTGGGACTCACACAGGCAATATCTCTTGGCAAACACCGGCCACAACACGGTCTTTGTAAGGCCTGTCCCTAATACAGACCCCACCAAGGGCAGGATCCCTCCACACTAAGCTCAAAACCACGTTGGAGGGCAGACTGTTAATGCATGGTAAGAATAACAGAGATGAGAAGAGGCAGCTACACTAAAGAAAGAGAAGGAAAAAAAAGTCTGTCTTTTCTGCTCGGCAAACCCAGTGAGATTTTTTTCTTTCTCTCTGTAAATCCCCATTGCTTTCTACGGCAACTTAAATTGGATTACGGGGGATAAACATTGAGTGCAACCTGAGCCGAGGCAGATGGACGGGGCAGACAAAGGCAGCAGTGGTAGTGCAGGGCAGGCCAAAGGTACTGCCAACAAGGTATGAGTGTGTGCAGGGAATGGACAAACCCTACTTAGTGAGGGACACCTAAAACACACACTTTATTAACCCATTAAGTCTTAAACTGTCAGGCGAGCTCCAGCCATCTCCGTGATCTATCGCTCACTGTGACTTCTTTTTTATGAGATAGCCCTGGGGTCCTCCCAGCAAGTCAGACTGCAGCCAGCACAAACCCATCAATTACTTTTTTTTTTGGTGAAAATTAAGGAATTAGATGAATGCTCTGCATTTTTCTGCAAAGTGGCCAGAGTCTCAACATCATGCTGGGGCCCCATTCCCTGTGTGGGTGCTCCTGGGAGTTAAGTAGGATAAGAAGGACCCTCACATCTTGACTGAACCAAGGGGGACTTCTGACTCCAGAAGGAAGGAAGATTTCAAGATTTAGCCCAACAGGCAATCAGAAAAAATTCCTAATTAAATAAATGCCCCACCTTCCCCCAGCTCCCCTGTACTCTTAGATAAAACAGCTTATTATTATATGTACAATAAAAGGAAGAATCAACATAATTACATGCCCTTCCCACAATTGCTGTCATTATAGCAACCATCATTAAGGCCTGTGATTGGAGATAATCATGTTTACCTCCATAAACATTCGGTCTGCATCCTCACTCCAGGCTGCTCGAGCTGCAGGAGTGATGACACTCATAATTAGGACTGGTGTTCTCAGACACATGTCAGAGTGGGGATGGACACTGCTCCTGGGATCTCCTCAGGCTGCAGTTGGGACCAAGACTGTGCCTTGTGGTGTGACAATGTGCAACAGGTTTGGAACTTGTAAACACCTTGCAGTGCCTGGGATCATCCAAATTCAACCCCAACTTATGCTCTTCTGACCTTGAAGAAACCCCACTTCCTCTTTCCTGGGGCTTCAGGGCCCGGTGAACAAGTAACCAGGCACACAGGGAGAAGCAAGCCTGCTCCAAATGGGGGATTCTGGGAAAAGCCAAGCTTATCTTTCACCTCTCTGTCTCAGAGTCTGAACCCAGAGCTGTGCCTCCCTGGATGCTCAGGGTGAGAGACAAAGGGGACAGGACACTCACAGAGGAATCTCCATGGTGGGACAAGAAGGTTCCTGATGTCTGCTCTTGATGTCAGCTCCGATGGGCCAAAGGGAGAGCACCTACAGAGCAAGGAGGCCACGGAGCAAGGGGAGAGAGGGACCTAACTCAGCATAAAAAACTGATAACGTAGTCAGCAGCGAGGCACAGAAACAACGTTGCAAAGTTGCAAACACCACTCTGAAAGCACATGGAAACAGTAAAAGTGCAATTAATTGCGAGAGACAGCGAGGAAATCGCTGAGGCCGCGCACGATCACTCGGGGACTCGGAGAGCCCCGTCCCTGTCCCACGGCTGGCTGTGTGTCCAAACCCAGCTCACCCCACACAACGCCCCAACACGCGCCGGGAGGCAGCAGGGCTCGCAGCCACTCCCTGCTGGAGGCAGAAACCGCAGCTCTGCTGGTGCCAGCTCGGCTTTGCAGTCAGGGCAGGGGTGTCCGGCAGGCAGCTGAACAGCCGAGGGAAAAGCACTTGGCTTTCTGCAAAGGGATGGAGGGGGGAAGAGAGTGATTAGCTCTGACATAAAGGCCACAAGAAAATTACTGGAATCTTCATTCTACAAGTCTCCTTTGGAGAAACATTTACCATCTCCCTGAGCAATACAGTATGTGACTATATGTGCAAATATTTAACAAAAACTACTTCCCCTATTGATCAAGCAGACAGGCGTACTCAGAGAAACCAATTAGCACTTGTGCTTTTGAACCAAGAGATTTATTTAGCACTGAGAGAAAGAACTTCGAATTAATGGGAAGCTTAAAAGACACTTTGAAGTACATTTAAAAAAAAATAAGTTTAATTATTTTTTACTTGACACTGTGATTCACATCCAAAGCTTCAAAAGAACTTGCTCATACCCTAGCATTGTCCTTTTCCATTTGGGAAACACGGTTTTGGCTTTCCCTCCCGTGCTTAGGCAGCTAATCTCACTGCTCTAATTAGCGGTGACATCCATTGCCAAGGACCTCAGTCACATCCTGGCTCATCCTCCTGGACCCCATCCAGCCCCGCAGCCAGCAGGGCCATCCCTGCCCCGGGAGCATGCAGTCCTGACTGATGAAGCCCGTGTTATTACTCCTGTTCTAGACAGGGAACATTAATCACAGAGAGATGAAATGAGCTGCCAAGGGCCCGGGCTGAGCTCGTGGCAAGACGAGATATTGCGGGAGCAGTTGGGTCCACCCTGCTTGTCCTGGCACAGCATCACCAGGAGCATTGGTGGGGACACTGAGGCAGCCCCAGCTCCTCTCTCCTCACACCAACAGCATGACATCCACCTGCAAAATGACTCTCATGAGCAGAAGTTTGTCCCCTCCTGATTTACTGTGTTTGTTCCCAGCAAAATGCAGCATTATCACCACCAAGGATAACCAACCATTCCGTCCTGCTTCAGTGAAGCCAAAAGAAGATGCTCAGGACAAGAGATTTTGTATCAGGGCAAAAAACCTGGGTGCAGTTTGGGCCACCCCTAAGAAAAACGGCTCCTTTTTTTTCAGTGGTTGGTTTTTATACAAAACCTTCTGCAAAAGGGAGGATATGGAAGGAAGAGATATACGGGCCTGAAAGATATTCTCCAACAGATTATAACAAGGTTCAGGCTGATGAAATTGGCAGCCTAAAAATCCAGCTGGTGCGCTCTTAAATCTCCTTGAGGCTGACCCAGACCCTAAGGAGAAAAGCACTGCACTGCAGTAAAGTGCAAATTGGCTCTTTAGGGCAGCCAGAAAAATTTACATTTAAAGAAGAGGAGAATAGGCTGTAACAGGCCCCACATCTTGTTGCAGTAAAGTTTACTAGCTCAGAATTTTTTTATTCCCTTTCCTTTAGGACGGGAGGTTATATAAAGTGATTTTTCCATCAGGGAGCATAAACCAAATCCACTCGTTAAGCAATTACAGAAGGTCTCACAACCTCTCAGCCACCTGATGCAGAGCCCAGAAACATCTAGGATCACTGCCCTCGGTGAGGACACAGGTTTTAGCTGGGGAAGGCAAACGAAGCCCTAAGAGCCAGAGAAGCTGCCCCAAATAATTTTCATATGTTTAAGACCAGACTGGGCAAATCCCAGGAGGTCACTTTGTTGAACACTGAGGAAGCTGGAAGCATTCACAGCACAAAGAGCCTTTCCAGGACAAGCTCCGAGCCCTTGTGGGCCTCCCCCATCCTGATGGGGGCAGGATAAAACCTGTTGGCATCGCTGGAAAGGGCAAAGACCTTTCCTGAGCTAATTACCGGCAGTAGCTCCATCCCCAGCGAGGATCCCGAGAGCGTGGCAGCAAGCCGAGCATAGGATGTGCTGTTATTTGCATTCCCCACGTGCTTCGCAGCCCCGAGGAAATCACAGCCTCACCACAGAGGGCATCAGACACAAACACGGGGCAGGAAACGACCGTGCAGCAAAGGAGAGGACAGCAAAGGCTGAGGTGGGGAACGCTGTGCCGGGGCTGGGGGTCCCCGCAGGATTCAGCTCCGATGCAGGACGGGGCAACAGCCGGTTCCAGTTCCTGACAAAAGCATCGGGGAGGTGGCTGTGCCCACAGCCAGTCCCTCGCACAGACCTGGCAGGGGAGGGACTGGCCACACGGAGGGGGATGGTGCCTGTGGATCACAGACGTGGTGGCTGGGAGGATGGCACAGGGCTGCCAAAAGAGCCACAGGCACCTTGGCACCACCGTGCCAAAGTCCACCAGCCGGCCCTTGAAATCCAGCTTGAGTCCTGCCATCCAGGCAGGACTGGAAGGCATGCAAGGAAAGGGAGGGAGAGTTGTTTCTGGAAGAGAAGAGGTATCTGTGCACGTGAAAACCTACTCTTAATTGTCTCCAGCAAAGAAAATTGTACCAAAGCAAACCCAGCACTCTCTCCTCCCCACCATGCTCCCTGCCTATCGCCCTCACACCGAAATTCAGGATGCAGGAAAGCATCTCCCTGTTCCTCTCAAGGAGTCAAGGACTGCACCGCTCTCTGCTCGCTCCAAAACCAGCGCCTTGAAACACGAGCTCCTCTCTCCATTCTCACGTACTCTCAGGTTTCAGCAGCAACGATCCTTTCGCAAAAGCATCTTCCCAACTCAGCAGAACCCCCCGGCCCAACCCGCATCCCCTGACCCACCATCAGCTTCATCAACACGATCACATGTGCAAGAACAACGCCAGGAAAAAACAGGAGCAGCAAATCCTTGGCTCTGCTCTGAAACTCTGGTGTTAAATTACTAAGGCAGAGCAGGTTTGGGTTGTTAAAGTGACTGTGCTGCTCTCGAGTGGAGGGTGCGATGCAACGGTGACATCCGATATAACAGCAAGGCCACATCAGAGCTCTGTGCTTTCCTCCTGCCTATTTCCCTCTCTCTTCTCTTAAACCTCAATTATTGACATGTTCACCTCCTTAACCATCAGTTTTATATGCTTGCCAATGACTCCTGGACATGTGCAAACAATTATTTTTATTTTCTTGCAAAACCAAAATGTTGGATATTCTTTTGGATAAGTGGACTCGGGTAGGTTTTCATGAGCCCTGCTACATAATTTACTGGTTTCTAAACTCTGTAAAACTAAAAGCTCCAGTAAAGTTCAAATAAGTTTGTGATTCCAAAGTAATTTTGAAATGACTATTCCTCTTCCTAACTAATGTTATTTGGTTGATTTAAATGGGAATTCTTAATCTGCAGAGGGGGATTCCTGATTCCCGCATTGTTTTGTTAGATAAATAAAAGGACAATATCCAGAGTCAGAAGCCCAGGAGTGCAAAGCATGAAATACAGGGGGGAAAGGGACAGGGAAAAAAGCACCTTCTGTCCCAGATCTGGTGCAGGCTGCAAAATGAAGCATGTGGTCTGCTCATCCCATGGATGTGGAGCAGTGTCCAAGGGTTTGTGAAGCAAGGGGCTGGCACTGCATGGGGTCACTGCTTGGCACTTCACACACTGTGATACAGGACCCTCCAGAAACAAGGAAACTGGAGAAAGAAAACTCCAGTCAAAGAGGAACTTCCTCACTTGAGAACAGTTTAGGAGCTCTGTGCCAGGCAGTGCTGCTGCTGAGCTGCCCCACATTGGCCCATGCCAAGCTGGCAGCCCATGGGCCAAACCTGGGACTGAGAGGATGCAGAGCAGTGGGGAACCAGGCTGTAATCCTGGGTCTGGGACCGAGCAAGCACAGAAGTCTGGTCTGTGCAAAGTCCTGAGCCTTGAGAGGTGACAAGAAAAGGTGCAACTGGATTAGTTTAGGAATTCTACCCCTCGTGTGGGGGGCAGCAGGGCAGATCAGGAGGGGAGTGA
The DNA here is from genome assembly GCA_013399895.1 of Serilophus lunatus. Classification (NCBI taxonomy): domain Eukaryota; kingdom Metazoa; phylum Chordata; class Aves; order Passeriformes; family Eurylaimidae; genus Serilophus; species Serilophus lunatus. The sequence continues at coordinate 780,594 of VXBA01004859.1, read as the reverse complement.
CCTGCCCTATTCCTTCTCTCACACCTACCTCATATACTTCTCAAGTTTAATTTCGGCCCCACGAAGGTCCCAGCAGGTATGTGAGTGCCACGGGCACGGGTGGCTGCACACCTGCACCCTCAGCACAGGTCCCAAACGTGGTGCATGAGGACAGGGCTGTGAGATGCTGCCTCCCTCCATGGGCTGCCTGCTGCCTCCACCAGGAGGGAAAACCGTGTCCCAGGAGTCTCCTGTTGAACCTCCCCGAGAGAAATGAAGCCCAAACATGGGCTTGAATTTCATACAGGGTCTCTGAGTGTTACTGGGGAAATGATACCTGATACTCTCTATGTATATTAAGAAAAAAGATGTGGTATTACACCAATTTAGGAGAAAGCAATCCTTTTTTTGCCTCTGAAAAAAAAACCCAACGAAGTCATACAGAGTAGAAATTAGTGAAAGCTTATAGCTTCAATAATTTAGAAGTTAAGCCTACTTAAATATAAATGACGATGTTTAATTCCAAGGCTGTTACTGAGCAGAGCTGGGGAGCCTCTCGTATCCTATGCCTGCCTTTGAATGCCAGGCTCAGCAATAACAGACAAAAGCTGTCCACCACCCAGAACAAAGAGCTCCAGGAAATTAAAAAAAAAAAAAAGGAAGAAAATACTATCTCACTGCTGAGCCCACTCCAGCCCGCTGACCAGCAGCTCCCAGCGCCAGACCAGCATTTTGGGGAGTTTGAAAAGCCCAGGGCCGGGAGCGGAGCATCGTGTCCCGCACAGCCCCGACACAGCCCCGGGGCCGCTCCGCCGGCACCGAGGGTTCATGAAGTTCAGAAACACGGTACCTCGCTGTGAGCCACGCCGAGAGCGAGCAAACCCACCCATGGGGGTGGGAAAAAACCTCAGGACAGAAAAGCTGAGAGTGCTGCCGAACGCTCCTCAGCAAAACACACCCCAAAGTCAGGAGCCGCTCACCCGCCGAGGCACAGCAAGAACAAACACACGCAGCAATTTGGACAGCAGCGGGCGATCACCCGGACACAAACCCAACTGGCTGAAGTTTTGCATTCAAGTATTCACTTCTTGTACTTTCCTNTAAACTTTCTCTTTCTTTCTCTTCCCTCCACAAAAAAAAAAAAAAAAAAAAAAAAGAAAAGTACTTTTTCAACGATTCTCATCGCGCTACCCAGGAATCGCAACAGAATAACAAGACCCGCCTCATTACATCCACTTCACACATCACTTCTGTTTTCCGCGAGTTCCACTGGCTTCTTCTTGCCGCTGCTGCGGACCACGTGGCGAGGTTTGTGATGGGACCTAGCCCACAGCCTTGTTTCCTAAACACCCCAGCAGCTAACCTCTGACAAATCTAACACATGCTTTTCTATCTCTGACCACGCCAGGCTGCTTGCAGGGTTTGTTGGGGTTTGCTTAAAACAATTCATAAAATTATCATAGAATGGTTTGGGTTGGAAGGGACTTTAAAGTCCATCTCACTCCAAAGCCCTGCCATGGGCAGGGGCACCTTTCACTAGACCAGGTTGCTCATTTCCTACTTTTCCCTCTCTTTAAGGCTGCTAAGCGAGACAAGAGCAGATGCACGCGGGTGTTTTGCTGCAGAACTGCATCTTTCTCAGACCCACGCTTAAGCAGCATCACCAGCAGGACAACACTTGCATTTATCAGCAGGACACACGTGCACAGTAGGTCCAGGGAAGGATTCCTCTGATGTCTTGTGGTCCGGCGGACAGAGCCGGGCGTTACGGGACAGCACAGTACTTGCAGGTTTGAAGCAGCTCGCCCTCACCCCTGCAACTTGTCACCCAACATCTCTTCTCTTTCTCTATCCCCTTTCCTGACAAACGCGACGCGTCCGCCCGGCGCTGCCTCCCGCTCTCATCGCGGTGACGATCCCGGCTCTGCTCCCGGGGCACGGGCGGGTGCCCAGCCCCGAAATGCCGCTGCAGCCGCCCCATCCTACCCCAGTGCCCGCTGTGGGGGCTCGGGCTCCGCAAACACCGCCGTTCCCCGCCCCGCATAAGGGATTTCCAACTGCGAGCGCAGCTCCGGCGGAGCGCTCCGGGATCTCTACGGATGAAGGCGCTGGATGGGCTGGTGCGGGACCCTGCAGCCCCAAGCCACGGCTCCCGCCGGGAGACACGGACACGCGGGGAAGCCCCGCGCGGCCCGGGGGGGACACACGCGGAGCCGCTCGGTCCCGATGCCGCGGGCACGGGCTGAGAGCGGGGCTGCGAGCGACCGCGGACGAGCGAGGGGGACTGGGACCGACAGCGGAGATGGGGAGGGACGAGGGGGCCGGGAACGAGCATTGCCCCGGACACCTCGGGGGTGACGAGAGGACACGGAGTGCGGGAGGGACCGACGGGGCGAGAGCGGTGCCGGTACCGGGCGCGGCGGCCGCGGCAGGTCCGAGGTCCGCGGTCCGTGTCCGCGCCCCCCGCCCGTTCCCCCAGCCCAGCTCGGCTCTTACCTCCGCGGCACAGGAGCAGCAGCAGCCCCAGCAGGCAGGCGGGCAGCGCGGAGCCCGGCGGAGCCATGGCATCCCGGGCGGGCGGGCTCGCCTCCCTGCGCCCCACGGGGAGGGAGCAACCCGCCGGCAGAGAGGGAGGGAGGAGAGGGGAGGGGACGGGAGGAGGGAGGGCGGACAGGCGAGAACCACCCCTAGCTGAGAAGCCGAGGGGAGAGGGGGAAAAATAGGGGGGCTAAAANCGCCAGCACCGGCCGGGCGGAGGGGCTGGGGGACTGAGGGGGCGGGCGGCGGTCCCCGTGAGGGGCCACTCTGCGCCCGAGAGACTCTCACGGGTCTCCCTTCAGTGATTGCACTTCGCGGGGCTCCTGCCACAGAGCTGCTCCCACCAGAAGCCCCTCGCGTGTCTCTCCCCGCAGGTCTCGGTGCCACTTCACAGGGCTCCTCTCACCAGTGGTACCTGACAGGGCACCCCCTCAGCCAAGCCCTGTGGCCGGTGCTCCCTCAGAGTCTCCCCTCCCGGGAACCCCCTCACGAGTTTCCCCGAACAGACTCTCGTGTGTCTCTCACCAAAGGCCCCTCACGTTTCTCCCCTCACAGGGCTCCTCACCAGAGCTCCATCACGGGGCTCCCCCTCACGAGCTCCTGCTCACCAGTCTCCCCTCGCTGGGACAACCTCCAGGAATGAGGGGGAGAGCTTGGCTTGTGCCACCTCCTTCCTCCTGATTTTAGCGCTATGTCCCAAAATGACCACCCGGCTCACCCTGGAAGAGGCTCCAGGGAGGAAGGCTCCAGTAAGGGATGAGTCTGCTCCTAAATCCTGCCACAGCAGGATAATTTGTCTGCCCTCCTGGCATGAAATGAGAGTAACAAGTCCCTACACGGCTCTCAGCCCCAGCACCCTCCCATTATTTTGTGCCTTCCAACTGATCCTCCCCTGTCCCTTGTCCCACGTCGTCCATAAAACATGACTCCTGTCATCGCTGTCAGCAAAAGCCATGTCTGCAAGGACAGCTCAGCGTCTTTTGTGACGTTTTCTTGCTGAAAAAACAACTAAGAAGAAATGAAGTGGGTCCTAATTAATTTCTTTTTTCAGATTAAAAACAGATTTTGATGGACCGGGGTTACCAAACCATATAACAGATCCCAGAAATCTGGTGAAAACCAGTAAAAAGTAATGTGTGTCTCCCCTGGATGGTGCACCCTGAGCGTGTTGGAGTCTGCTAACAAGGAGAGAAGACGTCACTACATCTGCTCCACATTAAAGCTTCCCTCATTTAGAGGAGGGCTGAGCTGTACGAGGTTGCTTTCAGCTGGGGAAGAATTTGCTCTGGCTCCGCCGGCTTCTCGGTAACATCTGAATTTCTGTGCTGTCCCTGACCTTTTGGCACTAGCCATGCTCTTGCTCCAACTCCCTGGCTCCTGCCATGGGGCCCCACCAGCATTTTTGTAACACTAGCGGCCATCATAGGCTTGTGGCAGCTTCCAGGACAGTGCTGCTATTGAGGATGGCTTGTGGGAATTGGTAGTTCCAAGAGAAATTATGAACTAAGTGCTTTACAGGGCTGTTTTCCCCGAGAACCATAGATTTTGGGTGCTTTTGCTGCCATGTGCCCTGGCAGAACCCAGGAGCTGGGGGAGTTAGGTACATGTTTAGGGCATCACCAAGGTGAGCCCTGCATCTTTGCAGATGACACTGGTGACAGTGCTGGTGGCACATTCAGAAATCTAAAGTGCAGATTGTCCTGCCAAACAACAAGACTCATGTGAAAAGCTGTGAGATTTTTTTAGGAAAAAGGCTGGTTTGGGGCTTTTGGAGCCAAATGAGAGCAGGAATTCAGAGCACTCATGTTTTTCTATGCACTGTAACCATGAGGGCTTAGAAAAGTTGCTTTGTACTGGAGGCAGGAATTTGCTTATCACACTGCAAGCAGAAATTGGAGCCTTTGGAAAAGCAGTGGGGTTACAGGAGCGATATGTCCAGTCTGAACTGAGGCTCTAAACCTTTCCCTACAGAGCATTTGTAGAGTTTGTCCCTCTGTCCTCCCTCCCACAAGGGGCAAAGTGTCTGTCTGTCCATCTGTCCTCCCTCTCCACAACATTATCCTCCAGGAGAGCTGTCCTTAGAGGGCATCACTCACCCCTCACTCCTTGCACAGCGAATTTCAATCAGCTCTAGTTGTGCTCTTGATTTACACCAATTAGCTACAAACTGAGGTCCCCAAGACACTATTAGTAGTTTCGGTGGATGAAGTGGGAGATTAACTTGTCTGAATTCACCCCATTTATTATTCTATGTGTAATTGTGGTTTCCCTGCCTGCAAAAGAGCCCGAAAGCTTTTCACTTACATACGTGCATGCAGGGGTTTAGCATCTGTTTCGTGGTCAATGAGCAACAGGGAGTGGGAGCCAAAATCACAGCACCCACCTCAAGGCACTGAGCCAAGAGCCATCGCAGCAGTGGTGGGACAACCTTGGGACCTTCTTCTGGAAAGTGTTTTCTCCAGTAGAAACTCTTTTCTGTGTGTCTGTTGAGGATCTGTGGAGCATCTCTGGCCACCTCGCTGCATCACACAGCCCCATTTCCCAGGGGGTTCAGCTGGGCCATGTACTGCACCGGGCACTTGTAACTCACTGAATTACCTGAGACCACAAGAAACCCAAGCCTGCTGTGGTGGTATTTCCAGCTGTATCCTGGCACAGTGTACAGGGGTGATAAAAGCTGGGAAGAGAAAGAAATGCAACCAAGACACTTCGCTCTTCATTTCTTCCCTTGTAACTGCTGTGTCCATCTATCTCTGTCACCCATCCCCACCCCACCGTGTCCTCTCTTGGCAGCCTCCCACCAGCATCTCATGCTGTAAACTGGGAGCTGGAAGAGGGATTTGCAGTCACCCATCACCCTCACCCCCCCCAAAGGTCCTTCCTTGCTCATTTGTGCGGTTACCTGTTGTTAGGAGAAAGACTCATCAGAGCTACACCATCTGACAGAGTTCCCTTTAACCACTATCAGAGAACACTGTGCTAAGCACAGATTTATTACTGCTGTAATGCAGATAAAATGAGATTTTATGGCTCTGTAGTCCTGGCAGCATAAAGTAATAATGGAAACTATCTACTGAAGTAGGGAATGCATCCCAGGAAGAAAGGGAGATGCACGGCAGGTTAATAGCTTGTCCTCGGGCACTGCCAGACATCCTCTCACCAATCTCACTGGATGAAAGCCACTGAGCATTCAGCCCAGTGTGCCATCCCAGAGAAGTCTCACTACTCATTTCCTAGATTCCTCTGCTTATTTTTCTCATTAAAAAATTCCTCAGCAAGATGAAGCATGAAACTGGACAAATATTTTTTTTTTCCTTTTCTTACAGGAATCAGTTCAAAAGTGAGAAATGAGCAAACATCCAGAAATGCCTAATGAACCCAAACTCTGAAATTCCAGAAGAGTCCCTAGGAAACCAGGCACCCATCATCATCCCGCATTCCCAACCTTCATCCAGAGTGATGAGCTTGGGCCCTGAACTGGCACAAGTGTGAATCCTGCATCCTATTCCCACCAGTGCTTCCCCTTTTCACAGCTGTAACACTGAGACAAATTCCACTCTTTTTTAAAACCATTTTATTAATAACCCATTAGTTAAGGAATATAAGGACAATGTCTTCTTACACTTTAACACTAAAGAGTATTTGTGGAGTAAGAACAGTTCCTGAAGAAAGAAAGTTATAATAAAGTACAGCATGGAACCAAACACAGACACAACCTTCAAACAAGATCAAGTTCTGGTTACACATCCTTATGCATTTTGCAGAAAATTAAATGGAATTTAACTTCAAAATACAAGTAAGGGAATACAATAACAGAAGTAGATGGGAGATTTCTGCTGGACTAAACACCTCTTTTCTAACAGAAGAATTGATTAGAAAAGACACAATGATCCCTTCAAAACATCTGTTACTAATGAGATCAAAAACATAATACAGTGCTCTAGTAAAATGGTTGTTTTCTTACCAGCGTATTTCATGGGCTGATCTCAGGATTGTTAGCTAGTCATGTAAAAAGAAACATTATCAAACTCTAAATTATAAGTTATCTCTTTGAACTATTTAAACCAGAACTTTGCTGTCTGTTAAGTAAGAAATAAAATCAACAAAAAGCTGACAGAAGTTTTTATCCAAGTCGTGTGTTTCATGTCACAAGGAACGAAAAGAAAGAAAAGGATGAGAATGGTGACTCCAACAGCAGCACGGGGAATATACAGTTGTGTAGCCAAACATTAATGCTACAGAATTATGCCAGCGAGACAAACCCGACATTTTAACAATGTAAAACGATATACACCAGCAAAAAAGTTGAACAGCAATAATCTTTAGTGTTACTGAAAGGAAGAAAAGGCAAGAAAGGAGCCTGGTGTGCAGGAACAGATATTAAGCATGATGGGTAACGTAAGGTATCAACAGTTCGTGTGCCTGTGAGAAATCTGCAAGAAAGCTACTTAGTTCATGGTAAAAAAATATATGCACTGGTTGTTTCAACTTTACACATCAAGTGTGTGTTATGTGTCCTCTTTGATTCATTTCTGGCTGAGGCTGAAGGGTCCCCACACATTCAGGGCAGGGGGACCTGGGCCACAGCTGAGTTGGACAAGGACACCCAGCACTGTGTGAGGACACGTGTTCCTCCAGGGACAGCTCTGCTGCTGCCGGTCAGTGACCATCTCTTGGCTTCAAGGATTTCTGTAGCTGGTGTCTGACATACCAGCCCATGGCCACCACAGTTCTTGGGCATCCAAACACTGCCAGTCTCACATCATGGTACAATTTGGTGTAACGAGATCAGGAGACAAAGCGTTCTGGGGATGCATAAATGGAATTGTTTGTGCTCTGCTACATCTCCCCAAAGCTCTCAGAGCACGTAGCTACTGTGGTGGTTTGGTGGTCGGCCCAAGGTGATGCAGGGGAATGGTGCCACACTTGTGCCTGCTTGTTCTGGCTTCAGTGACAGGCAGGGACAGCTTTCAGGCAGCTCAGCTCATGGCTGTGGGATTGCTAAAGTCAGTACAAAGTAGAGGGTGCATGTACAAGGGAGCACCCCAAAAACTATGGCACACTCCTACCTCAGCCAACAGACTATGTTTCCATCCCTTTCCACCCTTCTAGAAGGAAAGCTCAGGGCTAGTCCATGGCCTGCCCCAAGTACTGTGTCCTGACAGGAAGCCAGGAGAACTCTGGTGGCCTGGTCATACCTGCTCTTGGCCAAGCTCTTCCCAGCGCTGCCCTGTGGCACTCACGCCACTCAGCAGGAGCTGTCCTTCAGCACACTGACATACTGAGGGTGGATGAATCAGTTTGGGAGGTGAAAGGAAGTGACCGGGGGTCCCCCAGTGTGGTTCTCCTTGAGCAAACGTTTTGGAAAAGTGTCCTCCTCCCTTTCTGCACATCAACAATGGCAACATGGCAGGGCCTGTTCTGTCACTGGGGAAGGGCAAGGACTCTTCCATGGAACTAACTGGGAACTGAGGCCCACCTGCAGAATGTTCCCCCCACTCTGCAGCGAGTGCCCAACACTGCCCAGCTGGAGGGTTTGCACCTCTGCGATTGCATCCACTCCCACAGAACTATGAATTGTCCTTATTGCCTGCAATGACACTGCACTGCCTTATCTGTAACACTGCTAATGAGTTTCAAAATCTTACAGCAGTGGGTTCTGGAGGTCATTTATGCACTTCCTTTGCCCAGTTATGTTTCCTTGACTTTCCAGCTCCTCGCTACGGTAGCACCCACTCACTAACTCCTGCCTTGCCTGCTCACTGGCACTGATTTCCAGTCTCTGTCCCACAGCATTCCAGAGTCATGGCTCTTCGGAGCATGGAACAGCATTTCTGAGACTCCTCAAGACACCAAGCAGCAGCTGGAGCAACAGGGCAAGCACAGTGGTTGGAAACAGTGTGTCATGCTGGGAGCAGAGTCTGCAGGCTGGGAAGAGGTGGAAACTCCAATATCCTTCCCAACAGGGTACATGGAGCCTTGGAGGTTCTCCTCTGCTGAACAGCTGGAGCTAACAGGGTGTGATGGATGATTGCAAAGACGTGGGCTGGTCCAGCACACTGTGACATGGCTCTTCACAACAGGTGCAGGGACAGGGTACTGGTGGAGTAAGGGTCTTGCTGCAAGCAGTGGTACCTCCACTCACATTTCACCACAAAAAACAATGCCTAAAATCTTTTATAGGATCTCAGGTCAGCACACAGCTCCCCCATATAGCATGTCAGTAAGAAAATAGGGAGATGGGCATCTTTTGCTTCATTTTTTAAACAAATAGTTAAATGTCTGAATCTCCAGGAAGGCAAAACATTTGCCAAACACCCATGAACAGAATTACTGACCTTTGTTACCCCTGAGGAGCTGGTCCAATCTGTAGTGTTCACAGTCAAACCCTGCAAGCCTGGAGCAGGACAGAGATGGGCTAAAAAGAGGTAGAGAAAGGTCCACCCCCAGCAGAGCCAGGCTGAGAGGCAAGTCAGGAGTAAGCAAACAGCATCAGCAGGAATAGTCACCGGATGATTTTCAAACCAGACTGACTGGTATGAGACCAAAGATTTGATTTTCATTTTAAAGCTCTTGTGGTGCTCTACTCTTCAAAAAAGTCCACCCAAAAGCACTTTGGCCAGGACTCTAAGAAGCGACTGGAAAATTTCACTTGTTCATCTAAAGCCTTCAGCAAGTCCACTGCTTGCAGAAGGCTGAGTGCTGCTCCCTGGAAATCAAAACCATCTGTGATGTCTCCTCTTGGGCACACACACAAAAAAAGAAATAGATGTCCCCAAGATGACAAGTTACTTTTGTAACTGTTGGTTCTTCTTTCTCTTCATTAATATAAGCTTTTAAAGGAAAGATGCATTGACATGCCACCAGCTGGAGCAGTCTCCCTTGGCAGCTCTTGCAAAACACAGTCCTACAGAGAGACACAACCCAACACTCGAGCTGTAGGGAAGGTATCAAAGAAACAAAGCAAGAGAGACATCAGATCTGCAGCACTATGCATTAAAAAAGAGTCAACAACCAGTGCAAACGTATTCTTTAGAAAAAGGCAGTATAAGAATAAGTTAAACCCTATAATGAACTATAACAAAAGAGTAGATCTACTGCGTTCTGTTTTTTTTTTTCTCCAGCAGACATGAGGTAGTTTTGTTGTTACAGAGGAAAAAATAAAGAAAGAGAGAAGTAGTAAAAATGCTACTCTATACCACACACTATTCCACTTTATAAAATTAAATAATATAAAGATGTTCCAAGGAAATAAAAATACATGTTGTACATTAAAAGGACAGATGTGTACCTAAAATATTAGGTACAAGAACCTACATAAAACAAAGTCCAGGTTGGTGAAACGACCCAGACGCTGCAGAAGGTTCTATATAGTACAAGTTGTTAGAGGCACTCGTAGAGTGTGTAATAAAAGGCCACTATATCAGCCTGCTAGTGGTAGTTACAGAGAGCCTGGTAATCCTTCTAACCACGGGAGGGCAGAAAAGGCTGGTGGTTACAGCTCACTGCGTTTGCTTCCATCGGCTCCCACCCCCTCATGGGACTCCTGTGACAGGATCCATCCCGACACTGCCAGGCAGTTGGCAGTGCCAAGATGCTCCCTGGTGAAGAGGCAGTTGAGGAGGATCACTCAGTGTACTCTGCCACTTCCCAGCACTACACGATGTCTTGCCAGTCGCCTGGAGGACTCCAGAGAAGTGACAGCCTCAGTCTAGCGCAGAAGGTTCTGTTCCATCGCGGTTTCGCGTCAGACTTCGGCAGATGGCTCAATCCTGCTCCCACCAGCACCGAGTTACTCATCAGCTTCAGCAGGAAGGAGACAGGCCCTGACCAACCTACCTACTGTTTTTCTGAAGGTGTATGTACAGCTGACAGGTCCAAGCCCTGCGCTGGGGAGATGCTGCACCCACTGAGCTCCCGCTGGGCTCCATGGGCAGAGGGCAGGCAGCTCCTCACAGCGACAGGTCCTTGTAGTACTTCAGCTCTCCTGTGACCAACATCACGTCAGTTCAGTCCTTGTGACTGTGAACATGTGCCATGTTCTCAGGTGCTGAGGATGGACTGGTTAAACCAGAGTTACTATGCAGCAGGGCCTCCTCTGGCACTGTGGAAAGCAACTGGCACTTGACTGGCTGCACATCCCCCCCACCTTCCTGGATGGAGTCTGAATCTCCGCTCTCCACCGAATCCAGACTTTCTCCATGCCTGTGGAAGCCGTTGGTGAGCCCACGGATGCAAATGGCCTCTGGATTGTCAGTCTTTGTGTCGGTACAGAACAGCTCGGCCTGGGCCTGCACCTCGGAATTGCCCGTGCAGTCCACCAACACTTGGCTGCCATCCTGCTGGGAGCTGGGAGTGCCAGGAAGAGCCAGCTCTCCTGAGGGAAGCTCTTCGGGCTCCTGGTCCTCGATTTCTGTCTCTTCACTGTCCAGGGTGTGCAGCTGGGAGTCATAGTCTCTGTCAGAGGCTGAAAAATCAGAATGGACAATGACCTCTGCTTCTACTCGGTGGAGGTTGGCTGGTGGGTGGCTTTTCTTTGCTTCAGTCTGTTATCAAACAGGGGGAAAGTAAAATAAATAGAAGGGAAAGTAAGTGAAATTCTGATAATTGAGGCTGTGACCCAACCAAGCACCGAAATGTATTTCTTTTTAATCCCACAGAGTGCAATGGGATGTACCCATGCCTCTATTAAACATTAACTTGATATGTTTCTCAGAGCTGAAGTCTTAAGAAGCATCTCAAATCACCTCAGGATCATTATTCCTATTTTATATTTGAGAAAGCAAGTCCCAAGGGACCGAAGTGATTTGCTCACAGTTTCTTGGCAGGCTGGAGCAACCATTCCTCCAAGCCTCTGTCAAAGACCACAATTTTCTGAACTCACCAGTCTGTTTCCATATTAAGGGCTAGATTTCTCGAGGCTGAGTGGGCAGCACTCTAGGAAACCAGCTCTTGAGATAGATAACAGGGCTCCCTTTAGTTTTCTTGTTTAATTTTGGCTACATATCATAAAGTGTGTATTTGTGAGAGCCCTGGTCACAGCCTGCAGGAGTCTGTGTAAATTCTAGCACTTTAATTCAGAAAGAAAACAGTAAGTTCTGCTGTGCACTGTTTAAGTGGAGTTCAGGCTACAGATCTCTACAAATCTGGCTGACAAGCAGGTCATTCCATGAGATTATGACTCAATAATTTAACAGGCAAATTATTGTGGAAGCTCACAAAGAGCTCTCTAAGCAATCAACGCTCAGATTCTGGGCTGAGTGTGATGTAGCAGCAAGAAGACAATTCAGAATATGGAAGTGATATCCCACGTGTAATTTGCTCTTTCTGTTCAAGCCAACTCTGAGCATCATTTACATGTTTTAACACTTTTTTCCTTTTGTTGACAAACTCTGCTGGGTAAGCTGTGCTATAAATGGTGCCCTGTAATTGGGCTGTAAAACATTGTCTTAACTTTATCCACAATGTTAATTACATCCTGTGTGTAATTGATTTTCACACCACTATCTAGGAAGGAAACATAGGTGGGTTACTTAGAAGTATTTGCTGGCATTGGAGGATGCACTTTTCAAAACAGTAACTAAAGAAATCTTCTGGAACAGAGTCAGTCTGGGCAGGTGCCAGCTTGCTTTGCTGAGACTGTGGCACAGACATCCCGTCCTTGTAAAAACTCTCCCAAACACAGGACTGCGTGTTTATTCCAATGAAGCAATATCAAAAATAGGATTTCCTCCCAGTCTGTGCACCCACATAAAGAACACAAGTGCAGTGGAAATTGCTCTGTCCTATCTGGAGAAGGGAGTTTAAATCAACCCTTGATCTTTGACTCCTTTTACAGCCAAAACTGCAATCCCTCTGTCAGGCTGTAGATCTTAATGACTGTGCTGAGCACTGCGGCTCCTAACTCATCCAAGGGGCTGATTGCTGCACAGCCACAGCAAAGACTCCAAGCAGACTGTTGGTGCCTGGATCCAGATCCTCAGGGGCCAGGAATGCCACAGCTTTGCTGACAACCCAGCTTCTGACTCCACCTGACCATCACCAGAAGAACAAGCCCACAAAAAGAGGCTACAAAAAGAAGAAAGGGGGATGGGGAACATAAATGGCAAACCCACATCAGAATACACAAGTCAATATTTCAAACACGCACCATCACAGCATCATAAACCAGGGCTTGCAGCAGAAGCTTCTGCCCTGCACTGGAAGGGAGTTTCAGTGACCCATTCACAGCAGAGAGGGGCTCTTTGCTGATGGTGTCCCCATATCTGGCGATGCTGTTTGTCCAGGGCTGGGTGGATGATTTATTCCATGAAGACTGCAGGAGAAAAGTGGAAGGAGAAAAGATCCAATTATCACAGACACAGATTCTTATCCCCACACACCTGAAGTGAGAAGCAGCTTGAAAAAGGAAAGTGCAGGTTGGGAAAATACCGTAAATGTGGAGGACACTTCTGATGGCACTGAAATAAAAATGCTCTGCAATGGACTTGCACAGTCACTGGCTCTATTGTTGTTACATGGGCTGATGCAGAGCATGGAGAAAAGATGCCAGATGGTTCACAACTGGTTGCAAAAAGGGCTTTCCACTGATGCTTAAATTGTCAGGCCAACAGGTACATCATAGCACAGACATAATTTAAAGGTCCACTGAAACCAGCTCCCGGCAAAGCTGCAAACAAGCCCGGAGCAGAACAAGCCCACTGAGAAATACCACCCAGCTGGGAAGGGACAGGGATGGGAAAATCTGGAGCTGAATGACCACAGCCTTTGCTTTGACACCAGTGATGCTCTGCAGCACAGAGAAGGACCCTGTGGGCTCATGTGCTCCAGTAAGAGACGGGAGGAGGGAGGGCTGCTCTGCAGCACAGAGTTCCTGCTCCAAGCCAGGACTTGGGTAAACACTCTGCCATTACCCATCAACACAGAGGCACAAAACTCCGGGTCTTATTTTGTATAATTTTTTTTTTTTCAACAGACCACCAAGCAATTCTTAGCTCAGCTTTAAATCCCCTGGGCAACCAGTGTTACCTTGTTTGTAGATCTAATTAAATTATATGGGCTGAACGCAATTTGTTCTGGGTTCTCTCAGCTTCCCCTTGCAATAAACTGTTGAATGCACACCTCTGTGTATGGGAAATGCGTGTCTTTAAGAGCTGAAGTTATTTAACAGCTCAGACTATTAGTTCACAGGCAGGAAAGTATTTTCTTTCCAGGTTTTGATTTTATTGAGCTGTCCTGCATATACCTGAGCTCAGCCTTGCCGCTACTCGCATACATACAAACACACACACTCAGATTTAAGGACCACACAAACCCATTGTCTCTGGGCTTGTTCCACAGATGTTGCACATTGCCTGGATAGAAGAGAGGCTGATGCGGGGATGAAGAGGAGAAAATCCTGACCTGACATCAGTGAGTGTGCACAATCACACAGAATACTGGTGGTGTGAGCACGATGGCTGTGCAGGGTGAAGATATACAGCACAGCTATTCAAATCCACTGACCATCTATTGCTCACTGTCAGCAGGAGAAGCCCAGGTTCCTGCTGCTACTTAGGCCAAACCTATTCCAACAACTGCCAGCGTAGCACGAGTCCAGCCGAGACAGCAAGGAGATTTCTGACATCAGCCTGACCTTGTGTGAGTCATTTGACCTCCTTGTGCCTTGGTCCATCTGGCTGGAAATTAGGTAGAAATACACGACCAGATGTTGTATGTGAGCCAGGCATTCCTAAGTCAGCTATTTAGCAAGAAGCAAATGCTACCTCGTGCCATTGGGGCTGGCAGAAGGACACTAAAGTGCTCGTGTGTGCACTGAAGGGCAGCCAGGGCTGTCCCCAAGCCCTCTGTCCACCCTCACCCAGGCACTCAAGGGGCTCAACACTTCGTGGGAGGCTGAGCAGAGTTACAGCCCAGCATCGCTCCCTAGTCACAGGAGCTTTGCTGCTGTCTCAGGATCAAATTTTTAGCACACAAGTAGTGAAAGGCCTCCTTGATATGCCAGCACCCTGCAAAACAGGGATGTCCAAACTCAGTGCTGTGGCTATCAAGCATCTGCTAATTTAGACACGGATGCTCGGGGCGATGTCTTTGCCATTTCTTTCTCTGCAATCCTCAACAATATATTCTGAGCAAAAAGCATTCCCTAATTGCTCCCTTTCTAGGTGGACAATCATTAAACTACGTTTTAATAGCGAGAAATCAACCAAGCGATCACAGAGGGCTCACAATAAGGAATCTCTCCACATGCGAGTGCTCAAGGAGCGTGTTCAATTTGCTTCTGCTGCCATCTGAAAGGCTTTCTGCAGCTCCATCCCTGACTGATGGCTTCTGTGCCTCTTCCAAGGAACATACGTTACTGAGCAAATACTGCCTGGAAATTTCAGCGCTGAACTTACACAAATCTGCACACATGCACCAAATGTGTGTCCTGTTAGAGATGCTCACATGCATATTTGCCATCAGAGAGATCTGAGCATCGTATGCAGACACACACACACAGAGCAAACTCGAAAACCTTCTTGCAGGCATCTTGTGAATACCAAAAAACGTGGAAAGAAACAGGCAGCTCTGCTGCAATCCCCCATGGACCATCTGTTAGCGGAAATGTCAATCTGCCATGTTTACATAGGTTTTGATGACTCTGGGAACAGCCTGTTCAGCTCCGGCTGAAATTGGCTGCAACGAAGAACAAACTTGTTTTGTACCAGTTTGCAACTTTCAACAAACAGAAAAAACCATCAGCCACACAACATGGCCTGTGTCCCACATGTTGTTCGAGCATATTATGTTTGAGAAGGGAAAAAAAAAGCAAAAAACAAATCTCTCTTGGGGCTTCGTCTCTAAGGTTGGGCAGAGGCAATTAACTGTAGGTCTGTTTTCATCACAGACCTGAAGAAATCTTGTGTGCCTGAAAGCTTGGCTGCTTTTTTAAGTAATATTTTTGGTGTAATAAATTATACTATTTCATTTTACTCAAGGGGAGCTAGTGAGTGGCTGATGGAAGGAAATGTTCTCTTGGTTTTTACAATAAAGTAATGAATGCAAGGAGCAAGGAGTGTCAGTCTAATACTAATCTAAAGAGGGGAAAAATCCCTCTGTCAGTTCACTGCAAACACAAGAATGAAAACTAATAAAAACATCTTCCAATAAAAGGCATTTCCATTACAGCTAAATCCTTATCAAAGCAAACAAGTCTTTTCATTTTAGCCTTTTTATAGAAACTCCACTGGTAAAAACGTGCCTAGATCGTGTTACCTTTTCAGTGACAAGTCATGATTTCATGCAAATATATGAGCTGAGAATGAACATGTAGGAAAAGTTCAACTTGAAACCTTCCCTGTTTTATGAGGATGGTTATTTAAAGTGGCTTGAAATCCTGTACAAAACAGGACTGGGGACATTTCAGATGTGCTCAGCTTTTGACAGTGTCATAGCAGAGAGAAAGGATTCAGTGCTGAGCTGCCAGTGGGAGTGGGAAAGCTCCATGTCATGCAAACATACCAACACCTCTATCCACAGCTGGGAGGCAACACAACACAGACCTCTTCCCTAGCAGATAAAAGAGAGTCTCTGCTTGCTGTCACCAGGATCTCAGCTCTCATCTGAGACTTCTCAGAAAACACTGGGACTTTTTTTCCACGCAGAAAAGTTTCAACACAAAAATGACAAACAACCCAGGCAGATCCCATTTCCCTGATGTGTTACAGCTTTTGGTCTCCAAGTCACAGGGATGCTTCATGAGAAACACAGTCCTGCGAGAAGGAGGCCCATAGGGAAGGAACGGGGCAGCAAGCAAGGAAAGTTCCAGCTCACAAGAAGCACAACAGCAAGCACTTCCAAGCCAAAATGCTTGGGTTTGGCTTCATTCAATGAAAAGCTGAAGTCTTCCATGGAAAGCAGATGCTTTTTAACATTCTTCCCCACCCTCTAAATTGCTTGGCCCACAAGCAGCAGTGACAGAGATGTCTGGAGCAGAGCCATTTTATCATCCTCAGTCCATCTGTCAGGAGAGACAGAGCTGCCTCCCCACAGCCTGTGCTCAACGGTGTCATTTATAACAGGGCTACTGAGGGCATCAGTGCGGGGGTCACTTGCAAGGGGAAGAGAGGAAAATCACTTGTCAGTGTATTTACAAATCCTTCTGTGTGACCACTGGGAAACACAGAAAGGAAGGAAAACGGGCCACTAAATGCCTGTGTTCTCCTGCCTAATGGAGCTGCCAGCATCCAGAGCTGTGCTGACAGCTCAGCACCTTGACCTGCAGGCAGGGACAGGGAGCCAGGAGGCTCCTCTGGGACTGTCCCACCTTCCACTTGCACCAGCATTATGTGTAATGGCTCAAGAAGAATCACAGCCCTAAGTTCAAAGGAACTGCTGTCTTGACTTGAGAACAGCCAAGGGGACACCTCAAAAATCTTTCCTGCAACTCTTTGCAAGATTCTGTTCCAATCTCAGTGTTTTTAAAGATTTCTTGCCCTTGGCCTCACTGTTCTCGAGTCCCTACACCTGCAGAGTGACATTTGCTCACTTCTGACTCTCTATGGCACAGAGACAGTCCCTTCTTTATGTTTGTATATCTCCTAACAACAGAAAGCCTCCAATCTCCACTGGAATCTTGTCCTGCCACAAGAATAAAACCAAGAAAGAAGAATCCATGGAATGCCAAGTAAAAGCCAGGATGTGGAAAGCCTGCAGGCACAGAGCAGTGATCACTGCCAATGGCAAGTGCCACCCAGACAACACAAACCAAGTTTTGGAAGTGTAACTTGAGGATGGAGAGACAAGGAGGCAACTGGAGGTCACAGCTACACAAACCTGCCCTGCAGTGGCATCACCCTCAGATCACGAGTCTGTCCCAGCCAACACCCTGAGCTCTGTGGTGACATTATACCCTGTTATTTAAAGGGATCCTGGAGACATTTCTCACTCCCTCTCTTTTCTGACTAGAACTGCAAGTCATAGTAACTGACTTGGAGCACCCTGGGCAGCTTTTCTTTGCCAGGCTGGACCAGAAATTTCCTTCCACAAGGATTTTCTCTTTCCTGTGGTTCTGTCACATTCCTTGTCATGGATTTTCAGAGCCCCACCCACACACAGCATGAGAGAAGAAAAGAGAAGGCAACAAAGCAGCTGGCCACTGCAGGGTGCAAAGCTCCCACAACACTCTGTTCTAGGCAGGGTCCCTGGGGGTTTCCAGCTTCAA
The DNA here is from genome assembly GCA_013399895.1 of Serilophus lunatus. Taxonomy (NCBI): domain Eukaryota; kingdom Metazoa; phylum Chordata; class Aves; order Passeriformes; family Eurylaimidae; genus Serilophus; species Serilophus lunatus. The sequence continues at coordinate 762,872 of VXBA01004859.1, read as the reverse complement.
TGGCTGCTGGAGGGAGCTATTTGCAACACACAGGGCAGCCCAAGGAGTCCACACCCACTCCAGGGCCTCATCTAATGGGACTTTGTGTACCAGCAGGGAGATACACACGCTCACAAACTGCTCTGACTTGATTTACGTCTGTTGTGGGCACCAGGTATGTGTGCATTGCTCCAGCCATGAGCATAAGACCCGCCCAACTCCTTGACCCCCAAGCCAGGGAACATCACATCCCCATCCAGACATGGGGCCTCCTGGCCACTGCAGCATAAAGGTGTTTCTGAGGTGTCTTTTTTCATCCTTGATTATCCATGTCAGAGTAGAGAAAGGACGAAACGGTGTTCAGGGCTGGCTCAGGTGGCACTTGAGCAGGGACAGGGCAGTGGAGGGAGCAGGGTCTCCTGCGTGGGAGCACATCTCCCTCCAGTGCCCACTCCCAGCAACAACAGCCTGTTGCTCCTGGCCACCCCCCGATCTCCACCTGCCAGGTCACCCTTCCTTGTCACTGCTCTCACAGTGGCTGCCTGCATCTGCTTCTCAGTGACCCTTGCTTCCCTATCTACATCCATCAGAAAAAAAAGTCCTCAGTGAAATTAACTCTCACTGGCCTTTCCCCATGCAATTATGAAGGTAGAGACTCTGCAGCTGGAATTGCCCCTCTTCCCAAACCTCTGGTCTCTGACCATAACACTGCTGCTGGTCACTGCCAATCTCTGAGGGCCCCAGCTCTCAGGCTGAGCTCTGAGCAGCCAGGCCTTGGCACTGCCCTCTCCAACTCCTGCTCTGCACACATTCAAATCTTGGAGTAAACCCCTGCAGGCAGGATTGCTGCTTGGGAAGAGAGATCAGGATGTGCTGCCCCAATAAAGGCCTCACAAAGATGGGAACTTGCCCTACCCCGACCTGTTCTTAAGGGTAAGTCCCCATCACTGAAAACATTTGTTCCTTATTTAAAAGAAAGAGAGGTAGGAAATTCCTCACACCCTTCAGCTTGGGTCCAGACAGGCAGCTACATTCAACCAAAATTCATAGATGTGGCTTAGCTGCACACAAACAGCCTCTCCTTCAGCTGAGCACTGATCTGACGTGGCACACAGGGTTGGCCACGGGCACAGCTGCAGCTCACAGGAATACTAAAGCCAGCAGAAGACTCTCAGTTTCCAAAAGATCATTCCTGCACTGGCTCTTGCAGCCAGGACAGGGCTTGTGGTCAGCCAGGTACCTGAACTCATCTTCCCTCCCATGACACATGAGCACATCCTTGATGCAAACATGAAATCCCATGTGCTCACAATGCATTTGTTTTACTGAACCTCCTAATTACTTTACATGCTCTCCCAGGGCTACAAAGAGAGACATAAACAGATTAACTAAATTAGGCCAATTAAAGGTTCCCTAATGGAATGAAATGTTTCAGGCAAGCTTGAAAGAGGAAATGGGCAGGGAGGAATGAAAGACAATGCAATGTCATGCAAACTAAGCAGGGCCAGAAAAAACTACTTAAAAAAAATAAGGCTCACAAAACTTCCACAATTTCACCTCTTGTATATCTTTAAGAGTATTTCAGTGAACAGACTATTTCTAGACAGAGCTTCTTTTATTCCAAGCAAAAGAGTATCCTGGAAGGCCAAGTGCCTACTCTAGAGATCACATGTCCTCGCTTCCTCACATCATCACACCATCCACATGCCACAGCAACAGCAATAGTGCAGCTTTCTGCAGCACCAAGTCTGGCAGCAGCTTCTTGGGATGGGGGATCACTGTCCCAGGAGATGAAAAGTGGTGGTAGATGGCACAGAGACCCCAAATTAGATCTGACAACCAAGGCTGAGCTAGGCAGCATTACAGAGAGGGAAATGCATGGCTGTCCAGCACCAGCTCTGCCAGCACTGCAGAGCCAGGACAGGATGCAACCCTGGCTTCCCAGCAGCCACAAACCAAACAAAGGCTCTTGCATGGGTCCTTACCTTCCTCTTCCCATGGACAGTATCCTCAGGGAGGCTTGTGTGGATGAGGCTGTGCACTTCTGTCAGCTCTGTGATGTCCCCCAGGGGCACAGGTGCATCCTCCAGGACTGGGGACATGAGGGACTCGAGTTCATGTGAGTCCAGGGTGGCACTGGGTGTGGCCATCCCTTGCCTATTCCGGTGGTAGTATGTGTGGTTGCCAGTGGCCTGAGAATCCAGGCCTGGCAGGGCTTCCCTGCAGGAAAACAAGCAAAAGTTGACATCTCAGCTGGTCCTTGTGGGAGTGACCAGACCCAAGCCCTGCCCTGCTCATCTTGTTACATCCCACTGTAACAGCTTGCACTGCAGAAGCATCTCCAGCACCTTTGCTAATCCCAAAGCTTGGACAAATCCCAGTGAGGGATGCAAAGCCCTCCCTGCAGATCCCAAGGCAATTAGACACCACGAGTCCCAGCACTAGCACAGGCAGTCACTAACCTTGTCCCTTGAGGAGCTGTGTCACTCCTGTCACCTCTGCTGTACAGGTAAGAGATGCAACAGGGCAGGAAAGTTCAGTGGGAACATTAGGACAAGACTTAAGAAGCTGCTTCTCCCTAGTCCTGAGGTCTGCTGTGAGCTCAAAGCTCTTCTCAATAACTGAGCTGTTTTCTGCTTATGGTCTTTCCAAAAGCTTGTGGCTAGATTCAGACCCCTGGGATAGCAGGGGGCTTTGGGCTGCATCCAATCCTCCTTAAACCAGCCTGTCACTCACTGGGAAGTCTTTCATTATTTTCCCAGCTGGAAGTTAACAAACCATTTCCAAACATCCTTAGAGCTGTGCAACTTCAGAAGCAAAATACTGCTCACACTAACAGATACAGGTAATAATCAGGTTCTTCCATTTTCTTGGGGCTTTTTCTGTCTCTGAAAAAAAAGCCCTACTAGTCTAAGAATGCAAAATGAAGAGGAACTACAGAGAAAATAAATCAGTGAAAAGATTATACTAAGTATGTTCTTTAGCCATCCAGCACTCCCAAGGGTCAAGCTGTACAGTAACTGATGTTCTGCACTGTATCCCATTGACAAGCAGCCCAGGTGGACAGAAGATGCAGCTCACAGTGTATTTGTCTCCTTTACCTCCTGCACAGGTGAGGTGACACCCACCTCTGCTTGCTGTTTCGGAAGCTGGCACACATGCAGAAGAGGATGCAGAGCAGCCCCAGGCAGACTCCCACAATGATCCCTGTGACAGAGTGGATATCCAGGACATCTAGGAGGGGAAGGACAGATACACCATTTCAGCTGCTAGCAGGGAAAGGTACAAAGTGTCTGTTGTTCAGAGAAACACCAGCTGTACTAAACCAAACTTGTGATGGCTTTAGAAGTCCCTTCCAACCCAAACTATTCCATGGTTCTACGATTCTATACACATAAAGGAACAAGAGACCTCGGTAGTGACAATTTAGAGCAGCTTAAGGCAAACTGACATCTATGCACGTTAATTAATCTCACACTACAGAGAGGTTGCACGTGCCCTTCCAGAGGAACTGGGATGGGGAAGAGAGATAAAGTTTGGCTGGGGAATGGGTTCTGGGAGATGGGAGCTGCATGTCTGAAGGCTCTGCTGTGATCCTCTGCTCTGGCCTATACAGAATCGTATCCTGCATCCTACACTGACATCAGGCAATTGCTTGGCAAACAGAAATGTCACTGATGATAAATCATGGTCATCAGAAACACAGTTCCCTTCCTGCCCCGGGACAAGGGGAGAATTCCTACCAGACAACTTCTCCCGGAGGGTGTGCACATCCTTGACATTGGAATAGGGACCAGATCCCACGACTGTCTTTGCTCCCATCTTGAAAAAGTATCTTGTATCACTTTCCAGGCCATGCACTTCAGTGCTGAAGATATTTCCTAATCAAAAGCAAGTAAAAAGAAATTTAAAATGTGCAATTTCAGGAGTACTGAGGGTTTGCAGCAAAGCAGTAGCAGAATTCTGTTGGACTCTCAGAAGTGAGGGATTTTTTGTCATTAGCTCTAAGAGGCATTTCATACACCTCTTCAGTATTAATGAACTTGCTGCTTACAGAGCTGATGGTACAGACTCCACGTGGTGCTGCTGGCAGCAGGAATTATTGGCTCCCAGCCTGTATCTGTGGGGTGTTTGTTGGATGAAAATGGCTATTTCAGCCTCAGACATGTATGATTTCATGTCTCTCAGCAGTTGTGTCCCTGGACTCTGCACTATGACCAGGAACAAGGCCCAGCATATGCTCTAAGAAAGGTGGCAGTCTGATCTCTTGAGTATCATTCTGTGCTCAAAGTGAGGCAAAAACCAGGGCAGCAGAACTGAGCAACCAGAGTTCCAGAGTCAGGGAAGAAGGCAAGAGGAGGACTGGTGGGATATTAAGTACCTGGAGGAGGAGGCTCACCTTCTCGTGTCAGCAAGGTCCACATGTCATCGGGCTGCGTGTTGTTGGCGTTGTACAGGATGAGATACTCCACAATGATGCCGTTGGGCTCCACGGGTGGGCACCAGTGCACCTGCACAGCGTAGGGGTTGAGGGGGTGCAGCCGCAGGTCAGATGGAGGAGTGGAGGGACCTGGCAGAGACAAAGACCCAGCCTGAGCAGCAGAAAGAGGGGTGAGCATTCACCCCCAGGATGCCTCCCAGCATGTACTCAGGGGCATCAGAGCTTAGAGGGGGTCTGAGATCACATCTGTCAAGGTACACAAGGATGGGTCTGATAGAGATTCAGGGAAAACCAGAAGTCAGGACTCAGTTGCCATCAAACTCACGGTCAGGCAGGGTGAAGCGCTCCACCACGCTGCCGAAGGGCCCGTCGATGCCAACACCGTTGGACTGCACAGCAAACTCATACCTGGTGTAGGGCTTCAGCCCACTGATAAGAATGTCTTCACCTGAGCTGGTGAGAGAAGACACATCACAAGGCCATGAACACCTGATGGTTCTCCCATGTCACCTTGACACCTTAACAGGAAAACTCTAAGAGTTTATCCTAACTCTCACAGTACTTGGTTTTCCACCTAAAACCTTTATCTCCTGCAGTCATGTGAGTGCAAGAGCATTCAGCTCCCAGGCACAGAGCAAAGCAGTTCTCACTCTCCAGGACCATTTCTGATGTACTTACAGGGAAAAGCTTGAAGACAGACTGGTTAGAGGCTTAAAATCTGCACAGGAATCCAGATGGAAAATACAGACTCAAATTATTGTAACTGCTTAAACTCTAGCAATTTGTAGACCTAACTTGTGACGACCATCTCACAAATCATGAATGCTTTGAGACCAGCCATAATTGCAACCAGTCATGTTCTTAACAGAGAAACAAGTGTGTAAGGTCCAACCAGAGCAAAAAAGATGCAGAGACCAGTAAATGGTTCCTTGGTATTCAAACATAGACAAGTCTCACTGCCACATATCAGCAGGTTTGAACATTATCTGTGACCACAGCAGATGTTCCCAGCACATGAAACACACAAGACTTCGCTAAGTACTGGAAATTCCATGCAGGTTCCTCCTGCCCTGTGTTCATTCCTGACACAGGGAATACAGCAGATGAACTCTTGGCATCCCTGTTTACCTGGTGTAGTACGTCACAAGAGAGGCATTTTTCAGGCCCCAGGGGCTGAAGCGCACAGTGTAGTTCACAATTTTGACTGTTGTGAAGTCAGGTTTCTTCCACCTGAGCCATATAGAAGTTGAGCTGTTGGATTCTGCATAGACTTGGACAGGAGGCAGTGGAGGACCCTTCTGCACAGGGGGATCTATGGTGCAAGCCAAAAAGAAAAGAGATGTGGAGATGTACATGACAGTTATTTCCTCAACTGTGGGAAAGATCACAATAGGAATCCATGCACCTTGGTGCTGGAGTGCTGCCAGGCAGCACAGAAGGTCACCTTCAAAGCTGCCCACTTGGCAGGGCCACTCCAGGGTGAAGAGGAGCCCAGCCTGGTCACCAGGATCCCACACCGAGCTGGCAGAGCTGAGAATGGAGCCCAGGTCCTGATTATTCTCTAGTGGTGAGTGCTCACCCTGTCTGCACCTGGGCTGTTCTTATGCAGGTCAGAGGTTTTGCCACTACACACCCAAAAACTCTTCTGCTCCCCTTCAGCTGGGAGGTGCAAACCAGGCCTCAGCAAAGCACTTACTACTTTTGGAAATGGCCAGTTGTTTGAGTCATTCACAATTAACATTTCAGTCTCTCACACTGAGCCACTAATGGTGTCCCACTCAGTGTAAGAACAACCCTGACGAGAAGGGGGATTGCATTGTCAAAGGATGTTCCCTTATACTGAGACCTTCTCCATTTTGGTATTGTCCTTCTTGAACTTCACCTTCTGTAACTTTCCCTTTACCCTTCCTTTGAAGCTCATGCCAAGCAAAAGAGAAAGACAGCAAACAAAAGGCCTTGCTCACCTACTGCTGTTGCTGGTGCCTTTTCTGTCTTGCCCTTCCAAACTGCTGCATAACCATCTTCATGCTTGTTGAATGCCACCAGCTTCACTTCATAGAGTTTCCCAGGAACTGGAAAAAAAATCAATCAATATTTATCTGGGGTTATTTTTATCACCAACCCTCCTCAGTTAGACATGTTTTCTTTGATCCAACCAGCTTTTCTCACCAACCATGAAAGTAGCTTGAACATAATATATATGTTTTTATTGCCTAATACCTAAATAAATATTACCTAATACCTAAATTACAGCAGCGAGTCCCCCTTCCACTAAAAGGCTTCTCACATACAATACAGTCTCACAGCTGGTGCACATATCAGCACAGCTGCCCTCTAGTTCTCCCCGGCTTTCGTCAGAAATTATCAGCAGGACATGGACTTGCTCCAGCCCCCGAGGGTTAACCAGTGTCCTGGTCTGTAGCACATCATCTCAAGGTCTTCTGGACTTTCTCCCTTGCAAACTACTTAAGAAACCTGCACATTGACTCCTCTCTCCCCCATGGAACCGACTGCACTGCATTGCTTATTTATGAGGAGTGAGGATGTTCTCTCCTCTCCAAAATGCACCTCTCATTTCCAAAGTCCATACTGATTTATTCACTTCTGTGAGGATCTTCCTTCCAGCAAGTCCTCACATGCCCTGTTAAGTCACTGGCAGGTTTTGTTGTACAGGGACTGTTTTGACTTCATGGTAGTTTCTTGATTTGCAATTAGAAAAGCAACAGGGCACAGAAAATCCACACCAAGAACCTGAGGGTCCTCATTACACACTCTTCAGAGAGCCTTGAATTGTGGGGAATCTCACACTTGGGTCCAAACTGAGCCACAGGACAGGGTGCTGTCTCCCAGCAGGGAGGTCCAAAATTCACTTTTCTTTCCTCCAGCCTTTCATCAGCTGAAATACTGTTTTAACATCTGAGGTGGTTTTTTTAATGGAGATGTTTAATTGAGCAAGCAACTTGGGAGATATAAAATTCTCAAAGAAGACATTCCCTGCAGCAGCCACCCTTTCAGGAGCTCAGCCAGAGCAGTCCACACTGCCTTTGGTTGCCTTGGCTGCAGCGCATTGATGAAGTTTGTTAATTTGGGACATGCCTCTTCATTCCCTGCCCTCATAGATCACTGCTCTCTTTGCCAGACAACGTAAGCAGAATAAAACCTTTCTTATTGATGCCAGTTTTATTATTACTGCCCTGATTACGCTCCCAGAGGCTGATGGTACCAATTACCAAAGGCTTTCTCTGCTCCACAACACACGTTCGCGCTCGGAATATAAAAACAGTTCAGCCACATTTTTCTTCCCTAAAGAATCCCAAAAGCAAACAGAGTTTTGTCTGCCTCCAAGACAGCCTGATCTGCATTTCCACACTCTCCCGCCACAGAAAAATGTTTGAAACCCAGACAAGGGGGATGAGACCAAAGGGCACTCAACTTCCAAAGGGCTGGAACAAAGAACTCCGCACCCTGTCTTCTCACCAGCACACACACTCCTCCTCCTGCCCAAGCCTTTGGCTGGGCTTCGCTGGGACACAAGCTTATCGTGGATGATATGCTCCAAAAGGATGAGGAAGACCTCACAGATGTGATGCAGCTGTGGGCAGCTCCTGTTGGAGCCTGAAGTGAGGGAAAGGACAAGTCCTCCATCTCCATCCCTGGGCAAGACCAATACAGCAGCCACTTACACATGAATCCAGGGGACCCTGACTACAAGATCAAGCACCTCATATCCTAAAAATAGGAGTATTTTGAATTTCTCAGTCAGAGGCTTGGCTTCAATTTTTATACACAGGCCCAGATGTTCAAGCTCTTAGAACAGGCAGACATAAAGCTCTATCAAGCTGTCAAGAAGCTAGTAGGCAGCATGAAAACAGATGTATTTCACTGCATTCCATCATACATTAAATATAAGCAGAATAATCTAGTCCAGATCATTTCAAATCACTAATCTGAATGACTGCATAATATATTCAATATGCTAAATATGTTGCTTCACTCAGCATTTCAAGGTGTTCATATTGGACAGGTGCCATACGCCACATAAGTGGGAAAATACCCTGATTTCCAGAGTTACTCCTAAAAGAATGCAATCTTCCTTCATGGGAATGTGGGAGACAGGACCAGATCCTCTCCAGTTATTTTTCAAATAAATTATGGCCCTGGTAGTTGTACACCAGTAAAGAGAGTAAGTGCTAGAACATAGATGTAAATCAAGAAGAATTCCTCAGGGAAAAACCCTCCTGGTGATTCAGGACAGCTTCCTTTTGATTTTGTGGGCTCATGAAATTGCTGGATTTCTTCTGTGCCTTTGGACAGCTGCCCACCTCTCTCCAGGACTTCAGCAGACACCTCTCAGACAAGATACAAGGTGAGCCATTAGCAATACCACTTAAAGCCCTTAAGAATCTGCTTTAACTTTTGGTCAGCCTTGAATTAGTCAAGCAGTTGAACTCGACAATCATTGTAGGTACTCCCAAGAGACAGTGTTGGGTGTTTTCCTTGTTTTTACAGAGGTATCTTAGGAGAGGTTTCCAGTGCTGTGCTTCCCAGGAAGACACTCATGAGCTGGGAAATCCCCCAGGTTGATTCCCCATCAGCCCATGTGCAGCAACACAGATCACATTAGAGCTGCCAACCTCTCCTGAAACCACTGCCCACTCTGCCTATAAGGTCTAGACCTAAGTACCTGCACAGGGTAGCTCTGCATCATAAAACTAAAACCTTCCAAACCCAAACGATTCCTCCTTGTCTCATGTGCAGACTCCCTGCTTTCCTCAGCACAGCCAGATTCCTGACTCTTCCTTTGCTCTATGCATGCAAGAACACATCATTCAACAGCACAAGGGGAGAAAAGGGAACATCCATGGCTGGGAGAAACCTGAGACTCCATTCCTGACACAGCCATTGTTGATACACCACCACCAGATCATAAGGAAACCATTAAGCTTTGACGGATGCCCAAATTTAAGGAAGTAATTACAGAAGAACAAGCAGCCCCCTCAGCATCATCATGCCAGAGCATTTGGAACCAATTCAGCCCACTCTGAGCTCCTCTGCTGACTGACTTGCCAGTGGTTAGAGCAGCACGTGATGATGTTCACATGTGGTTATCTCAGTGCAATAATTACAGACCAAAATTCTTCAGAGAAACTCATCACTTTTAACACTCTTTCAGTGGCAAGATGGCTGTGACAGAGCTGGGAACCCACTTGTGGTGGCACAAACAGTCCTTCCAGGTGCTGTAGCCTGACCTTTACACCCTGCATAACAAATACGCTACAAGCATAAGATGAACCAGCACAACACACACGTGCCCTGCAGTCTCAGCTCACAGGGATGAAGCATCAAGTGGGAGATGGAAGAACTCCAGGAAGCAGGATCCTCTTTCAAGGATGCCATGACTCTCTCTTCTCTCTCTCCTCTCTCTCCCCATCCTGTATCAATGGGCAAATCAATTAATTGATACAATCAGATGTTAAAAACATAACTCCCTATGGGAAACATGGAGCGCAGTGGGCCAGGCAGGCAGATCTGACTGTGCTGCAGATGTTCTCCAGCCATGGACATTCACTCTTCCGTCCCTTTTCCTTTAGCAGGGAGGTGGAGGAGAATACTGGCCCAAAATTAGCATGCTGTGAACTATCCCATCTCTGCTTTGTAATACAGAGAGATTTCAAACAGAATGCAATTATAGAGTTCCTTAGAAATACACAGGGAAGCGATCATTGTCCTGACTGGAGATTTCAATCTTGGTACTCTTTATAGTGGTGCAATAAAAACACTAAGTGATTAAGAACCACTTATTAGCATATACTAAGTATATATAATTGGTAACCCTTGCTTAACAATACAATTCCTCCTACACTGACATCAGAAATTTCTGTGGTTTAAACTCTGCCCAACACAGCCTCAAGAGCCCCACTCCAGAAAGGATTTTGTGTCCTCTTAAAACAGCTCACATGGTCCTCGCCTTATGTATCTCCAGCCAAGCAAACAACTGAGCCTCTTGGGAGCCATCCTGGAATGCTACAAAGTGCAAGAGGCAGGTCCTGGGTTTCCACACCCACTGCTAGGAAGATGCAACCAGCTCACCTAATCGAGTCAGCTCATACTGCTTCACTTTCTTCTTTAGTTTTATGGGTCCTACATCCCAGCTCTCATCTTCAGCACCATCTAAAGGGCCCTCATTGCTGGATTCCTCTGGGCCCACTTCTCGGTAGTAGAGCTTGTAGCCAGATATCTGGGCATGGTTGGCTGGGGGCTGCCACGTTATCAGGAGAGACTCCATCTTTGCTCGGACTTTTAACTCTGTTGGGGCAAATGGAACTAAAAAAAAGAACAAGATGAGAAAAACATTCAGCCGCTTGTCTCCATTTCCCTGCTCTACTGACTCCCCCCTGACCTCAGCAGTGAGGGAGGGGTGTGAAGAAAGGGTGTCCTGAGTGGGATGTCTCCACTGCCTGACAGTAGAGAGCAGGGCAGTTATGCTCCACCACTGACTTTCCCAGCTGGGTGATACAAGGAAACAACAATGTCACAAAGCCACTATGGGGTTTTCCCAACGTATTCTGAGGTATCACCATCTTTAACCACTGCTGGAGTCTGGCATGGGCTCAGCTCTGTTTGGCAGAATTGTCTATTCACTCCCACATGTCATAACATTGGGGTCTGGCATTTTGTTTGTTTCCGTTTTAGTTTTTTATGAATTTTCCCATCTGCACACGGAGGGAGAAATATCTGCCCAGGCAAGCAGTGAGATACACAGGGGCTGCTGAGCAGCAAGATAAAGATGAGCACACTTTGGTTTAACCAAAACCAATGGCTATAATTCCCAAAGGGAAACAAGAATCTCAGAAGCTCCCCACAACTTGCCCCGAATCCCAGGCATTCTCCAGCCTCCTACCATGTGTCTGGTTGTCTCTGTCAGGAGTCCGATGCTGGGTCCACTCGGAAGGGGCCCCATATCCCACACTGGTGCTGGCTGCGATCCGGACTTTGTACACTTTGTTGGGATGGAGCGAGTAGAGGGTGATTTGAGTCTCGTTTCCACCCACTTCAATGGAGGTGATCTGATCTGCTGGAACCAAGGGAGCAACCACTGAAAACAAGGATTTCCCAGCCAAAGGGAAGTACAGCTGAGCAGCCACAAGCCTCACAACCCCACGTGGTCTGCATGCCCTGGGCTGGCTTGGCTTTGCCCAGTGCATTCTCATGCCATCAAGAAACTAGAACTGAAGGCTGGGCCGAGCTGATATCCTGACTGACACATTCCTTCATCACATTCCGAACTGCAGGTTGCCTTCAGCACCACGGAGCCTGCCCAGAGGGAGCTGTCAGTAACCCTGCTGCTGACGTGATGGCAGAACATGAGCACAGCTGATGGGAGCTGATGGCATGTTCCAGTGCTTCTCACTGCTGTACTTAAATCCTTGCCTTAATTTGAACCAGAACTGTCCAGCAGCCCTGCTTTCTGCAAAATTCACACCTTCACCCAAGCCAGACGGAGGTTTTTATCGCTCCCTCTTCAGCCCACCCAAGTCCATAAGGGGGATAACAGGAAATTTAAGCTGAGAATGGCCTGGGATTTTCACTGTAACAACTAACTGGTCTTGCTGTATATCCATGTTGCCTGTTTGGAGAATGCAGAGGTCTTGATTTCAGCTTCCCCTGGCATTAACTCAGCCGGGAGCACTGTCCCTGCTATGTAACAGTGTACTGCTGAGTGTGATCCCTGGATTGCAAGTGTTTCCAAGGTTTTACGATGCCACAGAGTCATGTGCAGGCTCAAGGCAAAAGAACAAGAACCAGGAGTCACAGCACATACTACTAATCCAGTTCAAATACATGGGAACATGTTCAGCACCTCATCACACTCCTCATCCTTCTCTCAGGCAGAATCATGACCCTGGAAAGTGAGAAGCTGCAGAGCTTTGATGGTTTTAAGAGCAAATACCCAGAAGGATTTGCAAAGCAAGCATACATCGAGTTGGAACAGCCACATCCAGCATAGGTAAATGTTACCACCCGTGCTGAACATTGCTTGGAGTGTCTGACAATGTAAATAAAACCAGAAAACACTAGCAAAAAATCAACACAGCCTGGCCAGGATTTCTTGTTTGTTGGTTGTTTTTTTTCCCACAAGTATCATTTTGATTAGACTCCACTTTAAAGAAATTGAAAGCATTTAGCCTTCTTCTCCAACCAGCATAAAGCTCTTTCCCCAAAACATGGTGCAGATGGCAGTGAAGGGTTGCCTATGCAGACATTACTGTGGCAGCACAAACATGGGACAGGCCGTTCCAGGGGGACACAGTTCCTCCACAATCACAGGAAAAAGCACCTCAAACTAGTGTGAAGTAGCACAGCACCATGACCACCAGGCTGGGCCAGGCTACAAGAGGACTGTTCTTCTCCCTTGGGTAAAAGAGGTCTCTCCCTTTTTAGCCTTGCAGCTCCTCCCTTCTGCACCACACACTGTTAACTCTGCTGGAGCAGAGAACACAACCCCCCAAATAGTGTTCCACTCACCTTCCTTGAGGGTGCAGTAGTCAATCTTGTACTTGGTTATCTTGCCATTGCTCAGCTCTGGAGGAGGAGGCAGCCAGGTCACACGGATGTCACCAGGAGTCATGCTCGACAGGGACAGCTGAGGGGCAGCACTGGGAACTGGGTAAAATCAACCACAAGAAGTCAAAGATGAGAGCAAGACCTCAACATGGCTCTTCCAGGTCTCCAAGTTGGCTGGAAGCCACTACCTGGTCTTGGCCCTGCCACAGCCACTGGTGACATACTCCCTTGTCCCAGGGGAATCAATACCCACAGCCCTCTAACACCTCAGAGTATCAAGGGTGTCTGGGGAGGGAAGATGGTGGGCTGCTCCACTTCCAGGCTGACCAGACTCCACTGGCAACAGCCACACTTGCTCCCAGGGACCCATATACCCTGCAGACTGGGCAGGTTGGCACACACCAACTGTGGGCCTGTGCTGTAATGTGGAGTATGAAGGAAACATTAAAGAAAATAGCTCACAGATCCAGACTGCAGGCTGGGAATCTTCATTCCCTCAAGAACCACAGCTCTGGCTGCCAGCAGGTTTCATGCTTTTAACTCAGCCTTTCAGGCTTCAGATTCACACATGGGACCCTGTGGGTCACTATGCTGGGAGCATTAAAAGCACATAATGCATATGGTCTGCCAAAACCATCTCTGCTTGCCTCTGTCCCATGGAAAGCTGTGCGTGTCCTCTCATTGGGCAGCTGTCCTTCTGGCACTCTGCCTTTACTGCTCACAAAATGCTACATGATAAATGGTAAAATCAACACAAAGTACTGTCTCTTAAGAGATATAGCCTCAAGGCTGCTCCCACCCCTAAAAATTGCAATAATGTTTCTTCTGAGTTGAAATCAAGTCAGGCTTGGAGCAGTACCACATGAGCCAGGTGAAAGCCCCGAGGAGCTGACTCGGTTCCTGCAGGATTCTCATGGACTCCAGTGTCAGCCAAGTCATTTTCATGCCCTTCATCACCCAAGTGATGATCAGATCAGGGTGCAGGTTTAGGTTTCTAGGAGTTGCTACTATTCTCCATAGTACATTCAGTGGTTATCATGAAACAGGCACCACTACCCATCTGAGTCAACGCACCATCCTCCAGGGTCTGGACAATGATGGAAGAGGATGTCCGGCTGGCCCCGAGCTGGGAATATGCAACCACATAGAAGACGTAGTTGGTATTGGGTTCCAGGTCCTTGACTTGCAGCTCAGTGGTGTCATTATTGACAGCAAACTGGTATTCCACGTTATCTGTTCCTAGAGCCAAGGAAATATTCATCAGCACGTCTGTGAACTGCCAAGACACTCCTCAAAAAACCACTTAACTCACAAGATCAACAGTGTAAATACATTTTAAAAATAACTGTCTTCTTAAACTTCTCACAGCACCTGCACAAACACCATCTCTTATATGAGTTCTTTGGGCAGAAAGATCCAATACCTCAGTGTTAACATCTCCATTTGACTTGTGCAGACACCACCTTAATTTTCAGAGAAGCTTTGGCAACAGTCCAGCAAGAGTATTGGCTTGCTGAATGTTTGGCAAGACAGACTCCAAGAGACCAAAGTGCCTCACTTCAGATTGTGGACGTGAATAATTTAGTGATTGCCCCTGTACACAATGTAGCTGGTTAATATGTCCATTAGTAATCGCACCCTTTGCATATAAAATCAATATGTATAAAATCAGAAGTGTCTGGTGCCACTAGAGTCCAGACAACTCAGCTATGCGGACAAGTTACTTCCATTCAACAAGTCAAGATTATGATGGCTAATCCACAGGCACTGTCACAGGTTGATGCTGACTCCAAGAGAAAATTCCTTTACCTGCAACGAAAAGGGCTAAACTAACTGGAATTGCATCATGTTTGTCACCAGCTGGGAAGGAAGGTCAGCCTGCACCTTGTGCTTTTAGCACAGCTGTGCTGCAGAGGCAGTGACACCTACCCACAGCCCTCTGGTAGTGTAAGGAGAAGCCGATGATCTGCTCGCTGTTGTACTCCGGCCGCTCCCAGGACACAAGGACGGTGGTGCTGGAGAGGGACACGGCTGAGACCTTCTTGGGAGCACTGGGCAAACCCTCGCGCACGATCACAGAGAGCTTGGCTGTGGCACAGGCCATGCCCAGGCTGTTCTCAGCCACACACTGGTAGTAACCAGCGTCCTCCAGGCCGATCTGGTTGATGACGAGGCTCCCGCTGCTCTGCACCTTCACGCGCCCGTTGGACAGGATGGGCTCCCCATTCTTCAGCCAGTGGATGGTGGGGACTGGCTCCCCTTCCGCCTTGCAGACAAACCTGGCTGTGCTGGCTCGGGTGCGGGAGATGGTTTCAGGAGCCTGGGAGATGCTGGGAGTAGCTGGGAGGAGAGAGGACAAATTAATGCGGGAAGGAGGAGGAAAAGATAGCAAAGCAAATCCCTTCTCCTCCCCACTCGGTGCTATGTTTTATTCAGTAGCAGCTTTGCTTACAAGATAGGATTTGCCAGGCAGACTCTAGAGGCTTAATTTAGACTCTGTCCAAAAGGAAAAATAAATTCTGTATCAATCATGTGCTGCGTTCCCTGATCCCAGGCTGTTCTCCCTGCTGGCTTCCATGATACCGAAAGTTAATTGCTGATAGAGATTTCCATGGGAGAACCCTGGAGAACAAGAATGAGGCATAAAACAGTTCAGTAAATACCAGGAACTAAACCTCAAATTAAAGAGGTGACACTCCCATGGAGAGCTACCCCAACTCAGAGCCTCCTGGCTCTAACCTGGCTCCCATCTTACCCAGCGTGGGCTACAAATGCAACTCCTTGGAGATCTCCTGCATGTTGATCCATACAATCCACAGCTACCTGGCCAGTATTTCTACTTGGAGTGTTTCTCTGTTTTTTACTCACCAAGGACCCGGAGCTCAGCGGCGGCGGTGACGAACAGCCTGGTCTGGGGTTTGTTGGCTCGGCAGACGTACACCCCGGAGTGATGGGGCTGGCTGGAGGGAATGTGCAGATTTGTCCGGCCCAGCACAATCACATCTGTGGAAATGGGCTTTCCATCTGCAGGAAAAAATGTGCACAAATGTGGGTAGGAGGCTCAAGCTGCCCTTTTATGAGGGCTTGTAAACAATGCCAGGATCACAGCTGAGGAGTGGAGACACCACAAATCCCAAGCCCCAGCCCAGAGGAGGGTTCCTGTTGGGATACTCCTTAGTGCTTGATGGACAGCTCAAACCAACACTGGCACAAGGCTTAGATTAGCCTGTAACAACTGAAAAAGTTCTGTTTTGGATCAAAATAGTCTCTGAAGCCTAAGGTGTGTCTGCAATAAAAGCTCCCAGGAATAGCACATTCAAGGGAAAGCCAAGCAAACGTACATTTTGGAAAAGTTCCTGGATCTGCCCACTGACCCCCATCACGAACACACACCTCCTCCCCTCATTCTTAATGCTATGTCAGCAACAGCACTGAATCACTGACAACTCAGGGGTTCCTCCCTCCTCTGCATGCTGGGAGCTTCCCGATTCATTCCTTGTCCTCAGCTTGTCTGTGAGGTATCAGGAAGACACACGGTTCTCTTTGGGGCTCCACTGTTTGTGTCAGAGGGCTGCCTTCTTCCCATTCTCCTGGCCAGGTGCTTAGCACTGCTGAGTAGGGAAGGAGGAAAGAGTGGCTCTGTATCCCTGGCCAGAAGCTGAGATGTCCTTCTACAGCTTCAACTAGCCCTGGGCTCCTGAACATCATGAACAGGGCAGATGCTGGTGCTGGGCACTGCTTATACTCAGCATCATTCTGATGTAAGAAACATGGGGACGTGGTGCTGGTATCATTGAACGAGTGTGGGAGACAAACCCAAGAACTGGGGACAAGCTGAGGAAAGGCTTGAATGGGAGGTCTGGCACACGTCAGCAGCCTGGGAGAGCCAGCTAATTTTGTGCAGTACCTGTGCACCACCAGATCTTGTCCCTTTTTACCTGCAGAAGCAAAACCCCAACACTGCCTGCCTTTACCTCTCACAGCTTCAGCTGAGCCTGGATCTCAAATAGAAGTAAATCTCCCCCCTCCACTGTGATCAGCTGCACCATCAGCAGGGAATGAGGCTGAAAGCAGACCCTCTGTCCCCTCCCTCCATTTTGGGGAGCTTCAGAAGGCCTCATAGTTCAGTGGCTGCACACTCAGAGGAGGAAACAATTTGCACATCCCATTCGCACTGGAGTGGTTGGAAAACCTGACTCCAGATGGTAGCAATTAGCTGACACCACCAAGGCTGGCAAGAGCCAAACTGGCAACCTGGAGGTACATCCTCGGTATTCCCTGCATGACTAATGGCCCAGTAACCCAGCCTGCTCCTTAATGAAGGCTTGGAAAGAAACATGCTTGTATAACACAGAGCAACTAGCACTTGAAATCCATCTTTTTTAATTGAAGAGCCCACACCGGGAGGCAGATTGGGACCACGCAAACACTTGAAAATACAGCACGGAATGAATTGGTTCACCAACCTTTCCCTAATTCCCCCTTTTCTTCCCTCCTTCCAAAAAACTTTCACAATGATAATTAACTCTAATAATATCTACTCTGCTATGGGTATCAGCAGCTCTCAGTAAAGCAGTAAAGCAGCACGGGAATGCTGAGCATTTGTAATTGTGAAGTGCAAGGAATAAACCAGAAATATTTCTGCCAGAACATTTAATCCTTGCTGATTTGATTTCCAAAGTTGTATCCTCTGAGATTTTTTTGCTTCTTTTTGTGGGGAAGAGGAAATACTTTTATATGCTAAAATTGCTGCCTGTGGACAAATCTGGGCTCAAAACCAACCATGATAAGTGGTTACAGGGGAAAGGAGTCTTAAATCATGACCCGAATTTATGAAAATGACTGAGAGCCTTTTCTGGGGGAGAATCAACCTCTGAGCTGACAATGTCTTCAGTCAGAGTCTCTGAAACATATCTGATGGATGTGACTCTCAGTGAAGTGACACTGGCATCCTACTTGTGACTTTGGCTATCAGCCCTGGGTAACATCTGCCAGCCTGGCTCACTCATACACTTCTGATGAGATCTAAGCAGCTCCTCAATCCTTCCACTGAACAAATACCTCCCAGGAAAAGTCTCAGTCACTCTAAGGATTAACAAATCTTATCAAGACTTATAATCCTGTAAGATAATACAAGTTATTTCTTCAGTGCAGTAGCAGATTCCACAGAATCCCCAGTAACCTCTGAGTCCCCAGAGCAGTGGCATACACCTCACCCCATCTCATGACCTTCACTGCTCAAGTTCATACAATGAGGAAGACTAATTTAGATCTAAAGGCATCCAGGCATTAGAACATCACGTATTTCACAGGTCAAACAACTATAAATTGAATGGTGTGCTTTGTAACCTTCAAGATTTAATTAATAATTCCACTTTAGCAAGGACAGCCTACACCTGCGTCATTAGGTACCAATGTAACAGGCACCCTTCCTGTCCCACAGACTTTTTCACCTTTTAGCAGATTTTTAAAATAAAACATCCACATGTTCCTCTTGACAACAAAAGCTTCATCCTGTCCCTCATACTCACCCTGTCGTATCCAGGAAACAAAAGGGGTGGGATCAGCAGCTGCCATACACTCCATCACCACGCTCTCCCCAGCCACCACCGTGGTGTTCTCTGGAACAGCAACAATGGTGACATCTCCTCCTGCTGGCTGGGAACCTAATGTCAAAAGTAAAAAGAAAAGTCTGTCCTTCTAAGTTGCAAAGTCCCTAGAGAAACAGAGAGACTGCCTTGCCTCTCTGGGCAGTGTCATGCATGGAAATGGCTCGTGCCCAGTGGGAGTAAAAAAGCAAGTCTTGCTTTTACATGACTAAAGAAATGAACAATCTGCCCTGCAGATTTACTCTAATCATGCTGGTCCTACTAAAAATATCATGATTTTCTCATGGAAAATAAATAGAGTTTCAGCCCCACACCTTCATGAACTGTTGTTACGTAGTGTTAGTTCATTAGACAAAACAAGACACTGCCGTCCTCAAACAGAGGACAACACCAACACTCACATCCTTCACCAAGGAATTGGAAAAGCTCAGAAAGAATCCAGTAACTTGGTTAAAGAAATCCTAATAGCCAGATGTTGGAATGTAAACTGCAACAAGGAGAGGTCAGGGCTGTGTCCCAGCCTTGGCCTGACAGCACAAAGACTGATCAGTCATCACACATCTGGAGGAGAAAGCCCTGAGTAGCTTGTACGTGCACAGTCCTACAGCCAGCACTTAAATCAAGGAAGGTTTACGGAAAGGTCTCCAGGCTGTGCTGCACAATGTCTTGAGAATGGGATGGGGATATTCTGCTTGAAATGAACCTTCTGCCTGTGTCTGCCCACTGCTTAGCAGAGGTTAAGGGAAGGTTAAGGAAATGCCTTTACAGCAGCCAAATTTCTGTTGTCAGATGAAAACAACCGGAGCACTCTCAAGCACACCACACTGTTCATGAACCTCAACAGTAGCAGCCCTGTTCTTCCAGCTCTCTCAAATACCTCTAACTCTGAGGGACACTTTTGTCGTTGTCCTCATGAAGGGAGAAGTAACTGCAGAGGAGTCACATAGTAGCAATAGCTCTCAGGCCTGCAGAGAAAGCTGTTGGCAGCAGGTCTCAAATAAATAAAAGCAGGACCTTTCTGCACAGTACAAACTCTCAGGATGCTCCAGAGTTCAAAAACCAAGAGACTCAGACAAGCTCATGAAGGACACATTCATCAGGACTGTTAAATACAATCTCACTGCACTCCCCAGCCCAAAATATTCCCAGCTGGGATACTCTGTCTGACAGGGATCCTGACTGTCAGATGCTGGGGGAAATGTCCAAGGAAAGCACCATATCCTCCCCGTCCAGTTTTTTTACATGCTGTCCTCTTACACCTGCCATGGTCACTTTTGGAGATGGCACTGCAATGTCTGGACCTCTGGCCTGACCCTCCTTGGCTATTCATGCAGCATCCAAACAACTCGCTCATATTTGAATTCCTTGTGGATATAAACCAAAGCTTTGGGCTCACAGGCAGAGCTGCCTGCATGGCTGGAGGCCACACAGGGCAGCACTGAATGCGCTGTGCTCAGCCCATCCCCAGGCTCATTGCTGTTCACTCTCAGTCTTGCCAAAGAGTTGGTTCAACACTGAAATGTTCTCCCAGTCCATACGTGCGTGAAAGGCATTTCTATCTCCAGTATTATGTGAGCACAGTCAAAAGGAGCCAGCAGAATCCCTGAGGCACCAAGGGAAACCAGGAGTGAGCAGAAGCCAGTGCTTGTCCAGCAGATGGAAGCAGAGACCAAGGAGCGCTCGCAGACCCTGACCTGGGGCAGTGGCCAGACCACATTGACCTGCAACCCCAGCCCTGGGCAAACACCAGCAATAGGAGCTGCCCTGGGGCATGAAGGAAGAGCCAGGTGTCCTCCTTCCAGTGTAACAAGCACCCTACAGAGAGAGGCTGGAGGGAACAGTCTCCTGAGCTGGCCAGGGCTTTGCTCCAACACATCTGTTACCTGCTCCCATCGTTGATGTCCATGGACACTTTCAGCCTCACAGCCCAGCTGTAGCAGGGTAACTTGGGGGACAGCACAGGGACAGGAAGAAAACACATCACATATGGATTCTGAGGTCTCACTGATAAACAGATCAAAGTCCTGGTGTCTCTTAAAAGCAGTACCAAGGCTGGGCCTGAGAACTACTGAGACGGAAAATGGGCTTAGGGCAAAAATAGGCATCACAGCTTCCACATCAGGCATGCAAGCTGAAGGATCTCTCTGCAACAGCACTTTTATCAATGCACTAAAATCCACAAGTAATCATTAGTCCTGAATAAGACTGTGGAGCCAGGGCAGATTTTGATGCAAACAAACAGGGCAGCAGCTGACACCCTAGGTCCTGGAAGCAGGAATATGGTAGGACTTGCAGCCTACATGGGGATGACATTCTTTACCCAACACCTCTTGCTGCCACGTACCTGCTGGGCAGGACATGGTTGAAACATGTCTGTGCACAAAGCTGTCCTTTTCTGCAGTGCTGGGGGAAAAAATAAATCTAGAGTAAAAAAATAACACCAGCCAGATGGCAATATATTGCCTGCCAGATTTCCAAGCAGCTTTCTCTACCAAGCTTAGGACAGAGAAAGAGAGAAAGCTCCTCTAACCCGACTTTAACACTCATCTGTTGCATTCAGGTGCATGGCCCCAAGTGCTGACTGGCAAAAGCACTTGACAGGTTAAAGAAACTTCAGCTGAAGACACTTGCCCCATATCATTTGGTCCCTCAGCTGCCTGGTAGTGCTGTCTATCACTAGGAGAGGGATTTTACCTCAGTTTCACCCTTGGAAAACTATTGGGGAAACATATTAGACCCACATCTGATTATTACTGAAATTATATTACAATCCCAAACAGTTCTGCTTTCCCAGTGCATTCCTGGGTGTGTGCATGGATGAATGCCCCTTATATTGCTTACAAACACATTTCTCTCCAGCTTTGTACTCCTCTGTGGGTCTCTCAGAACAAGTCCACAAGCCACGCTCCTCTTTAAACCGAGCACATCTTTCCCTTGCCTTGTCTGTAGGCTGGTTGGAAATGATGGATCACAGGTTCACTGCTACAAACTCGGTTTCATTTGTCTTGAGGAGCTCCCAAGAACAGTACTAAGCTAACCCAGAAAACCTCCACACAGGGGATTCCAACACACAGCAAAGAGTGAAACAAATGTGAGGGTTTTTGTCTTCACTGTCATTAAGACAATTTCGGGTCAAGAGGGAATACTCTTAGAACCAAAGGAGAAAAAGAGCTTCAGTTTCCAAGAAATCTTTCACTGCCTGAACAAAACAGGTCACTGAATGCACCTGCGCCATGCTGGCTGCTCTGGGGTATTAAAAGCTTTCACAGTGCTGCTATTTAAAACTTGGGCTTGGAGATTTCTCCCCCCCTCCCAGCTTTGTTTTGTCTCTCCAAGCAGCAGAACTGCTCCAGGCAAAAGCTTTGCACAGCCCAAGGCACAACCCATGGATTCACATCAAAACTCAACATCACTGATGGCCTTTGTGGACCTTTTGCCCTTCTGAATCAGATGGACCAATTTTACTCTCTTTTACTGAAAAATAAACCATGTATAGGATGCCAGGAAGGGTTCTGAGATGACTGGGAGTATTCCATAGAACTGAGGGAAATCCTCTGGGCACTGAAAGAGTTTGAGAAGGCAGCTCTTGTCCTGCAGTTCATTTACCCATGCACATGCTTGTGTCTGCTCAGGAAGACAACAAAGGTTCTGCCACAGACCAAGAAACCAGTCTTACTGATCATCTGCAGAAATATTTCAAATTATTTCTCTCAGTTTTACTGTTTCTAAGCAATTCACAATAGAGAACTTCTCAGTTTATGTGGTTTTCTACTTTCCTGTCATGGGACAGGAGAGCCAGGCCAAATTTGGATGCTCCTTCCATTGTACCCTTGCTCTCGTGGGCCCCCCTCGGTGCCTGGAGCTGGGCTCAGGGCAGGCACAAAGGAAATACCACAAATCACTTATGACTATGGGTTCTAAGAGCAAAAAGAGGGGGGGAGGGGAGCACAGGGAACCTGGAGACTGAGAGCGAGTGAGCCAGACAGATCTCAGCACACAGGCTGCCTGACCTCCACAAATTCAATCTGTGCCATTTCACAGTAAAGGGGAATGATGAGCAGGGATGTCAAGGGAGGCATCACAGGGAGCTGCTTCAGACAAAGCTCAGAATGTTTATTTGAGATTATGGCTTGAGTTATAACATACATCAGTGATTTCCAACTCCAAGAGTTCATAACTTGGCTCTGTCTCTAAAGCATCCATAATTCAAGAGCGATCCTCTCCCGCCTCTCTGCTCTTGTTAGTGCAGAGTATCAGTGAAGAATTCAGGCAGTGCAACAGGAGGAAAATGCTTTTTGTTCAGCCAATTTGTGATGGTCGTTTGCAGTGACAAGAGGATGACTTCTTGGATGGGAACTAACACCTCTCTCCCGACTCCATAAACACCTTTCCTCAGTGAAAGTGCTGGAAGGTCAAACATGACTTGCATGGTGACACATTGAGCTGCCAGCAGGTCAAGATTTGGAGATATCCAACAATCAAGCAACAATCTTCTGTTCTGCGAACTTTCTCACCCTCTCTGGAGGAGGAGCATGAAACCTTATTCATCCCTGTGAGTCTCCTCTGGGAATAGATCCTAGTACTGAGCAGCTGTTCATTAGAGAAAGTCAATGCTGTCACTGCTGTTATTCTGCAGACAATAAAGGAGCAAATTACCCATTGCAAAGCACACACCTTCAAAAATGTGGGCACTGTGTTTGCAGAGCATGTCCTGCTCCCACTCCCCAGCTCTCTCCCTTTTCTGGGATAACTCACAGACCTCCTGGACTGTTCAGGGAAAAGCTGACAGCAGACATGGAGGAGAAAAATATCCTCTAGATCGGTCTTCCTCCTCTCTTTACACCATTCTGGAAATTTATCTATAATTTATTTCTACTTCTGGGCTAGACCAGGACAGGAGATAATGAGCAAGTAAAAGCTCCAGCCAGGGCACTTTCCCAGCTGTACCTGAACACTATGGAATATGTGCTTTGGAGGCAATATAAACAATGTCAAATCTCACACCTGAGCACTCTTAGCAACAGGCATTTCTTCTTTTCTCACTGTTCTCATCTGAACACAGTAGGGCACGGCTTTGCAAACAAGAAAGCAAAGCAGCCAAGAGGATTTCTCATAAATGACTAGAGAAGGCAAGTGCTGCCCTTTTGATGCCCTAAATCAGGCCTCCTCAAAGTATCACAAGTCAAACACAGCCTCCTCTCCTCCCCAAACATAGCTTTTGCAACCACATATCCTTTCCAAAATTTACCATTCGCGTTTTTGAGGTTTTCTTCCACCTTTGCTATACCAGTGTCTGTGGCAGTTTGGATCCAAGTTCTGTTTTCTTGACACTGAAGGGGAAGGATGACTTTGGGTTACAAGATTATGGACAAACATTTAGTTCTTTGATGGTTCTCAGCCTTGAAAACTCCTCTGCAGCCTTTGATTCTGAAGCCTTGCAGGAGCTTTCAGGAAAGCAGAAATTTCAGCCTGGACAATGCTTTGGTACTGGGACTGCAGAACTTGTCCCAGTGCAATGTGGCCCCACCAGTGCCCATAGAAATGGTCCCTTCCTTTCCCTTTCCAGGCAGCTGTGGAGTGTTTGGGTCAGCACAGGAGTCTTCTGGGAAGGGAGGCTGAAATGGAACCCAGCCTCCATTGCCCAGTGTCACCATATCAGTGTAACAGGTTATTTCTGCCTAATAATATAGATGAGCTCAGTAAATCAGTTTTGCATTGTCTTTTTACCTCATGTCCTCCTAACATTCTGTAAGCAGCTATGCATTTGTCAATGCAAACATTGAATTGAAAAGCTGAACAGGGCAGAATTTATTTCCAGGTTTTGGAATGGGGACAGAATTTTTTCCTCTTTACTAAGTTGGTGCTGCAGCAGAGCGGTGATGTATCCTGTCATCTTTAAAGCAGCACAAAAAGAAACATGAATAAATGATTAAACCACAGAAGTTTGATCCCTTTCTTAGTGTTATTAAGAGACCTCCACATACAGCACTTGTATCTCAAAGTACTGTCAAAAATCCCCAACAAAGAAGTGAGCAAACAGATCCCAAAATACATGGTACAACCTACGCTTCACAAAACCTGCTCCTCTTGAGTTCGCATAAATATGCAAAATGGAGAATTTAATAGATTAAATACACTTCTATGATTAAAAAAAGATATGGAGAGAGATGAATGAGTTTGGATAAAGAGTGTCCATTTACTACCTGGACACACTCTTCAGATCAGCATCTACCACAGCTTCTGGGGTATCTCCACAGAGTGTGGCAGAAGCTGCTCAAGGAACTGCTTCTCACTTGGTTTGAGAAACATCCCGTTCAACATTTTCCCCATCTCCATGTCCCATGTCTGGAAGCCCTGGGAGCACATGATTTCAGTCCAGACAGGCAGAGGGGCCATCAGGCAGTTCTCTTTCATTCCTCTCCATTTCGTTATACAGCTGACAGATTTCAGCTCGGAAATTAAATCCTTTAATGTACTAGCTCAGCCACAAGCTGACATCCTGAACTCTCTGTAACCAGAAGCCCAGAAAGAGGCTGAGCAGTGGCAGGTTTCCAGGAATTGCCTTGGATTTTTAGGGGGGCTCTTCCCCCATCCTACAAACCCTTGATCCTTCAGGCTACAAAGTTTTGTACGTCCAGGGCTCATTGAGCTCTGCTGCAAAGCACTCAGAGTGTGCTTTGCCCAGCACTCCAGCTCCTGTAAAGCTGTCAACATTGGCTCTCTGTTTGCGTACACGCATTTGGAACCGCTCTTCATCACGCCAAGAGGGACGGGAGCCAGCCAGACTGCACGACGGATTCCTGCTCGCTTCCCCAGGGCGTTGGAAGCGCCTCCATTTGCACCGCTCTGAGTGGAGCCAGGCAAAATAAACAGGAGGGGCCGGCCCTGCAGCCCCACTGCACAGAGAACTGCTGAGATTTAGGGATTTCTGATCCCTGCCACAGCCCAAGTCAGCCAAAGGGTGGGAGATCTCAGGCCTTCAGGCACCTGAATCCACAGAAGCCTGAAGATAAATCACAAAGAGTTTCCAGGAGGCAGGAGGAGCAGACCATGAACTGGAGAGTGGCAGAGGCAATAGGAAACCCAAGCTTAGGGCACAGTGAGTGCTGAGACCTACCAGAAAGACAATGTTGGAAGCAGCATTGATAATGTCACCATTTTAGAGAATAACTATTAATTAATAATTTGCCTTTCTTGGCACATTTTCATAGACCTTAGTGCAAACAAACTCCTTATTAGAAAGTCACTCAGTGTGCAATTGGAGTTGAGCCTCTACATCAGGAGAGAGGCTAACAAAGAAAGTGAAGAAAGGAGCAGAGGTACCTCAGTGTCTCTGAGGCAGTTTGGAGAATGGCAGAGCAGGCTCCCTGCCCTAACCCCAAGATCCAGACAGCTTATGTTACTCAAGCCGAGCCCTTAAAGCAGTGCAAGCCCCAGCCATTCCCCAGCAGCTGTCAGAAACACAGACCAGAAAAACAAGGGCTGCAAGAGGCTGCTTTACAAAGTCATGACTGCAACAGGAACCTCCACAGTACACCAGGAATGTCCCATGGCTGACAACCAGCCAGGACGATGCCCCAGCTCCCCGGCAGGGCCAGGCTCTAGTTCAGTGGTTCAAGAGAGAATCTCCCTGTATTCCTGTCATGAACTAATTGTGCTGCTCTGGGCACATCTCCCAGCATCTCTGTGACTCCATCTGCTCAGGGTTTATAACATAGCTATCCACACAAGTGAAGGTGCAAAAGGAACAGCCAGAGAGCATCAGAAGACCCTTAACGAGCCACAGTATCAGTGGTTTAAATATAGACACCTCCCAAATCACTTAACACCAAATGGCCCTGGGGACATAAACTTGCAGCTTCTGGGGTTCAGTGGGAACATCCTCATGCCTTTTTAACCATCATTACACCAGCTCTCTTTGTCATTTTCCTAGGCTAGCACATCACCTTCCAGGATGATGTGGGAGAAATCTCCAAGGAAAAAAAGCTGTAAGGCTGATTTTTTAATTATCTCTTGCACAGAAATGAGACAGGGACCCTTCTGGCTCACAAGTCACCCTGAAACTCCTCCTTACTCACCTTGCCTCAGTGACTGGAGTCATTTCAACTCCAGTCACTTCCTCCTTGTGCTCTGAGACTGATGTTTCCCAGGGGCTGACACCTATTTCATCAGATCTATTTGCAATTCAGATTTATTTGCAACATCAGATTCATTTGCAATTCACGTATAGCAGAGAGTGACCAAGCAGGAGGACACAACCTGCTCCCCTTTTGACCATAGCTTGTGTTCTGCCCCATTCCCTCTGCCAGAAGTGGTTGGTTGTGTTACTGTCACGTGCAGCTTTGAGAAGAGGAACATTTTGGGAAGGCACCTCGTAGTGGGGTGTCCCTGGTGCCAGGTACACAGAATGCTTCCCACAAGTTTCGCTGTGAACACACAACACGCTGGGAGCCCACAGTAACACAGTCTGGCTGCAAATGGAGACTGCCAACTTGGAAGGGAGAACTAAAAACAGATGGATGCATCTGCATTCACTCAGGACAATTCAAATCTGTTTTTCCAGGAAAAGTCTGGAATAAAAGCTGCCTTTCCATGGGGAAAGATCATTACTGATATCCACAGATTCTGTCAAAGCCCTTTAGTTAGACAGTTGCTGAGTGCTGCACAATGCTGATCTAAGACTGTGTCTGAAGACACAGAATTTGGGAACATCATCTGCCCCTCCTTATCCCATTCTTCCTCTCTTCCTGGTTCTCATTGCCATCCACAATCCACGTGGCTTGTCCCTTGGCTGCACTGGAAACAGTTGGGCAAGAACATCTCTCAGTTACTGACAGCAAACTCCCAGTTCTGTTCTGAGTGATCCCTGGCATCCAAGATAGTCAAGCAAGGGCTCAGAGCAGCACAGCTCAGCTCCTGACTCAGCCTCCCCTGTAATCTGGGCCCACTCACCCCATTCCTGTTCCTCAGCGCTGCTGGGCCTGCAGACACTGATGGGCTTTGGAGACAGGGACAAGGCTGCTCCGTATGTCTGTCCCGTGTCTAAAGCAATGGGAACATAAGCTGTGCTATGCCCCCAGACACTTCCAGTGTCTTCACTCCAGCTGTTGGATGCTGTCAGTGCCATAGGGCATTGCTAGCCCTTAACCTCAGAGATCTGCTGAGGCACTGCTGTAACACCAGTGATTAATAATTAACAAGTGTCATCAGGAGCCCAATCTCATCAACCCAGCCTGTCCCACAGCCCACTGCAAGCTGCTGACCTAATTATGGCCTCTATTCTTAGCTCCCTTCCAGACTCACCACACAGGCAGAGCCTGTCCCACACCCTCTGGGATAGGCCAGGTGTGATCCCTGTAGTGCAGATGTGCATTACACCACCAAGAGACCCTCCAAGGAGAACTTAATGGAGCCTACTGCTTAAACCCTGCTTCAGTCCGAGCCTTACCAAACATCACCTCTTATTTCAGGAAGACTCAAAATCACAACCAACCTGGATCAGTAAAAGATGCACGTGCAGAATCACAAACCACCCCTGAATCAAGCCATCCCTACTCTTCAGGAGTCAGAGACAGAGCTACCTGTAACACAAGAGCCTGGCCACATCTTACAGCTCCAAACATCATGCACAGCTAATGCTGCATGTGGAAGAGACCAGTTTCCCCTCAGGACCTGGAAAGAGCTCACCTATTCCCAGCTGTACATCCCTTGTTCTGCTCTATTATCCTTGACACCTCTTCTGCCACTCACTTCGGTGCCATTCAGGCTTAGCTGCTGTGCTTAATGGGAGGTGAGGGCTCTGCATTTTGTATCAAACCCTCTGTCACTGCAGGCTGCTGGAGCTGTCAGGAGTGTGACATATCATAGCCCAACGAACTTCACAGACAGCTGAGCTGGAACTCCCCCTTGGGCTCCCAGAACAGGCTGCTGACACTTGAGCTCTGAGCAGCTTCCCTTGGTGATGTGAGGGGTGTGATCCATGGCCCTGTACAAACCCCAGCCAAGCAGAGCTGTGTGTTTGGGTGTCTGATGCACGTCTGCACCAGCCCTTCATGAGTTTTCACCCAAAATTTGTCGTCTCGTTTTTTGCTCCATGAGTGCTTGAAATCGTGAGCATTGCCAGGCTAAGTAAAAGGGAGACGGAGTCAAAGTTTACAGCTCATGTTAGGCAGAGGGCACTTTTAGCTTTAAAGATCCATTTATTAAGTTAGAAGTGCTGTGTATCTTCTTCTTGGTCTTGCCATCCTCTGAATTCACATTTCCCATGGCCTGCTTAGCATCTGCCAGAGACAGAATCAGGAGCATTTTGCAGAATCCATCAGATGGATTATGCAAACAGTTTCAGATACCTGCTTCCCAGGAAACCAGAGCTGAGAAACACACGTAAACAGAGTTCTCATGGCTGAGCTTTTGGGATGTCAAGGGGAGAGCAGTTCCTTGCCTAATTGCTAGTGAAGTGACAGACCAGAGGGCAAAGAAAAACAGGATGCTAAAAGGAGAGAAGGAAAAATGACAGATCTGTGCCCAGCAGGAGAGGCACAGGGAACAGGAGCATGGCGAATGCAGACTGGAACTGGCATGTCTCCTTCTCCAGAGGTGATGCATCACTTTCTGGTTATGACTTGGAACAAAAATGCAGCTGCCTTATCCCACCCTGTGCTTTCTCTCCCTACACATTCCCATGACTTGCCTCCCAGAAGCAGCGTCCCATGCCCACAAACACCAGTGGGTAGCTCTGACCCAACACCACCACAGGGTCTTGATGCCTCTGACCCATGAGTTCCTGCCACCTGACCAGGTGGGACCATCCCTCCACTCTGGTTAACGCTGCCCTCCTCCAACAGCAGCACACACGGGATCAACGCCCAGCTGCCATCAGGGAGGTCAGACCAGGGCAGCACTGACCCAAATCCAAACCTCCCTGTCCTCACACTGCACAGTACCTGTGTTGGAAGCAGAGAGGGGATCACAGCATGTGCCAGGGCTCGGGCTGAGCGCCAAGGCAGCATCCAGCACGTCATTCACACATGCAGGGACTGAAAATCCACTTGTGGTAACAGCACGTCTGTTTCCGCGAGGTGGTGGCCAACTGTGAGTGTTGCTCACTTCATCACCACCTTCCTCTCCATCCCCAAAGCTCATCCCAGTCAATAGCTGTGTTTTCTTACAGGGCTTTGGAGAAGGAACCACCCTGGTCCCAGGCTTTCCCTTGGCACCTGCAAGCCACTGCAATGCAAACACCAAAAGAACTAAAAACCTGAAGGTGTTTCAGCTGCCTCCAAGCTCTGTCCCTGTTATCATATTTCATACAAATATTTGGCTGAAAAATCCATTTCCTGGGACACTGCTGCAGCGAGCTGCTACAACTGTCAGCATAAATGATGTTCTGCCAACGGCAATCTCGCAGTGTCATCTCTAATAACACGGCACTAAATCCCAGCTCATGGGGGACGTGCTCAGCTGCTGCAAAACTCCTCAGTGGCTCAGCCCAGACCTCCACCCATTGCCTTGTTCTCCCATTCCTGCATTATTGCAGCACAGGGAGAGGGTTGTTTGGAGCAAGACTGTGAGGCCATCACACAAACACCACCACAAAGAGGTTGTGCTGTGGGAAGGCTGTTGCACATTCTGATTCTTGCCAGCCCGGTCTGAGGCAAAGGTTTTCCCACACACATCAAAGCAATCATGGCCACCCTGCAGCACATACTAGGAATAGGGTGCAGAGGGCACGAGGAAGAGAAATC
Organism: Serilophus lunatus; assembly: GCA_013399895.1. Lineage (NCBI taxonomy): Eukaryota > Metazoa > Chordata > Aves > Passeriformes > Eurylaimidae > Serilophus > Serilophus lunatus. The sequence continues at coordinate 732,534 of VXBA01004859.1, read as the reverse complement.
CCACACTCAGGTACCTCTGCATCTCCCTCTGAATGTGCCCCTTGATGTCCTCTGGCACAAAATGCCCTGATCGCTCTCCAAACTGACACATCACTTCCAAAAGGGCAATTCCAAGGCTATTTCTTACATTATCACTATTTACTGAAATTAAAGTGTTGAGAAACTGATTCTCCTCTGTCAGGCTCCTCTGGAGCCTGACAACAGAGAGGGAAGTAGAACCCAGGAGTCTGGGCTCCCAGGACCAGCTTTGATGACTCCTCTGCAATAACCAGTAAATATGAAAAGACATGAACACTGAGATCTACAGGAAGGAGCTGTGGGGTCAGGATCTCAAAATGAATGGTCTTGTTTGAAGGTCTTGTACTTCTCTCACCCCAGTGGGAGAAAACTCTATTAGATTCTAAAATTGCAAAGATCCTTAACTTTCTTTAGGTCACTTAAGGGACACCACACTGCATGTACATACTTAAAAGAGATTAAAAGTGAAGGAAGAACAAGAATTTTTTAAAAGTCTTCCAGTGCTATGCAACCACAACTAATGGGATGAACTGCAGGAAACTGAAATTTGGTTTCACTATGGAGAAGAACTCAGTATTCTTTCAATAGGGAAGATGCAATGGGAGTTAGGGGGAGCCACATTCTTGCTATCATTTAAGAACAGAAGGGATGAAGTCCCTGAAATTTATTGTTCTAGCAGAAGCACAGCTTCGAACTGTTATTTGTGCTACATTGTGCCAGTAGTGGGGTAAACACACAGCAAGAGGGAGTCTGTGTTCCCATGAAAACACACAAAGAGCAAGTGTGTGCATGATATGGAGGGGAAAAGTGAAGTGACAGGCAAAGTGACCTGCTGAGACCACATGTCATGTTCCCCAAGCCTTTCTGCTACTCCTCTTTGAGACCTGCTTTATGAAGCATGGCAACACTTCCATGTCTTTGTCAAGGACCTGAGAACACTACCAGGGCACACAGGGAATCAGTTCTTTACGTACAAGTTCAAAGTAGGGCTCCAGAGCCTGCTTCCAGAAGAAGAAGCTACAAAAAACAAGCCACAGCAGCACGCACAGCTGGAGCCTGGGAAAAGCAGCCCAAGCCAGCTCCTAATGCCCTTTTTGGCAGAGAGGGCTGTAGTGGTCATTCATCACCTGTCCAGGTGAGGGGTAAAGCAATGGAGCTGCCAGATGTGTTTGGCACTGTGTCCGCTGGGGAGCGGTGGAGATCCAAGGGGAAAATCCAACCTATCCCTATTTTAACAGCAGGCTCTGTTTCAGGGCTGCGTGACTGTATCCTGCTGTCCAGTCTGCTCTCTTTTCCCTTCCAGCTTCCCAAGGGAAGGTCTGGAAATTTGCACCATGAAGTCTGCACAGCCAAAACATCTGCAGCACCGCCGCTCCCTGCCCTGCCTGGGGAAGGCCAGAATGTGCTCAGCCACGGACACAGGGCACAGCTGGAATTCCCCCCAGGATGAGGAAGTCACACTGTCCAGGGAAATGACATTTATGGGGTTTTTTAGGCTGTGCAGATAGGACAGAAGGGGGTCATGTTGATTGCTGTCTTTAGTGGGAAAAGGCCTTTAATATGGGAGATGGAATAATTCCAGCCATCATATCGGGAGCAGGGGGAGAAGGGGGAGGAACAGGGAAACTGGGCAGAAGAGGGAAACGGATTCTTTTGCTATGCACAGCCCGTTCAAATCAGCCCTGTCTGGCAGGGGCAGAGGCAGAACCACAAGATGTTCCCAGGCCTGAGTGCTGGCAACGCAGGGCAAGTGGAAGCATTTGCATTATATCCAAGAAAACCCCAAAATCTGCCACAAGCACAGACTCCATCATCATCAGACACGCTGCCAGTGGGACAACAGGGCAGCAGACAGCTGGTAAGGAGGCACGAGGTCTCACTGCACAAACATTTTCCAGGGTCCCTGGCAGTGCAGCAGGAATTAAAGGCTGGACTGTCACCTCTGCACAAAGGACACCCCAGCCACGAGGAGGGAGGGAAGAAGTCATTTACTTGCTCCTGCCTGCAGACATATAGGAGTTTGGTCCCTGATATTTCCAAATAAGCAATTCAAGCAACATTCAATGGCTGTAATTTCAGGCTATTGTTCTTTTGATATTTGTTCTTCAGTTTGTTTTGTGGTTTTTTAATTTTTCCCTGGAATTCTTTTTCTTTGTTTGTTTTGGTTTAGCTTTGTTTTATTTTTGACAACAGGTAAAGGATTTCTCCCTGACCAGATCAATCCAACTACTATTAGATGCTTTTGAAAAGGAAGGAAAAAAATTCCTCAAGCCAGTCCAGGCATTCAAAAACATGCCTCCAATGGTGGAGTGCTGAAACAAAAAAACGATCAATACCATGCCAGTCACTCATGGAGGAGCTTGCAGCCTGCACAGGTCACTGCAGTCTCCCATCTGTCTCTAAGATACTTCTCCCCAATTATAAAAAACCCCAGAGATTTAACAGGCATGTTTTTCATCACTATCAGCTCAATCTGTTGAAAAACTCAACCTCGCATATTTGTTTTAGCAGCCAGCGGGTGGTGTGGTGCTGCAGAAGAGAGATTTGGGTGAGAACTCCAGGCAGAAATCTGCTCAGGCCGGCTGGTGCTCCAGAAGGAATGCTTCCCATTTAACCTCTTCCATTGCATCCATTTGCAAAGCAGATTAAACATTGCAGAGCTACAAGATGCAATTATGCAGAACGAGTTATGATGCCAAGGACAGCAAATTCACCTTTGCAGCTTGATCAATACTAGTTATCAATAGCAAACCATGCCCAACACGGGAGCTGTCTCTGGAGTGTGGAACTGCCCATAGGAAGCATTCCCCTCGGCTCTGTGCTTCATTAAACACACAGAGGATCTGGCAGGGGCTGGCAATTAGACACAGAGCATTCAACCGCTCACAAATTCTCTGCAGATTCCTCCCAGATTACCTCCACGACACAATCCATTGATCAGAGGTGTGTTCTCAGGCTCCACACTTAATTACACTCCCTGCTGATGGATGAACAGCAAAGCCATTGCTGTGAAAATACATTGGGAGCAGAATGCCAAGCAACACAATCCTAAACAAGGACAAAAGGGGCTGGGAAGGATTTCAGAGCTTTCAAGGTTAAAGCTGCCTGCAAAATATTCCGGGGTCAGCATGAACAGGGGACAGACATGGCAGGGGGGCACTGTCCCAAGAGAAGGGACAGCTCGGACAGCCTCTCAGCCCTGGTGAGCTTGTCCACTCACAGGATGGGGATTATACGATGCTGGGGAGGCAGCCAGGCATGCTGGGAAGGATGGTGGAGTCTGGAGACCCCCACTGCACTCATGATCTCAGCTGCATTCTCATGTCCAGACTTGCCTGCTGCACTCTTGGCTTACAAAGAAAAATGCTCTCAGAGACTGAGGCCCAGATTGGGAGGCAAAGGACAGCTCACACCCAAAGCCTTGCTCCAAAGGTCTGTGTAACCAGAAGAACCACACAAAGATCTCTGGAGCCTTCCCAACAGCTCAGCAAGGGCCAAGCAACATGGACACAGAACACAGGTCAGTTGTCACTGTGCTCAACATCCTCTGGACTGTGCTGGGCAACCCAGGGTAGACAGTCCTGCCAACTACTCCAGCCTTTTCCCACTTCTCTTGCTCGTTCGGGAAGCACCTTCCTCTGTCCATGCGAGCCTTGGCTTGTCTTGCCATCTAAGGCCACTGCAGAGGAGATCAACCATGCTGCACTTCCCCAAGGTGCACAGTGTACCTGACCCAGAACACAAAGGAATCCTCCCAACTCAACCTGCTTATCCCATCAGAGTAAAGAGAAACCTTTCATAAAATGCGTTCTCTGCAAATTTTCACCAAACCCGGCCATGTGCAGAGACACACCAGCTGGGGACATGACCACTGATGTTTCAGCCCACCTTGCCACCATACTCCATGAGTAGCTGGCAAACCTATGCCCAGCCCAACAGGCTCCTGGCAGCTCCTTACCTTTCACAACGCTCAGGGTGGCATCGCTGCTGTAGCGCTTTCGGGCGGCGTTGGTTGCCACACAGTGATAAGCCCCGGCATCACTCTCCTGCACATCCACGATTTGGAGGACACCATTGGGAAGAGTTATAAACCTGAGTGACCAAAAGGAACAGTGTGAGACAAGCTATTCATCACCTCAAGGCCTTTTTATCCCTTCCTTTTCTCCTGCAAACATCTCTTGGTAATGATGACAGAATGGGACCGAGGAACCTTTGAGCAACCCAGCTGGTAGTTCTCAAAAAGCATCAAGTAGAGACCTATTCATCACCTTACAGTCTTCACAATGTAGAATCTGCATCTGGGAGACCAGACTAACATGGTTTTGCTGACACAAACCAACTGGACAGCACAAACCAGCTCCATACACACACACATCTACACACACATTTGTAATGTCTCCAAATGTACAAGTGTGTGAGCACACACTACAGCCAGTTTCAGCACTTGCTTTTCACAAAGGTTTGGCTGCCAGACAAAAAACATATTGCAAAGAAGTCTGAACATAATTTTTACACCTTAAGTACATGATGGGACCAGCTGCACCTTCATGGGCCAAAGCAGGCAGGACACAGCCACCTGAACCTGCATCATGGGTTGTGATGATTCCTTTTCTTCTTCAACAAGTGTCTGGCTTTCATAAGCTCACAATCTTTCAGCTGGGCATTCAATAATCCTCCCATTTGCCCATGAGGTGCTACTGGGCAACACTTCCAAGGAGTGAAACAGCTACATGGCTCACGACATGAACACAATCCTTGCTGCATTACACTGAACAAAGCAGATGATTAGCAATTAGCATAAAAGTAGGAGCAGGCTGTCAGCATCTCCATTTTCTGCCTGGATTCCTAGATGGCAGCCTCTTTATTCTTGAATGCAAGGCGCAAAGCCTACGTGATCCTTTTTAATTATATATGAGATCCATTTTTAATTGCAAGTCTCTATAAACAGAGCTGCTGAGGTTTGACAGGCAGCTCTGGGTTATCAGTCTTCATTATGAAGAGGACACATTCAAAGGCAATTGCTAAGGGGAGGGATAGCAGCTATTCCACGAGAACAGCACAAAGACAAGTTACAACCATGAATGCCAGTCCTGCCATCCGCAAAGATCACAATAAATAAAACAGTGGTTGTCCAGGTGCTGAGACAGCTGCAGTGCCATGAGCAAGGGTTATGGAGCTAGGAGGACCTTAAGAGATCACTTCATGCTGAATTCAAACCATGGTCACCGACAGCATGTCTGTTCCTGCCAACTTTTATCCTAAATCTGCTGTAATGGAAACACTTCCCCTGCCCTAAGCAGTTTGTTCCATGGAAAATATCCCTGCTGCAAGTCTAGCATTGATTCTGGACCTCAACTGCTGCAGTTGAGCTCATCATGTCTTGTCCTCTTCACAGCTTATGAAGAAAGAGAAGAGCTATCAGAGCTCCTCCAGTGACCATTCTGTCTCTACTTGCACAATCCTACAGCGTGGATCATGGGTGCAGATTGGCACAATCCTACAGCTGGTTCATGGGCACAAACTGGCTGAAGCTTTCCACACACACAGATGCAATGCCTTGCATCTCTAAAGCCACGTTCCTGCTACCGACAAAGATGCTTTGCTCAGGATCAAGCTCTAGAGACCTCAGAGGAGGTGGTACCCAAAAGCCCTCATCAGGATGCCTCATCAGGACTCAGGAGAAAGATGACAAATATTTGCATCCTCTCAGCTCTGTGGAGGGAAAGCCTCCCACTGCGATAATATTTATTTTTGTCGTGCATCTGCTATTTGAGTCTGTAATTAATATCAACATATTTCAAACACCAGGCAAGGCATCTCCTAGCCACAAAAAGACACTCCAATTACGTATCACAGATCCACTGAGGCTGGGAAGGACCTGTAGAAATTGCCTGTGGCCATTAATACAGAGCTCAGGATGGTCCCTTCAGCAAGGACAGTGGTAGAGAGCTACTATCACCTAATGCAGTACATCCTGTTGGGAAAGCATGGCAGAGGAGAGGATTGCTCTGCAGGGGAAGTAAGAAGGGAAGATAGACAGGATTTCTCTGTCCACCATTTCTCCCAGCTGCTCACAAAGCCTGCAGCTCTTCAAGGTCCCAGCAGCCCTGAACTAGAAGCCTCCAGCAGTCTGCAAGGGTACTTGCTCCATCCCCAGGCTCTCTTCAAGGAAGTTTCCCTGATGACTCAGAGCAGACAGTTGGCAAGAGCTTTTCTTCCACACAAAGGGCAGAGCCTTCTGTCTGATCACCTTCACCATGGATAAGCAGAAGACAAAAACCAAAGGGCAGACAGAAATGCTGGAACCTTGGCAGTCTCAGGAGTTTTGCTGTTGACAGCTGCAGGGCCAGGATCTCAGAGGAGCCTGCCTTGAGTGGGGGGTAAAAGGCAAGCCCCCCACCTGAAGCAGGTTGAAGGGTAGCACACAGACTAGGGCACAACTGCACAGGCACCAAAGGCGGCAAGAGCAACAGGGCACACACATGTAGCTGTTCCCCTCCCTGGGAAAAGAAGGAAAAGGGACAAGAAGGAAAAGAAAAGGGAGAAGCAAGGTGAGTTTCCCATTATTATTCTATCCCTTTTAAAGAAATCACAAGCACAGATGTAGTAACACCACTCCAGGGTTGTATCTCCAGTCCCTGAGCCTGATTTTGCACACCGCCTCCCAACCCTGCTATTGTGGAATATGAAATCATCACCCTGACACCTGCCCAGCCAAAGGATTGCATTTTCACAGGCTCATCCCAAGTATGCACAGGAGGGAGCCCACAGTAATCAGGCCGACCTCAGATCCAGTCCTCAGGCACGATGCAGTGAGGAGAAGAGAGAGCTCTGGTTGGCAGCCAACATTTCCTGGAATTCACTTAATTCCTTCGAAAGCCGGTTATATTAAATCCAACAACAACTAGACAACAACAAAAAAGCAAATCCTTCTGAAAAAGCATATTAGCTAGAACATGATTTAAAAAGCAAGATTTGCAGCCAGAGATTATGGCCTGGCTTTTACAAGGAAAACAATTTTCAGGCTGCCCATGATGAAAGCAATCTCCAAGCAAGTAATTTCACAATATCCATCGAGCTGTCTCATTAAAAAGCCATTGCCCTATCTATGGCAGACTTCTCCCTGCAATTCCTTCTTTTTTGTTTTCTTTTTCTTCCTTTTTATTAATTAATTTTCTTCTCATTACAAAGCAACAGCTTCCTATAAACCTTTAGATGCCACACTTCAGTCTCAAGGATATAAGCACCTATTCTTACAGAAATAGTCACTGCTGCAAAATTATTCCTAAACCTTATCCCAACTCTACTTTTTAGCTCTCCTGCCTTTTGTATTAACTTCCCTGGGAGGGAAAAAGCTCCTTCTGCAGAAAAGAAAAGGAGTTTTAAGAATTAAAGGACAATTCAGTCACTGATCCCCTGCAGAAGTGATGTCTACAGATCAACTAACAGCCAAGTAATGGTTTATCCCCTTCTCATGACTCTAAGTGACTTACATTAAGGAAAAGGTATCATGCTGCAAAGCTCTCATCTTTTCCACAAAAAAAGGAAAATTCAGAGTCTTTTACTAGATGACCTCTAAATATGGGAGAAAGTAAAAAAGAAAAGACCTTCCAAGTTACTGAGCACACACAGTGCTCCAGAAGAATCATTAACCCTGAGATAAATCTGGGGGAAAAAAGTGAAGAAAACGACAGTCTCTAAAACCACAACCAAAATGAAAGAAAAACCACATCATGGAGTTCAGTTGGGTACACCCAGTACCCACAGTGCTGTACCTCAAGCTCAACAAGCCTCAATCTCCCAGAGAATTCCACCTCACTTCACACAAGAGAACAAACCAAAGGCTCCACGCTGTGCCCTGTCCCAGGCACACACAGGCCTCTGCAGGTGCACGTTCTGTGCTGTAACAACTGGCAACACATCAAGGGTTTTTTTCTTTTGTGGCTTGGATACCTGGGGGAAAGTTAATTTTATTTAGGTGTTTTATGGACCTGAATACTTCTTCTTATATCACTTAATTATCAGGTCCAAACCTGATCATCCCTCTCTCCATTCTACCTTTGTATGAAGGATTTCCACATCCTAAATGGTCGGGTTTTGTTTCGCTCTTTTTCAAGCTGACCCAGAAAAGCAGTGAATCACCTGGGTTCTGCTGGCACAGGTTCCTGGTCCTTCTCCCACGTGATGACAGGGGAGGGCAGCCCTTCGATCCGACACTCAAACCTGGCCATGCCATTTTCTTCCACCGTCTGCGACTCTGGCTGTTGGAAAAAGTGGGACAACGCTGGGGAAAGAAGAAGGAAAGTTAGTAATTCAGTGTTTCTGCTGAGAAATGCAAACCTGTTATGATATATGAGCTAAGAGGAAGGCTTTTCTCTCCTAAAGACAGCCTGAAATGCAATTCCCCCCTTTCCTGTGCCTTACAGACCCTCAGCAGTCCTAAAAACAGTAAGTGAAAGGCTTCAATGTGCAAATTTGCTTCTTGCCTCATTTTCTCCTTTAAGGCAACAGTGTGAGGGAAAGGCAGGCAATTAGCTGGTTTCAGCAGTTACCTTCCTAAATTGCTTCCTTGTCTGTTCACTTACTCCCTTTGGGAAGGACATGCAGAATGAGAAACAGGGGAAATGCCACAGCCAGAGAGATGAGGGTTTCCCCCTTGCCTTGTAGCATTCCTGCAGCCACAGGAAATTAAAACAAGGCAAGAGGAAGAACAAAGCCAGATGTCATGTTATTTAGACAAAACAACTGCCCACAGGCTGGCAGTGCTGGAGACCAGGGGCAGAGGCTGTGAGGGTTATGATCCTTGTTCTCCTACCCACAGAAAACGACTTCATCCTACCCAAGCAGATGGGATGTAGCCACGGGCATACAGATACCTTGCTCAGAGGAGAAGGATGGATTTCATAACTGCCAGGACACTTGTTTGCTCTCCAAGGCTCACCCCTGTTTATATATGTCTTCACTAGAGAGGCATGACTTGTTTTGGAGACAAAGCACTAAGGTTTGGGATTGCTCTTGGACTGCAATCCACAGCTGCCTCACCGTCCTCCCCTTCCATGCACAGAGCCAAACCCTGCTGACTTCAGGAGCAGAAATCCTCCCCCGAGGCTCTCAGCATCTGTCCTATCAATAGCATAACCCGAAGGCATCTCAGTCACACGGTGGAGTTTTGAATATTCATGCAGGCCCCTGGATGGGGGCAGAAAGCCGGTATTCTTCTCCACCACAAGAACTGGCTTCTGCTTTCAATACGTCTCTGTTAAACCGCCTTTGCTGTGAAACCCACCCTGCCATACAAATCCATCCAGCAATGCTGTAACACAAGTGCCAGAAACCCTGAACGTGGCACAATAAACATAAATTTCAGCCAGAAAACACACTTGACTGCTGGGCCAAGTGCAGCACTGTGCTCATAAGGACCCCAAGTGACCTCCTGGCCCTCCAACACAATTATGTGCTTGTCCCACCACTGCTTTCCAAGAACATCCATCACTGCTTTGGATTTTGTAGGACTCCAAACTTGAAGTTTTCTTTGCATCTCTCACACACACAAACCTCCATGCACACACAAACACACTTTATTGCAGCGTTAGCTTGACAAAGTATGTACAGTTTTGAAAATGAAATGCTTTTAAATGACTCATTTTAACCTCGGCATATTCTCAGCTGTCATTAGTGTTTTTCTTTAATTTAAATAGTTATCACATGTTTCAAGCAACTCATTGCTCTCTGCAGCAGCTACAGACCAAATTCTCCCACCAGCTGTCTGCCAAGTCTAGTCTTCCAATTCAATACAAATAGCAATGAAAAATGTTTTTCTGGGAAAATTTGAAAAAGACATTAATATGTAAGGCTTCAATTCAGCCAACTGCTTTAGTATTCTCAAATATACACTGCAGACCACTTTAACACAGAGTAATTTCTATGGATTACAACATCCTTTGAGTTCACGTTAATAGAACTTGCTGAACCCAAGTTTAAAAGAAAATCCATCAAATGCCAGAGCACGTTCAGGATGGCACCAACAAAACAACCTTCTCCTGGCAGCAGATATCCTTAATCATCCTTCCCATTACTTTCTTTTCATCCTACAGGCATAAATGAGAATACTTTGGCAGACTCTGGATGGCCTTGTACCCAGGAAGGTCGTGATGGGAGGCAGGAATCCCTCTGAAAGGATGAACTCTGTTGGCAATTTCTGTTTCCTCCACTCCATGCCGGTCACTTGTCTCTCTGCTGTTCATTATTAAGCAGCATTATCTCAGAGTACAAATGTGACAGAGCCTCCTGGGCTCCCTGGGTTACCAGGCAATAACCTGTCCTGGCTATTCCTGCCCATCTCCTGCCAGACCTGCCTCCAAGCTTGAAATTCCCTGCTGAGAAATGAATCCTGCTCTTCACCTCTATCCAGTCCTACCTGCCCACGGTGCTGGGCTTCAGAATGGCTCTTCAAAAGCAAAGAGCCAGGAAATGTGCCAGTGGCAGATTCCTCATTAGGAGCTGGAGGAGCGTGACTAAACAGTGACCCTGATTAGGGAGTGTCCTTCTCACTCAGAGCACCACCAAGGAACAGCGAGGCTCCCCAAGGGGAGTCACAGCTTCCCAGCAGAGCCAGCACAGGCTGAGAGCTCCGTGAGTGCCAGAGGTTCAACCCTGGAATGCACAGCAAACTGGTTTGCCTGTTAGTGACTCTTTGTGATAACTCTGGGGGTGAGATTCAGAGGCTGAGCAGCTCTGTTATATTCCTTTGACAGGATGAGGATAGGGATAGTGGGAATAGGGATAGGGTGGAAAAAATCACTTCTACAAGCTGTGAAAGCAGCAGCCTGAAGACTCCGTGGTGAAGGAGAGGACAAGGAACATGAACAGGGATCTTTTGTTCCCAGAAAGCAACACCAAACCAACATAAAAACGGTAAAAAAGTTCCTTTGATGCAGGAGCGGATAAGACCCTGGAGCTCAGTCCTGCAAGGCTCAGGCCCAGACGAACATGCTGGCCAGGCTCATCGCTGCTCCACAAGCATCTGCAACAGCTTGGGGCAAAGAGCACAGAAAGCTGTGATCCCTCTGTCATCCCAAGGGGCACCAAGGTGAAACGGAAGAGGCAGGACACGTCCAGCACCTACAGTGCTATCAAAGTCAGGCTCAGAGCTGTGCTGATAACAGCTGGTGCTGGGAGAAAAAAGAATCAGGCAAGGCTGCTGTGGGAGGAGAGGACTGCAGAGCAGGTTCTGCTACTCTGCTGCACTGCACAGATGGGTCACAGGGAGTGCAGGATAGGCTCCAACACACTGCTCACCCCAGGGCCACAGGGATCCCCAGGATGTGCTGTTCTCCTACAAACACGTTCTGATGGAAGGTGCTGCTGCAGAAATACTGCAGGTTTTCATGAAGGGAGGCAGGGAAAGGAGATACTTGGGGAGGAATGGCAAAAATGACAGATACTCAACATTATTTTCAAGTCCTCAGCTAAGGTTTATCTTGCAAAGCTACACCGGGCTACAAAACACCTCCGAGCCCTGTTGCACTGATTACCCCAAACACCTTAATAGGCCACTCAGTAAAAATTACCCACTGCAGGTGAGAGGGTGAAGAGCATTACAGCAATTGCCCTCAGTGACATGCCAAAGCTCAGGCTCTGTTCCTCCAGGAGTGGAGCAGGCAGCTCCCTCCCCGCTGACATGTTAAACCCAGCTGGAGCCAAGCCGTGTGTGCCAAGGCTTTTAGCCCTGAGCCCAGGGGTGACTGCAGAATGGTGAAACACAGCACCCTCCCCCTCTCCCAGCAGCATGAGCCGTGCAGGAGGCTGTGAGCTTGGAAAGACTGCCAGCCAGCAACACTACACCCCAGGCAGAAAATGCAGTCTATGCAAGGAATTCAGCCTTCTGAAAGGGGCTTGCTGCTCTCTCCCACAGCGCTTTGCCCCCAGACTCTCTGCACGCCCGTCGTCTTTGTACCTTCCCTAATTATTAGTATTTCCAAGGTGGGGGCAACTTCAGCCCCTACTGAGATCACATACACTGTCCAGACCGTCCATCCCTGAGCAACTCACCTCCGAACAGGCTGAGGGTGGAAGGGGGACATGCCCAGAAAGTCATGGGAGCGATTTGCCACGGCCCCACGGCAGAGCCAGCACAGCCCTCGGGCTGCGGGGCCATATGGAGGCACAGGATAGCTCCTGCTCTCCACCAGCTCCCCACCTACTCAAAACAGCACACATATGATGGTCCAGAGCCTGTACATTCATCCACAGGAGGTTTTCCTGCCCAACCTTGCTCTGCTTACAGTCACTGGCCTTCACTCACCTGTGCACCTAATCCACAAAATAAATAGGATAAAATCCATAAAATAAATCCTCAGTGTAAAAGTAAATCCCAGTCTGCTGCTCCTCAAATCCCAGACACACCGTGCACCACAGAGAAGAGATGCTGTCCATGTGGAGAGAGGATCATGAGAGCTCACACGTGTTGATCCCTGCTGTGGCCTGTCCCTCCAGGTGCAGAAACACTCCAAACCTTTCCTGTGCTTGCTGCCAGCAGCCACACAACACTGGCCTGTTCCCTCCAGGCACAGCAAACGTCTTCATCTGACAGTCACAATTACTGTAATTTTCTACAACCTCCCCTGCACAAAATGTTTAAGCTAAATTAAAAGCTTTAACAAATCTTCTCCAATGCAATTATTAACAGGTAGAAAGCTACACCTTCCCACAAGTACATTTACGCCCCTGGTATTTCCGTGTGGGAACACATGGGGCTCAGAGAAACCCACAAACCTGATTCATCAGCCTGAGCAGCTTCTCACTTAACAGGCACACACACCACGAGCCCTCACAGCCTTGCTCCTGCTCATTCCCCACAGCCACCACTGCCATGAGGTGTGGATGGGGACCATGGCAGAGGTCCCTCTTGGTGGCACACAGGGTGCCAAGGGACACTGGACAGAGAGCCATATGTTTGTCCAGCAAAATGCCAACAAACTGAACTCCTGGGCCATGGTGGAAGGATGGAAGTCATCTCGGTGTCACAGCCTGCACATACCATCCAATCTCCATCACTCCTGACTGCTCTGAACAGCCTCTTCCTTGCTTCTTGAAGTGTCCCCTCCCTCCACTTGGAAGCTGGCAGCCCTTACACAGAGGTGCCAGAGCTGCCCTGGGGCTGTTGGGGGGGAGAAGTGGACTCCCACAGCCTGAAACACAGCAGACACACTAACAGCACCACAGCAGTGCTGAGAAAGGCAGGTGTTATGAATCCCCAATGCTCTGACTTATCACTGCAAGCCTCAGTGGCACACAGAGTGATCCACAGCCCCTCATGGGATCCCCACCCCAGGGAAGAAAACTCCCTGCAGGTCAAGCTGATGGCACAATAACACATCCCACCTACTGAACAAGTTTTCTTTTACTGCCCCATCCTGATCAGTAGCGTCCAGGGCAAGCAGCACAAAAATACTCCATCCCACAGCTTTGGACAGACCGTTTCAATGGCAGGGGAAAACTTGCTCCAGCTGAATGCTAATGGAGCAAACGCTCCTGGCCCAACCCACAGAACAAATCGAAGTGAGAGATGCATTTCATTAATCAATTCCCTTGCTGCTCTCTGCTCAGAAATGGATATGTTATGTCAGATGCACACGTGTGCCATGGAGGCGGCACTTTCCCTGTGCAGATGGTAATAAAATGAGACATATGAGTACACACAAGGAAGGAGTTCACGTGAAATTTCCTGTTTCTGGGAGAAACTCAAAATGAGATGGAGAGAGGCAGCACATATGTACACTTCTGTGGAAAAATCCAAGGGGAGGGAAGGACAAATTAAGTCAGTCTCCTGGTTTTGAAACGCCTCCACTGTTCTCACTCCTAAGACACCAAAGAATAAACCCAGGACCACAAAAAAAAGAGGCACAACCCATTGCCACCAGGGAAGAGGCACAGTGCAAACTTCAACACAAGTCACCCCTAAAAGGGAACGTATCCTAATTCAGGTGTCTGGGACTGAGACAGGAGCAAATGTTCTACATAAATACCAAGAAGAGAAAAATGAAAATTGACAAAAAAACCCCAGACTACTTACTTGAAAATCTGACTGCAGCTGTTTGACTGGTGACTGTCCCTAGGGAGCTGTGAGCCACACAGGAGTAATTACCCTCAGCACCAGCCCTCTCCGGATATTCACTGTCCTTTGCCACAGCCTGGGATGAGATGTAGAGGGATCCATTGGGAAGCACGTGGAGATGTTCCTGCTCCACTAATGGAAACCCATTCTTCTTCCATGTGATATTGATCACTTGCTCAGCAGGGGTCAGGTTACAGTCCAAAACCACAACTTGGTTTGGCTCCAGTATCACCTTTGCAGGACCAGCGCTACAGCTCAGCTCCAGAGAATCCCCTTCCAACAGCCTCCCTGCAAAGAAAACACAGTGTTGCAGTGATGTTGCTTTCCTTGGTTACTCACGTCCCATTCTGACACAGAGAAAGAAGACACCACGTGAAATTCAGCCCTGTGAGGTGACCAGCACCTCCAATGACCCCTGTGCACTGCATTCTCATCACTCTGACTGCACAACCTGCACCGTTTCTGCCACCTCCCACTGGGCCCAGCAGACATCCTTCCTGTCCATACTTCCTTTTTCCATGCTGGATTCAAGGAGAAAACAGTTGGAAGAAGATGAAGTGGTGGCAATAGCACGAGTAAGCACAAAATGTACAACCTGCCATGGCTCCCCCTCACCTGCACACCAGAGTCTCCTCCAAGGATGATCCACTCCCACAGGACAACTAAGCTACACAGGCATCCAAGCCCAGCACGGTATCCCAATGGCAATGACCACAACTTGGATGGAGCAGTTCCCCTGTCACTGGCAGTAAGAGCTCAAGTCCAGCTGGGAAACCAGTAAGACAGTGTCTCCTACTGAGGTTCATGTACTGGGAGACTCATTTCAAAGAAGAGACAACAAAAGCATGGCTAAAAACGTTACTGGCTGTTTCTGAGCATTTTATCCAATGTAGGCGAATCCACAATGAGAATGAATGGATGTGTTTTCCCCACTGGAAAAAGACATTCCAATTGCTAACAGACAGTACCCAGCACGTGGCCTTAGGCAACCTTCCTGCTGCAGCCAGAGGCCAAAGCAGCGACCAGCAGCAAACTCAGCTGAACAGATCTTGGTCTGGCCAACTTCCAAATCCACGTACTCGAGGGGAGCTCCACCTCTGAAACAATGCTCAGCATTTCCTAAAAGAATATTGCCATTAATAAAATGCATTTGCCGTTAGAGTTCTCCAGAGACACTAAGTCAATGTTAGCTGGCAGCACTGCTTCCACACACCAGCAATTTCAATCTCTGCTGTGCTCAAACCATCACCATCCACTCTTTTTATGGCTCTGCTCCAAATTATTTTGTCACTGCTCCAATCAGAAATGTTTCCTGCCTCTATAACAAGTTTATCAACACTGGATATGAACCACATGGCTCCCTGCCCGTCCCCTATCGCAGAAGGCTACAGATTAATTTTATAGGAATTCAAACACCCTATTAAACCTGCTACTACCTACTGCTGATAAAAGGGCTGCACTTTAAAAGAGTGTGTGTTAAGCATGCAATTAAGGGCAATGACACGCAAAATTACACATGCAGAGAGATGGAATTATTTCAAGGGACAGGTGTCCCTGGAAGGAAGGTCTAACCCTGTCCGTGTGCGAGGCTGACATGGCACCCATGGGATGGGAACTTGTCAGGTTTCTCATCACTGCTGGGTTGTAGAATGACCACGGAAAACTTGGTGTTGGCCAGCTCTGTCCCTTCAGTGATGAGGAGGCTACACAAGAATCCCACCTGCCTGCTGCCTGTTGATTGCCATCGTTATGGGGCAGAAGGGACCCTGCCCCAAGCATCAGCACCTTCACTAGAACATCCAGGGGACAATCTTCCAGTTCCCAAAGCCAAACTCCAGCAGGACGTAGAGATGCCCATGTCACAGTCAGCACATCAGCCAGGCACTGTACTCCATGACAAAGGGCCAGCCACTGCCAGCACAGCCTGAAAGTCCCTGCATTTACAGTTTTACCACATGGATACTTCCACTGTGACAGTAACTCACACTCTGCAGGAAGAAGGCACAGCCAGGAGCAGCAATCACCAAGCTCCCAACATGCACACACCACAATGGAATTTGTGGATTTGTCAGCCAGCACAGTCCTGGCAGGTCCAGGCCACTACACAGGGACTGTCAGCAAATGCCCTCCTGTTCATGCAATTCTGCCTGTTCGTGTCTCCTAGGGCACATTAGTCCTTTGAGGATCACAGCAAGCCACAGAATTCACTCAGTGGCTCCACAGGAGCCTAAGAACAGGGGAGCATGAAGCTGAAAGGCTGCCCCAAATATACTGGAAAGACATTGCCTCTGGAAGCCTTCCATCCAAGACAGCCAGCACCAAAAATCTGCATGAAATCAGGAGAAATAACCCCCTCAAATACCTGTGCAGGTGGCATGGCCAAACACAGGACAGAGTTAACAGTCTGTGGCTGGAGAAAACTCAGGTGAACTAAGGACAGGAGGCACACTCAAACGCTGTCACGAGAGCCCCTATCCACGTGAGCACCCTCATCCATGGAGGAGCAGCGATCCAGACACTTCTGCAAAGGGATGTCCCTGTAGCAGCTGCTGTTGGCAGGATGTCACACAGGGCTCAGCCAGCCTGTGTGTACACACACTCCATGGAGGCACGGCTGCCACAGCAAAGGCTGAGGTGTGTCAGGCAGAGCTTATCCCAAAAGTCGTTGAAACTTCGTTGGGTAAAGTCTTCATTCTTTGCCTTCCCTTATATTTGCTGTCTTTAGAGGCTCCTGTTCATTACTTGAGGAAACAGCCCATGTGTCTGTCCTATTTTCTGGTTTCTTCAGACAGCAATTAGAATAGCATTTTGCTGGAAATACTCCTCCTCTCCCAAAGGTGAAGCACAAGGGGACAGCTGGCTGGCTCAGGCAGCCAGGAATAGAGCAGGCATCTGCAGTGCAGCTTTTCCAGGGTAAGAAGCAATTATCAGCCTCTCAAACTTCAATTCCTTAAAAAAATCAACTCAACCTGCTCGCAGTAGAGTACCAACAGACAGCTTCATACTTTCCATCACAGCAAGAAGTATTTGCTTTGCAAAAACAAGTGGGGATGTTTCTATGTCCCTAAAATACCTTGCTCTTTTTGTCAAAGTCAAAACCTATCTGTATCCAAGCTTCTTGTTTGTTGGTAAAACACATGTGACACCCCATCACGTTTTGTTATTTACCACAGCCTGAGAAGGCCAGCCAGTGAAGTTCCCATCCAACACTGGGCTCCTCTGACCTGTCCCAAAGCATCCAGCCCTCCTTCCTGCACTTTTGGCCCCAAAACACTGTGGGTTTTTGGGGACAGGCCATTTGCATGTACAGAAGTTAAGCAGCAAGGCCCAGGACACAGATTTGGTATTGCAAAAAGCCCGACTATGACTCTTGTCCTAAGATGTTCAAAGAACTGCGTAAACATCCCCTGATTAAGGAAAAAATACCTTCCAGGCTCTGGAAACATAGGAGGAGGTCTGGTTCAAAACACTGCACTAAATTAGCAAGCCTGACAATGAGATAAAAGCCCCTTCAAGGGAAGGGATCAGAAGAGAGTAAAATTAGTCCAAGTGAGATCAAAGACAAATGAAATCAGGAATGTTAAGTGCTTACAGAAGCTCCTGACTATTTCCAACCTCCATTCTTCATCCTGTAGTGACAGAAATGGATAGGACCCCATTTAAGCACAGAGCCACGTGCTCATGCAGCCTCCTGCTCACCTTCACCCTCTGACCTGCCAGAGGTGATGCTGTAATGAATGTAGTCAAGGGAGGCTTCCAAGGCAGGAGCCTGAAGGGCTTTTCACACATCACTCCCAGACAGGTGTTCCAGCTACAGACCTGTACTTTGGAGCCAGAGAGCTTTTTGCTTTTGACTCCTGCTGGAAGTAGTTTCAACTGCTGAGCTATTCCAAGGTGGACAGTAACAGCTTTGAGATTATACCTGTGTGTGTAAGTACACACTTACACAGAGATACACATAACACACATGTGAATTCACATACACAGAGTTCTGGGAGAATGCAGATGTATTCAAATACAGAGCATACCCTGGAACGGAGGGTCTTTGATGCAATGAGTTAAAAGCATTTTGTTCTGATGAAAATTATATTTTCTGATCCAGGCTTTACAGGGGTTTTTTACTCTGCCCCGTGTTGCTAACCCCTAGGCTATATTGTGCATAAAAAAAGCCCAGGAGAAAAATGTTCTTTTTCTCCCATCTATTTCCTCACTTCCATCAGCCATCCATCCACCTCTGGCATCCAGGCCCAGTGAAGTAAATTAAAAAGTCTCCTGTTGAGTGGCATAAAAAAACAGGGCGTTTCAAATGAACAAAGGTCTTCAAATCTTCAAGACACAAAGCTGTCCTCTGCCCTCTGTGGGAGCACAGCCCCTGCCAGACCGATGTCAGATCCAAGGCAGGCATCTGAAAATCCACATTAAACCAGCCAATATCCCTTCCCACACTGCACGTCTCCACATACAGCCAAACCCCACTCCTATCACCTCCTCCCCCCCAACATCAAAGGGAGGCAGGAATAGCCCAACTTACCACTGAAAAAAGGGGAAAAAGAATGGATTCTGTTGGGTTTGTAATTTCATATCTATAACTAAGCAGGTGAAGTGTGGGCAAAAAGCACAGCGAGGTCTGGCAGATTCCTGACAATGCAATTACTTGGGCGAAGGTGAGACCCTCACAGGGGGTTTCATATCCAGGACATGAAATATTCCAAGCCTATGGACTTGAGAACTTTCACTCCATGGCTAAGAACAGCACAAACCCCTACTTGTCTCCTTGCACACAGGGCTATTCCCCTTTCCTGAGGTTTAATCACTTAAATATAGGTGGAAAAACCTAGACAAGGGAGATGCTTGTTCTGGTGAAATTTTGGCTATCAGCAGTAAACATGTCCTTGAGCTCTGCTACACAGCAAAAGCAAATAAAAGGTTACTGTTCAACAGGAGACAAATGGCTTTGTGTGGAAGAGAACGAGTTGTGGTTTGGTAATTACTGTAAAAACAACACACGCAGAGGCATAAACTAAAAGGGATGTGATTCTGTGCACTGGCATATTTATGCTTCTTTTCTTTTGTAGAGCACCTGCACAGCTGGAATCACCTGATCCACAATCCCTGAGTAAGGTCCCTAAGGCAGACAGTAAGGCAGAATTTGGTGGAGATCTGTTATCTTCTCTTCAAACTCCTTCAGCCAGGGGAAGTCAAACACATTTAGGCACATACAAGACATGTACAACCCCCAGCCCACACCTGCAATCCCCCACGCAGCAATTCCAAGGCTCAGACCTTCACTTCAAGGCAGGGGAGGCCCATCTTTAGCGCAGCTCAGTGAGGCCCCAGGAGCAGCTCAAGGACACCCAGTCCAAAGCAGCCAAAGCACTGACAGCTTCCAGTGCCTTCCAGTGAAACCCTTCCAACACTTCCAGCCCAAAACAAAGAGGGCTGTGCCGAGCCAGACAGGACCCATTACAACACAGGCCTTGGGAGATTAATACTTCACAGGGAGCAAAGTACAAGGGTTTCTAATCTGACACACTTCCAGAGCTGACATCACTTCTAGTTCTTGGCAGCCAGAGATTTTCCTGGGGAGCCGCTGTTGTGCTGCCGGTCCCACAGCCTGGAGCCCAGCCAGCACGTTTCCTATTCCACACACATCTGGCACTTTGGAACTGGCTTGTGCACCTTGCGGAGATCCAGCCAAAGAAAACCTTCCCAGGAGCAAGGAAAGCAGCTCAGGCGAGGAGAGCAGAGCTCTGGGTCGTTGTGTGTGTTCTGTGGAAGATCAGCCAGTAAGAAGAAAGGGCTCCTCACTCCCCTCCACATCCCACAGGAGGTGGCAGGAATTCAAACTGCATTTGAGCCTCTGCACTGTCTGTCGCCTGCCTTAATTTATATATTTATTTTGGATGTTGAACTCAACAGCACAATTAATCTTATTTAATTAGGAGCTAACAGGACTGAAGAAAAGTGAAGTTACCACTTCCAAAGGGTTTTCCTACCTCTCAGCAAGCCAACTACTGTGCCATTGTTCTGTTTAATGTAACCTTCTGCCGATGCTCTTCAGACACTCTTAGAGCTGTAGAAAATCTTTACGTTCCCATTGTTTAATTCAAAGAGCCACTATACTTCAGTGTGTCCCCATTAAAGCTACACAAAGCCCTCTTTCTTCTTGGAAACTTTATGCATTGACAATTACAAGTCAATAGCTTGGTCTCAGTCTGTTTTTAGGGCAATTGCACTTTGCAAGAGGTGACCCAGAAAGAAATCTGGATGGCAGTCTCTGGAGTCTGAATTCTGGGAGCTCAGCAACATCAGCACTGAGAGCAGAACTGGAGGAGCTCGGGGCTTAGAGCACCCGACTCCCATGATCTCTGCTGAATGGGAGGCTGAAAGAGGAGCTGGGCACCTTGTGCATCACTTCTTCAGCCTCCCCATAGCACAATAACACAGAAAACATTTTTCCACTCAACCGCAACAAGGCCTGTGAGATGGAAGGGTCGAGATCCCTACATTCCCTTTCCCAGTTACCAGATGTTACTGGAACTTTTCACCTTGTAATGGCAACACATCAAGCTAAGAATGTTACACCTTCAGTCCCTGTTAAACCTCTTTGGAATGAAAGGCTCCTAAAATTATCTCCAGGGCTGCTGAAAAGATCCTTTTATTAACACTTCCGGGCACAGCAGAGCGATTCCAGTACTGAGCAGCATCACCAGTGGGAATCCAGCCTTATCCTAATTCTGCATATAAGAAACCTAGATGGTTTATTTAATAATGCAACATCTCCCACTGCTGCAGGAGTATTTATCCAGCTGGCAGCCAGGGACTCTCAGATCATCCCCTGTCACTAAGCTGATCCTAGCCTTTCACAAGCAGCTGGGTGCCAGCCCAGCTCTGCAGGCAGCAAGAGACAGCACACGGAGAGTGTCATTGTTCCCATGTCAGGGGACTGGCTAGGAGGCCATGGCAAGAGCAATCCCCTCACACCCTGCACAGATCCAGCTGCATTTCATGGTGTGGAGCATCCTGGTCACTCCTCAGCTTGGACTTGGGGGCACAGTGGTGCCTCTCGTGTCCTGGCTCACACTGGGACCCAGTTCCAGTGACAGGGAACTTCAGCTTCAGAGTGGTACATTATTTATTTTTACATGTATACAAAGTCCTTCCATTGAAAAGTTAAATTAACCACGACTTATCCATTTGCTGCATGCTCCAAATACAACTCTTCCTGAAAAATGATGCTGAGCACGAGCTTCTGGCCTTAGTCCTGCTGTAACCCCCAGTTAAAAACAAAAAAGCAGAAGGGATGGCGTGAAAGAAACATTATCTAAAACACAAGCAATGCTGCATCACTGTTCATGGGCCATCCCTGGAAAGGATGATACCGTCTAAACCTGTAACTGCAGTAAAGATGTGATGGTTTGGGCTGGGATTGAAATAATTTTCTTCCCATGGATAAGTGAATACTCTCGTGTATAAATATAACATACATCAAAGAAATAAAACAGCTAAAAGTTCTCCATCTATGTAATTTTAAAGATGCTTCCAATGCTGAACCAACTGCAGCTGCTGATTTCAGCCACCCAAGACCAATAAAGTTACCAACCCTGGAAATTCCTCAAAACTCCAACCTAGTACAGTGTCAAATGATTTCTAGAAAGGACTAAATGCTCTCATGCTTCTGTAGAAGCATCAAGTTTGCCCAAATATCTGTGTCTTGCAGATAAGGACAAACAGCACACCAGCTCTCAAGACTGAGCTCATTCTCACTGAGATAAGTGTTATTCTGGTGTATCCCCTGCAAACAAATGGTCCAGAAAGATGAAACAAATCAATAGCAGTAATAATTTATTCATCATGTTGAATTGTCAATGGCAATTATAACAGTAAAGTGCTTGACTTCCACAAAGGTTAAGCCTTTGTATTTCTCCCCTCTGACCCCAGAAAGGTTTCTGAAGACACATGAAGCCTAGAACAGGCTGAAATCTAGATTTGCTAAACTCAGCCTTTTACAGATCTGCTCCCAGGGTGTCTCACACTGCTCACAGCACAGCAGGGAGGGCTGTCCCCATGTGCAGACACACCAGCATGAGCCTTGCTTGCATTGAAGGACTGAAGTGCCAAAGTTATTTAAACACTAAAATCACTGAAAAACTCTTCCCAATCCCCACACTGCCCGACCCAGGGCTGTTCCTGTGCCTTTCCCACCTGTTCCACACCACGCTTCAGGCTTCACTCTGTAAACATCTCCAAGGCAGGCTACATCTCCTGGCTCTCATCTTTTCCTCCTCAAAAATCCAATGAGGAACAGCTGAGATGATCCCTGCAGAAGGTGCCTCAAGCATGGGACGGGTGGGGAACTCAGGACAGAGCCTT
Organism: Serilophus lunatus; assembly: GCA_013399895.1. Classification (NCBI taxonomy): domain Eukaryota; kingdom Metazoa; phylum Chordata; class Aves; order Passeriformes; family Eurylaimidae; genus Serilophus; species Serilophus lunatus. Next base: position 710,027 of record VXBA01004859.1, on the reverse strand, counting down.
GGGTTTGCATTCAGAGATTTACAGTGTGGAGGCACATTAAAATTACAAGCTTGAACAAGCACCCTGGAACAATAACACATCAGAGTCCTGTAATTGGGCCCTGAAATACACTTAGTGAAAAATACAGACCAGCTGCAATGTTGGAAATGCTCCTAATGCAATCCAAGGTAATTATTGGTAACAGACCATCAAACAAGTGCATTAATATGCTCTGATCAGAGAGAGAATCAGATGGACAGTCTGGCACAGCAGCTTGTACCTGCAAATTATGTAAATGATTTGAAAGAGCAAAGCCCCAAAGGCCTAGAAACACTAACTCTAATGAAAGTTATTAAATGCTATTTTTGTTATCTGCTGGTGTGAACATCAGAAGGCCCATTTGCTGCAGTGCCTGTAATTGTGCTGCTGAGCACTGGTCCGAGCTGAATAAGCCTGAGATTTGCTGCTTTAAAGGACCACATCAGGCTAAAATGACTGCCTTAGATTTGCATGATTTCACAGACAAGGTTTAAACATGTAACGACTTCCTGCATTTTTCACTGATGTTGGAAAGGAAACCCACTTATTTTGCTTTTGTGAGATGCACAAGTTCCTGATTTTACTTCATCATACACACATTTGATGTGAAACCACCACAGAGGAGTCTGAAACGAGATCTGCTACGTTTCTTATTTTTGCACTTCAATTATTTCAGTTTAGCATATTTTTAGGATATACTTTCATCTCTCCATGCCTGAGAAAGCTAAAAGTATGTGCTATGATACAGTCCTCATTACCATCCCTCTTGAGAATAGTCACTTACCCAGAAACCAATATTGCCAAATAAAACAGCAAAGATCCTTCACCTGTGGGCTACAGTTAAAACTCTAAGTGTATTTTGTAGCTCTGTTTCCCTGGGTTAATGACTTTGTATATTCAAAAGATAAAAATATAAATACATTCAATTGGAAAACGTTGAGTTTAAACAGTGAATATTTAATCTATCAATTTCTCACTACCTTACAAAAAAAAAAAAAAACCCACAAAACAACCAAACAACCAACCAACCCAGAACCCTACACAAAAGCATCACATCCAATTTCAAAGCATGGGAAAAGTCAGTGCCCAGAGGAGTGAAACAGTGTCCCTATCATAGGTCTGAATCCAAACTTCCCAGATAATAAATCCCATCCTGTTTACCAGACAATTCCTTAGCCTTTGCAAAGCAAACTTTTATACACAAAATGCAATGTAAAGCTCTGGAGCAAACAGACAGATCCCTTCCTCATTTCAAAGGCCTCCACAAACTTGGGCTACACTTTATAATTTCCAAAGAAACACAGCACATGTGATTTTATTTTCTTTTTTTCGCAAGACGGGCACAATTCCGGCTCTAACAGAGCACCCAAAGACTCATCTGCAGAGCCACCTCCAGTGGATTTCATGGCCCGGCTCATTGTCCATCTTGCTTCCCAGCACATCAGTCATGTTGCATATCACCAAGCACAGCAAAAACGCTCAGCAGCAAAGAGAAGAGGGAGAGTGTGATACAGGGCCCTTACTTGGGCATCCAAGGCTTGTGTTTGGGTGTCAGCCTGGCCCAACAGCCCCAACTCACCCACCATGGCAACATGCAAAGTAGGCAGGAGATGAGAACAGCTGCTCTAATTTATTAGTTGTCTCTGTTCATGCTCCCAGCCCTGTGTTAGGACTCACTGCTCTGTCTGCATCCCGACAGAAACAGCGACTGTGATTCCAGGCAGAGGGAAAAATACTTCTCTATCACGTGTGCTTTCCCCTTCACAGGCTCCACTTCCAGTTGTCTTGCCTGTCATTAAAAGGAACTTACAACCTGCTGCTGAATGATGTACTTCAATCAATACAAACAGCCACGAGATCCCCTGAAAAGGATGTGGAAGCTCAGCAGTGATTTTATGAGTGCAGGAACCCACAGACCAGAGCAGTCCCAACTCTCCTGAGTATTTCCACTATTTACACTGAGATCAGAAAATTAAAATGATATTTTACGCTTAATGGTTCAAACAAGACCTGTGAAGTCCTTCTCTCAGTCCCATTTACAACACAAATGCCAATGACAGAGCAGCAGATGGTCAGAAACACTCCCCTAGAATATTCAGGCGATTCAACTTGAATCTGTGCCCAAATCATTTAACTTTAATGGATTCTTTCATTAACAACCAAAGAAAGGGAATATGGTTGCCAGGACATTAAAATCACTTTTTCAATTATACTGTTATAAAATCGAACAAATTAGCTGTAATTCTTAGCTGAAGCCTAAATGGAAGCATGACTTTATGAAAGAAATGAAAATTGATTTGGATTAGTGGGCATCAAGGGCTTTTTAAAAATTAACAAGATTCTTATGACTTCATAGCATGGATGGATTAGCTGGAGGTTTCACTGCCCTGGGTTTGTTACCTGCCAAAGCATGGCAGCTGGTTTCACAGCGTTCGTTACAGCAGGTTTTAATTAGACTGAGGGGAGAGGATGCAAGGATCGAAGCTGGAAACAAAGTTCTAGAGAAGCTGGGTGGTGTCTGAGTTCACCTTTTGGACCCAACCCAGCAGGGTCTTGGCAAAACCCAGGGAAATCAGAGCCTCTAAGCTTTAGCAGGATAAGGACTACAGGCTGTAGTGTTTAGCTTGGGGTGGTCTTGCTTGAAGATCAAGGCAAAACTGTATTGGATGCTTCACAAACACGAAATTAAATCAAGTCTGAGATACCTGCTGTAAAGAGCACACAACTTTAATGCAGGCTATTAGAAAAAAAAGGAAAGAAAAGAAGAAAAAAACCCAACACACCATAAAAACCCAAACCAGGTAAGGATAACAATGGGGGCAGCAGAAAGAGCAACTCATAAAGGAAAGAGGAGCTGTAACACTGGGCACCAGGATGCAAGTTACCTACAACACAGAGAAAAGGGGTCACACTAGGAAGAAAAACGTCCTTTATATTGTATAATATGAACTTAATGAAAGAGACCTTCAGTGAACACAACCTGCATTGATCCTACAGACCAGGAACCCTAAGATGTACTTTAGAGAGGCATCCCCCTGCCAGGGAAGGGAGTGATTTGGAACTGCTGCCCAGAAAAAAAGAGACTGAAAGCAAGCTGGAGACTTTTATACCTGCACTGGACAAAGCCTTTTTTAATTTATTTATTTAAACAAAAAAAAAAGGCACTACTGGGAACAATCCTGTTTTGACCCCTGTGAGCCGGACAGGATGTTCCAGTGCTCATACTCCACTCAGAACATCTCCAGGATGATGCACTGCTGAGAGCACCTGCCAGCTGGCACAACTGGCCTCTCTGTAAGGTAAAGGCAGCAGAATATTTCAAAACCATTTTCATGAAATCTTGCAACACAAAGCACTTTAGATGACTCTCCTTTACAAGTCAGCATTTCATATTTAGTTATTTCTGCTCTTTATTGCAACACAGTGGGTGACAATTTGCATTAGTAAAAGCTGGCTGGAAAAGTTAATCTTTCTTTGGACAATCCTGAATATTATTGCTTTGCCATAATCATGCTGGTTTGTCACCCTGTATCTGGCCTTCAGATATGCCACAGGGTAATGTTCTCCATAAATCAAGGAGAGCTGTACCCTTTGAACCAAACTTTGTATTGTAATAGCTGTGGGTCTCCATGTGCTTGTTAGCAGGTTTTACATTTAAGAAAACAGGAGAATACATTTTAATCCAGAACCTTTCAAGCTCCACGTATCTTTGAGTTCTTTTAATGATTTAAAAATCAGGGCACCCTCTGGTTTTCTGTTATAAGTAATGGCAAGATTTGGCCTGGTAGGGTAGCCACTGTGCACACATAACAGCCACAACCAAGACCTTTATCTCATCTAGGGTAGGGATCTGAAAAGGATGGAGCTGGTAAGAAAGGACACCCTTGGATGAGACTGTCACTGACAGTGATCTTTGCAAAGCAGAATGGGCTTCTCCAGACTGATGCTTTAGGCTTTCACTTTGGCACCACTGCAATGGCCTAAGAGAAGGCATACATCAAATTAAGGTGCTTCTGCTGAATAGCAGCAAATGCCAGGGTAAGGAACAGTAATTTCCAGCTAAAAGCATAAGAACTTTCTGACCCAACCAACCAGCACAGATAAACATTATCAACTGTACCTGTGAAATCTGTCCTCCAGGTTCACACTACTCCCAGGCAGGAGCAGGTAAAAGAACAGGCACTTCTCACCACAGCAGCACCTCTGTCCATCAAATGTGATTTAAAAGTACCTACAGGGACTTCTGAATATCCATTTTGACTTGTCTACGAGAAGCAGCTTATTATTATCATAATTATTAGTAACAATTATACAACTATTATATATGTTAATATATGTCAACAGAGGAAGAATATTAATATATTCTCTACAGGGTATTCCACAGAATTAATGAGATCTCATAATGAGCCTAACCTCTCTGACATCTTGCTGGTACTTATTTCTAAGGAAGCTACTAAATTCCATGTGCATCTGCTCCAGCAATGCACTGGCTTGCAACTCACTCAATGCCCGTGGGTGCAAAGGATGGGAATGCTGATGAACGGAGGTTCGTGCCTTGCTGGGGGCACTGATGGAAGAGGGAGACATGAGTTTGCTCCCCTTACCTTTATTATCAAACTGGTTCCCTCCAGTACAGGCAGCTCTGAGCAGCCAAGTCTTAAACCACCCCAGCTCCTGCTGCCAGTGAGTCTCCACGAGCTCTTTGCCATTGACACATCACAGGGCTGTCCCTGCCTCCAGTCCTACCTCCTCTCCTTCAAAGTCAGCTCCAGTAAGTCTGCTGCTCACAACATTGCCTTGCTAGTGGTTTTAGCTGGCATGCAGGGCTTCTCACCCTCTGATACCTTCCCAATATGCCAAGGAAAGGGCAATAAGCACTCTCCAATGCACTGGGAAGGAAACCACAGTGCAGTCCTAAAGCCAGTGAAATACACTCCCAGGATACTCAGTGAACCACAGTGATATATCCAGGGGCACACAAGGCAACTGCTTTGTTAATTTGCATCCTACCTCTTATACAAGCTGAGATTTGGGAACAAGAGGTAACTCATTTTGGCAGCAGGCTCTAAAAGCTCTAATTCTCTGGTAGTGAAGTCAGCAGCAACATTCCCACAGACAGAGCAGAGGATTTAGCCCTCCAGAAGTCCCAAACAAAAGCAGCATCTGTGACTCACCCATGAGACCCACAGCCACAACAGTGTAAAAATTACATTCACATGGACCTGATGCTGCTCATGGAAAACAACTCCAGAGCCTTTCTGCTGGCAGCCCCCATCTCTAAGCAGCTTCTCCCCCTCTTTTGTTCTTTATAGGATATTTGCATGGAAACAAGAGCCCCGTCCCTCAGCTGCTCATCTCCTCCTGCTGTCTACCCTTGCCCAACAGAAGACAGACTTTTCAGAGAGGCTGTTTTCATGCAAATAGCCCTGAATGAGAGAAGGAGAGCACATGAGCACCTCCCAGAGCTGGAGTGCCAGCTACCATGCCAGGGGTACATCTGTGCAGTGGAAACCCTCCCACCCTTTTGGTGATGGAAGCAGCTGGGTACACGGGAAGAGTCCACTGGGAGACTTTCAGAACATCTCCCATGGAAAGCAAGTCTAACTTCAAGATCGTGTTGAGAAGGTCCAGCTGTGTAGACTGGAACATCAATCACCAGCCAGGAAAAGCCCTGATAACCTGTGGTACCCTCAAATTCATGGCACATGCAGCACCATCAATACGAGACTTGGACTCCTTCGAAAAATAACAAAACAACAGTTACAGGAGGTTCAAGTTCTGCTCTTGCCCTGGAATCTTCCTGTAATTTTTGCTCTTTTCTAAGCATATTACTGTTGTTCCAGGGGGTTGGTTATGTGGAAAGTCTAAGCAAGGGGGGGAAGCTGACAGCGACCTGCTCCGTGTATCTGACTCGGAGTGTGAGCCAGACAGTGCTGTCAAAGGGCAAAGAATACACTCTGGAAACAAAACCTCTTTGTTCCTCTAATTTTGTTCCAGTTAAGTCAGTTCAGCTGTTCCATATAACCAGTCAAAAACATTCAGCATTTCCCAAAGTATTTTAAGACTTCAAAGTTGTAGGTTTTATTTTGACAGTTTTAAAGCACATAGCTTCTTTTTTTTTTTTCCACAGATTTTTTTTTTGCATTAAAAATAAGGCTGTTTAATAAATTAAGCTTTACAACAACCACTGCTGCTCTGCTTTTATCATGGCTTCAATTAAAATATTGTTTCTTGAAGACAGCTAACAGCTTCTGAGAAAAGAAGAAGGGTGTTTCACTGGGAATGTTTTCAATAGACCCAATTTGTTAAAAATTGTGATTAAAACCAAACTCCAAGTGGGGCACGCTCCAAATCAGAGGTGTTTTAAAATTGCTGATCTGAACTCAAAACTTTCCAGCCTTTAATAACCACAGGCACCTAAAAAGTAAACTCTCCAGCACTCAGCAATGAGGAAAATGTGGGGAAAAGGGACCTCTCCAGTATTCACTGAGGAATATGTAGGAAAAACACTGTTTAGAGCAGTGCCTGGCAGCTCAGCAGAGACAGGAGCTGATCTGGAGCAGGCTGTTCCAGAACAAACCCTTTCTACATAACCCAGGCAACAGATCTGACCTTTCCATCTACAAAAAACACTCAGCTCACCACTCAACTCATCATCATGGGGGATCTGCCCCTCAAAACTGGGGTTTTTTTCACAGTCTCGGGGCCAAACCTGTTCTGACACCGATCACCTCCTATCAGGAAAGTGCTGGAACAGCTCGGGGACAAGACCTGTGCTGAAACCAAACCTGTCTGAACTCTCCCCATGTAACCTGAGCTTCACACACCCGCGCTGACATTGTCACCACATTGAACGGGAGCCAGGCCAGCGAGCAAAGGACTCGTGTCTCCAAAAGCAAACAAAAGAGGGTTATAAAAACTAATTATCTGTTTGTGCTCACTACTGCTCTTCTCTGCAAAGCCGTAACCACAGCGGGGACATCTCTGAGGGCTTCTCACAAGCAGCTCTGGGATGGACTGGGCTTCACGGTGCCAGCAGCAAAGGCCCTAATCCCACAGTTTTGAGGTCAAAGCTCCACTCGCACAGTTCACAGTACAGCCCACAACCAGCTGTGTCAGCACAACTGAGAAAGCAGGATCAAGCAGCCGTGGGGACGAAGCTTTTAAGCCCGCGATGCTGCCAAATGCTTCGTATCACAGCCCTGCCTATTTGCATTTCTGCCTTGGGCCCCATCTGTAGCTTCCCATCCATGTAAAAGCTGCCCCCAGGGAGCAGAAAGGCTACTGTCCATTTGTTCAACACATCTCAAGTGCATCCAGCTTCAAATGAAGTAGGTGGCAAAACTCTTTTCCATGCAATTCTTACTCTCTTGCTGTCTGGGGGCAGGGAAGATCAGAAATGGCAATTGCTGGTCCAGCAGCTCCAGTCAGTCAGCATCAGGCACCAGTGTGGATCATGAGCCCTGGCCCCCAGCTCCCAGCCTTCCATGCCAGTGCCATGTCCTCACCATCAGAATCACACACTTAATTCTTTCCTCAACTTCTACTTCAGACAAAAGACCGTACAGAGTAGGTCTCCAAATGCAGTATCAGTTAAACCACTTAGCAATAACACACAGGAATGAAATGTCTTTAAAATATGGTTACATCCTGTTCCAGAAGACTTAATGGGCCATATTTTTAGCCAGGAATAACCTGAAAACCATCAGAGACACACTGCAGCACTGAAACTATGTCACTGTAAGGCTTTTTCATTACAAGCCACAGCTCTCTTTGCAAAGATAATTTCTTCCAAGAGCCCAGCTATGCTGGTACAAGGTTTTCCAGCAGGCACATGTGTAGGGCAGCCAGAAATTAGCCTGATATACCAGGCTAAAGTTGGGAACCTGGAGAAAGAAACCAATAAACACAGGAGATCAGTCCCTTTCAACACACGTGTCTCAGCAGAGGTCACTGCAATGATTTGGAGCTGGAAGAGGGCCAGGGCTCTGTGCATCTGTCAGGGATCCCACCCAGGCTCCAGGAAGGAATCCTCAGGCACATAGGAACTACAAGGCTGGAGGAAGCAGGAGCTCCAGCTGAGACCACCCAACCTCTCGTGTCTCTCACTATCTGCAGTGTCAAAGCGCCTGGCACGGCTGGCAGAGATCCAGAGGGAGCACAGACCATCCTCAACCTGCCATTTTCACCATCACCAACACCTGGAGGTGACAGACACGTGGAAGACAGAGGCAAAACCAGGCTTCTGGCACCTCAACTTGATTAAGCCCCATGTGAGCAGCTGTAGAAAGCAAAGAGCAGGGGAGGTACAGAGCTGACAGTCCCAGGCACTCTGAGGACATTGCTACTCATGCCCAGGGATTTGAAGAATTCAGCAGCTCTTCCCAAAGGCCCTGGCCTGAACATTGCACTTTGACTGCCTGGGAGTCCTGCAGGTTCATGAGCTCAGACAGGGCTGAGCAGAGGCACCTACACAACCCCCCCACCTTTGATTCTGAGAACAGCATTGCTCTCTTACTCCCTTTGAAGAGAAAACGAGTCACAAAGACACTTCAAGCAAATGCTGGAGGAGTGAGACCCTGTCTAACTTGGAGGGGCAACAAGACTTCAGTGGCTCCTGGGCTCTAGAGAGAAACTCTGCATTGGTTTTCTGGAAGCTGCTCCTTCCCACATGATCCTGGAAGAAAGCTGGAGTAAGAGATCACCCATGCAGTTCTTATTTCCTTCCCTAGAAGGAAAAGAAGAATCTTAAATGGGCTTCTCCTTCAAATCAGCTCCAAAGCTATCTGAGGAAAGCCACTTTATCTCTCACCAGCCCAAATCAACTCCTATTTGTTAAAGAATAATAAAGCCATTAGAACTGAGCAATCACACTATTACACTGTTGTTTTACATGGCTGTAATTTAACAGTTCCTCACTGTTTGCTTTAGGAAATCTTTTCTTGAAAGGTCTATAAAATTATGAACTCTTGCTCCAGTTTGAAAACACAGGCACGAGCAGGGATTTCTGTTCTCTAATAAATCACATTCCCCTAAGAGTAAACACAAGTTTATAAGAAACATCTTTTGTTTATTGAAAGTAAAAGGCATGTGGGCATTTTAAACAAAGAGAAGGTGGGAGGCAGAGGGAGACAGTCGGATTATGTTTTCCACTTTCATTTTGCCTTGTGTCTAAACAAACAGTTTCTAACAGCTTTGTTTTTCAAACCAACTTTCTCCCAGCTGCTATCTGGAGCCACAGAAAGGGAAAGCAATACTTAAGATGTGCAAGGATTCCTTGACTTTGCACACTTGTTTTAGTCAGCAATCTGTGGTTTGGATAAAGAAGCCACAGAGAGGGTTACTGGGAACAAGAACAGCCTTGGAGAGACTGGTTGGCTTCACAACAGATCAGCATGGGAGGTTCACAAGACCCTTCAGACCATGGATGAGGGAAGCAGCATTTCGCCAAGCTTTTGTGACAGGTCCAAGTTTTGCCACAGAAGCTGATCCACTGCCTGCCTTCCACTCAGCTACAATCACAGCAACTTGAAAGATGACTCTGAACCAACAGCTTAGAGAGGCCAGAGCAAACAGGTCTTACAGACCCCCCAAAAGACCAGTCACCTGTGGCATCTGAAAATAAACAACTACCCTCTGTCATTTTTGGCCATGATTGTGACTGTTTCCATAAGGGACAGGTAGCACAGCGATACTGACCCAAGAAAATCCAAGAAATTATGCCAGGATGGAACAAACTCTAATGTTTCTGAATTTTTCATCATCTTCAAGATCAAAGATCTCAGTCATCAAAGATCTTTCTCATTCCTCTGCCTTCAACTGATGATCAAGGCACGGAATATTCCCACTCTCCTTTTCCGTGCCTACTTGCTACAGTTTAGTGTTACTTAGACCACCTCTGCCTCAGAAGTTCCTTGTCTACAAGAGACGTGGCAACACTTTGCTAAAGTTTCAGGGTGAGAAAAGCTACAGTTAATAGTGACTTGTTTCACTCAAATAGCAGAAGATTCCTTGTATCCAAGCATAAGAACACAGACTATTTGAGAGATTCAGAAATTATGTGCAAATACATGGCTCTACCTCAGCCCTCATACACAACTGAAACAACCTTTTTAATCTCACATCAGAGCACACAAATCTATCCACAACCAAACAGCCCCTCCACTGATGATGTTTAGCCAAATGGCAGATTGTACACAACATTAATCTGCTTTTACAGTCCTGACAAATAACTCAACAATGGAAGCTGGATCTCCACGAACATTATCCAAAAAAGGCATTTGCAGGGTCACAGATGGAGTCCAGACCATGGTATCTTCTCACTTACACCACATTCACCCCATCAGGTCTTGCAGGAAAGCACCTGTAGAGCTGGGAGTGTGCAGGAAGCCCAAGCCAGGCTGCACTGTGAGAATCAAACCCTCTGCACAAGCCCTTTCATGAGGCCTTTTTCTCCCACCACTGTACAGCTGCCACAATAGCAAAGTCTCCCTGACAGCACGTGGATTTTACTGGTACTCGCAGTGAAAATGAGATAATTAGGTCAGAAATCTTCAAAGCCCTGCCATGCCATGGGTAATGAGATTCTGCAGTTCACCTGAAAAGAAAAATGGAAGGAAATGGGCAGGTAAAGTTCCCTCAGCAACAGCCTCAAGTCTGCCTGTGAAGCCATCCAGCAAACAGCTTAGTCCAGCTTCCATCAAGAAGAGGTCCTTCCTCACAGCTGGGAAGTCCACCTATTAAAAACCAGGAACATTTATATGGGAAAACAGTGGCACGATGGATTTGTCAGTAAAACAGAAGGCACAAGCAGCCAAACTATCATGTTTTAATCAGTGACAGCCCTTTTATCTTGCTGTGTGCAGGCTTTCTCCTCACAAAAAGGGACCAGATCACATCTCTGTTCTTACCTGAAATGCTGTCTTCAAAGAAAAAGGGCAAAGAACCCTTCTGCAGGTGTGTCACTTTGATGACATCCCAAGACACACGCACTCCTCAGACTGAGCTGAAAGCTTTCACAACAAACAAAATCCTCTGGCATGTATTTAAAACTATTTATGGCACGCTTCTGTTTTTTTAAAGTTAAGCAAAGAGCCTCCCTTGTTTGCTCACATTTTCTTGATAGGCTGGGGTTCAAGTCTGGAGAGTCTCTTCATGGCAGGGTGTAAAGTGCCATAGTACAGAGCAGATTCAGAGTGTCAAGAACAGCTCTGGTTTCAATTCCATCAGGCACCCAAAAAATGCACATATAGACCCTCTCCCTGCTCCTTGTGCTTTTCAGCTCTCCTCAAACAGTCAACCTGTCCCACAGAGCCCCTGCAGCAAGGCCAGGGTGTGCAACTTGTCACTTTGAGGAGACGAGAACCAACCGTCCCTTGCTGTATTGGTACAAAGTCATCTGCCCCTGAGAAGTCAGGCTCATCAAACTCCTGCCAACTCTCCTGCATTTCCCAGGTAATTGCACAAACCATGAATTAATGAGAAATAATGAGCCAGCACACAGGGGAAGATAAGACAATTCAGAACAGCAACAAAGAGAACTAATGGGGAAGTATGTTTTAATAGCTCAGTGCAGACAACTGTCAGTGCAAGCCCACGTCACCCCAAGAGAGGTGTCGCTTCTGTGGGAGGACACAAGGACACACACCCCACCCACACAGCACAGGAACACAAGGGAAAGGTGAGGGGGGCTTAGGCCAAGAGATAATTTTGCAGAGACCAGACAGCGTGGGCAGTGCAAACAAAGCACCAGACTGTCCAGGCACAGCCTTATCACCATTCACTGCAGGTCACAAACCCACCTGGGCTTCACTGCCTGCAGGGTCTGACACCAGCTCCCTCCACAGGCTTGGACCACCCCTGGCTTTATCTAGACATGCTGTGCTCCTTTCTCTTATCATCTAACCCCCACATGTCCATTATCAATGCAGGCAGCCAGTCCTGCTTGGACAATAGCAGATAAGAGGGAAGCTTTGACACAGAAAATAATAAAACAGGAGATGCTAAATTGTTAAGTCAAAGGAGTGTCCAGAGCTAGACAGTGCAATGATCTTACCAAAGACTTGATCACCTTCAAACTTTGATCTTCCTGGCCTGACTTCTTACCTAGTCCACTTTATCTAGTTTTAAAAGACAGTGTCTGGTTATGTTCTGGAAATTCAGTTGTCACTGAAAATGCAAAGTGAGCTCTTACAGCTCGAGGATGGTGTTAGGAAAAACAGCAACATAATGCTCATATCCATGGTTACAGGGATGGACATGAAGATGGAGGAAAACAAGAAGCAGTGACATCTTTTGAACATGGTTAGGACTAAGGGGTCAGGACAGGTGGGAATTTGTCCTCCCATTTCCAAACTTCAACTTACTTCTATTGTAAAAACAGGAGGAAAATATATTTCATAGCTTGTTTCAAAAATCCCTCACACCTACTTGGCTGTTTAACTTTCCAGCATGTACAGTGCATTTACCCACTGTCAGTGCAAGTTTCTCTTCAGAGCACATAAATCTTTCCTTTTTCCAAAGCTGCAGCCAGCTGAAACCTGACAGTTTGAGGACAAAGCAGTAAAAGGCCTGGGTCTGCTTCCAAATGTTGAAGGACACGCTTTCCATGCACTGTATCTGAGCAGCAGAATTCCTGTGGGGACTGTCACACCATTTTGGGGCCCTCCTGGATCAGTGGGGGTCCAGGCTCCCTGCCTGTCTCTGGGCTTCAGCTTTTTTCACCTAAAACATACCTCGATCGTTTTCATCTAAAAATAACACCTGAGATTGCAGCAAAAATATTCCAAATCAGGTGCTTTTCTCCCCAGTGAGGAGAGTTTTGCCTCTGTCCATCCAACTGCTTGATGAGCTCTATAAATGGTGGCTGCTCTGGACCAAGAAATCCAACCTCATTTATTACTAAAACGAGATTTATTTCCATTAATCTGGACTAATTACTGCTGCTCCTCTTCTAATGAGGTCTGTTGTGCCTCAGCACGTAACATCAGCGCAGGAGAAATCCTCATCTTCATAACCAGGCAGTGTTGGGCCACTTTGAATCTTTCCTTCTCTGGTATAAGAAGCAAATGAGGAGAATGATGCCTCTTCCAGAGAGCCAGTTTCATTTTAGGGAATGCTGTGTGATCATTCTCACGTTCACGTCAGTAACAGCCTTGCAAAATCTCCTTTATCCAACTTTTACTACTGTTGAGCAGGGATTAACTTTAATTGAGCCCACCCTGTATTAGCCAAGGATTATTTGTTAGTCACCAGGCAATAATCACTTGCATTTTCCAGCAGAGACCTTCACATCGCTCAGATAGCTCGCAGGATAATCCAAGTCACATTTTTAATGAAATCTACATAAAAAACACACATCCACACTGCTGTCTTCCCCCTTCCAAAATACACCATTAGTTCACCTTAGAAAGTACCATAAAAATTAGTTCTGTCGAATTTCTAGTCTAACAAGTTTCTGGTGAGAAGAAAATATTCCCCACAAGGGCAGCATTTTTTTAAACCTCACAAACTTTAAAACACACAAACAGCTAGTCAGGAATTTTCATTTATAGGGCTGCACATACCACATACCAGCTTAGCCTTTCTCTTTAAAATCTATATAGAGGTTACACACATGTGCCACATCCCAATGTTTCCTCTGGTTTCCTGCATGTGAGTGTCCCACTGCAACCCCCAAAATCTGCCCCAGCAACAGCTTGGCTGCTCAGCAAAGAGACACTCTCAGGGCTGAAGGTTTCTTTACTTTTCCCTCTGCTTGACTCTGATCCTGTCACATCTGGAAAGCCACATCCAGCATCAGCTGTCTGAGCTGAAGGGCAGCTCTGCACTGAGCTGTGGGGGAACAGGTTCCCCTTGGGATTTGCAGGGTCCAGATCCAAGAAGTCAGGCTCTGAGTCGAAGTAGTGAGAGATTTGCCCAGCTGAGCAAACACCTAACTGCTGGGAAAGCAGGGCTTACTTACTAGTGTCAGCTACAGAAGGCTGAGATTAGGGATGGAAAACCAGGGAAAGACTTAAGGACCTGCATGTACTCAGTTTAGTAAAGAGCAGGTCACCAGAAAATATGGTGTACAAATCCTCACAGCACCCATGGGAAATGTTCAAGTCAGAATTGGGTGTTGTTTTTTAAGAGATCCTCTTGTTCAAGCACAACAATTAAACCTGGGAGAAGAAACAATCTCGGCTTCCCGCAATCCGCATGAAGCAGAAAAACCTCACTTGTCTTAAACATACAGAACTACCCAAGCTGCCTTGACTGGTGTAAAAAACAAAGAGTGAGAGGAACTGACAGCTCAGCCTCGTGCCTGGATGCTGAAGTGTTGCTGAAGCCTTTCACCCCTCACTTAACTCCTCTGCTGCTAAACAGCAAATCCTGGCAGCAGCCACAAGCGTGAAGTAAATGGGAAGCTCTTCTCTGCCAGCAGCTGGAAGAAACTTCCTTCTCTGCCTGCTCTGCACGTAAAGAAAACCCCACAATGGTACTTGTGGTAATGCTGCCAGCCTGATTTTCCCCTGACAGACTCTTGAGGAAAGCCTCCATTTACACAGTCTGTTCCTAAGGACCCTCTTCAAGAGGATGACATTTGACTTTGGGAATGTATGGCTCATCTTCTGGAGGAAAGGTTCCCTTTGTTTTCTATACAGAGAAAAGAGTACAAAGGAAAAGGAAAAGAAAGAAAAGTTGCATTTACTGTGACCTAGGGAACACAGAGCTAAATAATTTTGATCAATATTTTGATTTGTCTGACAAAAGCCACAATCAGCACTGACACAAACAACTGCTTAGCAAGCTGGGGGGGCAGGAGGGGTAAATCAAACCAGAGTTTCAAGATACTTATCTTTCCATCAAAATTGCCACCAATGACAGTAATTTACATGGCTAATAGGCAGCATTATGTTTACAGAATCATTACTGGGAGGGAGAATCTAAACAATTTTCGCCAAATCAGCAAAGGAGCCGGCGTTGGATCAGATGTTGGGATTCTTTGTGCACTTTTCTCTTATCTGAGTGTGTTTTGCCAGGATGCCTTGCTATGGAACAACACACAGTGCCTTCAGAAGGGTCTTCCCAGCCACAGCAACCTGTGGAGCATATGGTCATCCTCCTGTGACAGCCTGAATTCTCCAGCAGCAGGGCTGGCCGAGCCTCTGGGACAGGGACAACTACCTTTGAAGCAGGAAACAATGGAGCCAAGTCGGCAGCCCCAGCCCCTCCACCCCAAGCCACACTGCAAACCTCTCTGCTGAAGATAAACCTCATACACAACACTTATCTCCCATACAGGGGCAGGTCCCATGCCCAAACCATGTGCTAAACCCCCTGACATCAGCCTGAACATCTGCTGATTCTCTGCCCTCCTCAATCTTTGTTTTAGTTTTTTTGGGCCATGGAAAGTTCCCTGTCTCTTTCTTACAAGATCTTTTAGGGCTTTGCCATGAGTCAAACAGGGAAGTAGGACTGGCAAGTCACAGAAATGAGCTCAAACCAGCTCAGTCCCTCTGGTGAACACAATTAACAGGACACTTATCCTTCCTTTAAAGCACCACTGGTATTTCCAGAAAAGTGGAAGCACAGCACATCAGCACTACAAGGAGCACAGTAAAGTTTTCCACTCAATACTCAGCCAAAAAGAGACAAAGAAGGGGCAAAGATTTCCAAAAGAACATAAAAGACTTCTCAGATGGAATAACACAAAAAAACCCAAAAAACAAAACAAACAAACAAACAAAAAAAACACCAGAAAAAAAATCAGTGAAATCTTGACTAGTTTTAATATCAGGGAAAATTCCACTTTTGTCTGGAAAATACATGCAGCCATTCTGCAGTTGTATCTAACAACCAGCCAAGAGCCAGAAAGTCTTGCCTTAAGTGCAGAACTTGAGGGAATTTTAGAACCTGTAAGCATTGCTGAGGCTTTTGAACAAGAAGATTTATCAAAGCCCTGAGTGCATGAACAGCCAGGTTTTGCCAAAACCCTCAGTGTATTCACACGACAGGGCATGGGAAATCCATTCCATTAAGTAATGACCTTTTGGTCACACTGCTTAAGTTGATCATCTAGTGACAGTCAATTTAGGAATGATCAAGGATGCACACTTCCTAGCACAGAGAGTGAAAAGGAAAGCAGGACCTTACCCATCCCTGCCGCCAGCCTGGCATCGCTGCTGCATCCCAGGTTTGCTCCACCTCTCTCCAACTTCTGCCATCCCAGCACCATTTTAACCAATTAACTTCCCAAATTCTTACATTTTACAAGGTGCTAAGCCATCCCAACTCCAAAGGGAATGTGCTTCAAAGGCCCAAGCAGGAAATGAGAGCAAGGAAGTCACTGAGAACAAGGGAAAGGGCCACAGCAGACTGTGCACAAATGCAACAGCGGATTTTAATTCTCCCACCAATTTGGGAGAATTCATTAACACATTTTTAATATTAACGACTTGTCCTCAGGAAATCCACAAGAGATCTTGGAAAAAAAAATTAAAATATGAAAAAAGAAGGGATAGAATAAACCAGGTTATTCAATAGCTCAGCTAAATTTAATGTGGCAGTAACAGGCAATTGCCTTTAAAATGCTGATAAAGATTTTTAAATTACCTCAGAACATCTGATACGAAAGTTTCCCTGGAATACAGTAATTGCTTATCATAACCACCACAAAGTATGTTTATTACCCATGGAGATAAGACACAGCAGCTTCTGGACTTCTCAGATAAAGCAAGCCCATATCACAACAGCAGGATCCCATGGATTAGGAGCAGGGGAGGATCTGACTCAACCACAGACCCAAAAGGCATCAGTGACATGAACAAAAACACATTCAGGGAAGAAGCTCCATGACCTACATGCTCACAAAGTGTCCTGACACCTACAGACAGCCTTAGCTAGACTCAAACAAGGCTGATAACACCTGCTTGGGCTCTCCCTGGGAATTTCCCCTCTCAGCAGCTGCAACTCCAGCAGGTATTTACCTTCCTGCAAGGAAACACTGACCAGCTCTTCCTCTCTCTTGAAGGCTCTGTTACTCTTCAGAATTACGAAATTCAACAGTGTTTCAAGGATGACTCCAGCACACTGAAAGGCAGGCAAATTAGAAGCTCTTTAGACTTCCCTCCACATCTGGTGTGGGGTTCAGCAGCTCTGTAAGGGCTGTGTAGACACACAGCTCAATCCTGCTCTCTGTGAAGATGGAAGATTCAGTTTTAGTAACTGTGGATCCTCTCACCAGTAAGCTGTTAAGTCAGAAAAGCACAAGCAAAACTTGGAGGTTACTTATTCATGGGATTTAATAAATAAATGCAAGAAGGGTACTTAGAGTATTGGTGTTTTCTTCATGTTTACAGTGTGCAAAAGCATCTTCTGTCCAGAGAGAACCAATGGGGAAACTGAGTCAGGGACAGCAAGTGACCAACACAAAGACGACAGAAGGAGCCCAAGTCTCAGCAGCTCCAAGTCCTGTGTTTGGAAAGTGCTTTCCCAAGATGAGAGGAAAGCAAAAGAGTCACCAAGCCTTGTGACATGAATGCTGGTGTAATCATAAAACAACGGTATGTTTTACAGCAGATGAGACTTCAAAAATAAACAAGTGTATACAAGGCTTGAGATTGTGATTTCCTGCAGTTGTGTCTTGTGAGTGGATTGCCCTGTCCCACCAAACAAGGTGCACGATCTGCTCAAAGCTCTACCTGCAGCTGAGGCACTGCAGGTTCCTCCCCAGGTGGGTTTTCCAGTGCTTTTCCTTCAACCCACACAGAAACTGCATCACTCTACTTGGTCACATGCACAAAACCTCTGAATTCTCCACAGCCAAGCTAGTTATGACTGACCAGCAGGTCAGGGATTATTTGGAAAAGGAAAGGGAGATGGACAGACAACCAGATGGCATGACTGTCTCTTCTCCTTCAAAAACCAGGCTAAAAATACTGCAGACAAGCAGGTCCATTTCTTCTCCAGAAAGTAACAAAATTGCACCAGAGTTGATTTTGGCCCAAAGTGCACTTGGCAAACACTGATAACACAGATTTACCATATCCCCTCTAGTATTACAGCTGACTATAAAACAAATATTTGCTTCCTACTGATAACAAAATGACTATGATCACTCAGGGTTTGTAAAGGTTAGGGTTTGTCTGTCACCCAAGGCAGGCCTGTAATTCCCAGTGTCCAAGCAAAAAATTCCCCTATGTGTAGCACTGGCCTCAGTTTTCCCTCAGGTACCCACTCACCTCATGCAGAGATATAGTTTGGGATGGATTCCAGCAACAAATTACAATCAGATTAAATATTAATTCCCATCTTAATTATATAACCATGACTAGGCTTAATGGCCTTGAAGCGATTTAAACAGGAGAGGAGTGTGTAAATGGTGCAAGCAACATCTCTTATACTGCAAATGCCCAGACTGGTTCACAAGCACCTGGATTTTTTCCCTGGGAGAACAGCCAGCCTTTGGGAAAGCAGCTCTGAGGGAGGTAAGAATTCAAATCATCTGGCAAGCAGTGTGGTATCAGGAGTCAGAAATCCATGGGACAATGCAGAGCCCTGTGTTGGAGACAGCTGTGCATTAGAGTGACAAAGATCACATACATGCTGGATGGATTTCACCCTCTCAACACCTTTGACAGAGAGAAGCATCTCTACATTTGTCTAATGATGGACCAGGAGGATCCCAGAGCAGGTGAAGCAACTGGCCCAGCATCACAGTGGGCACTCAGCTTAGATGTCCTGTATGCACCCCCCAGCCCACCCCAGCAGTTCCAAAGGTCTCATGGCCCTGGTGCCCCCAGTGCAGAGACACCTGTGCTGACCCACAGAAGCTGCCTCCAGCTCCAAATCAGGCTGCACGCAGGGATAATCATCTCCTTTCATCCCCAGGGAAAGGCAGATTGCCAAACATTTTATTTTGCAATTCTTACTCGCACCACTCCAAAGTGGCTCCTGTACCAGCAGCAGTCACCCAGCCCCGTGGGGCCCCTGCAGCACATCAAACCTGCTACAGCTGCCCAGAGAAACTCTGCTGAGAAAGAGCAGGGAGATCTGCCTGAAAACGAGCAGGTTCTGCTTCGCTTCAGACTTCAAGGTAGTGAAAGGAGAGGAGACCAAAGGGAAAAAAAAAAGGGGGGGGAAAAGGTAGGGAAAACAAACCCAGAACCAAGCCTGAGCAGTTTCCCCTTCAGCCTCATGCACCAGAAGACAAACAGCAAAACGCCGGCAGAAATATTCCCCACTTTGGAGCAGCCCCTGCCTGGCTTGGAGTCTGAGTGTCCCAAGAGCCGCAGCAGCTCGGCAGAAAGCTCCGGCACAGCGAACCTGCCCACAGGACACGCGCAAACCCCGGCTGTGCGCACGTTCGGCACTCCCAGTGCCCCCCATTTCTTGGGAGCTGGAGGGAAACATCCCTCCCCTGCACCGCCCATCCCGTGGCCCGGTGACACTGCAATGCCACTGTCACAGGGCCGGCGGGTGACCGATTCCCGAACAATGGGAACGCCGACTTGCCCGGCACAGACACTCACGGCGGGCCGCGGGGTCACAGCGCCAAGGCGAGCACGACAGGAAGGATAAAACAAATCACAGCTCAAGCGAGGCGATGTCGAAAAAGGAAATCTGTTCTATAGCAAGAGGATTCAACCACAAACCCAAACGACGCAAACCCAGATGGATTTCAGCTGATCCCTCCGATAGAAAGCTCAGCCCGCTTCCCACCAACACGTTCCCTATAGAGAGCCCCAAGGAAAGGAATCAGCACAAGCTCCTTGCTGGAGTCAACTGAGAAGGGGCTGTTCTGTGGTTGTTTTCTTTCCTTAAGGAAAGGTTGTGGTTGTTTCTTTCCCTGCTACTGCAGGGAAACAGGCTCGAAGTCGGACAGCAGAAGGCTTTCAAAAACACTGGATCACATCCCCAGAGCTGGCACTGCTTCCCTCAAGTCCAGAGGGGGGAAGGTTTTCCACTCTGCTTCTCTCCTACGTACTCCATACCCAGCGAGGCTTAAACTTTGGATCAAAACATATGGGCTGCAGGATCAAACACAGACTTTCCCCAAAACCATTTCAACCCTCTGCCAAATTAATTTCAGATTGAAACAAGTCCATGTTTTTCTTTTCAGAATCAAACCCACCTGTTGGAAAGCACATCCACATGCACCAAGCGGCACGTCCAGGGACTGCGTGGATGCACTCACTCCCTCCTTACACAAGATGTGGCCCATTGTTAGAAAACAAACAGAAACAATTCTCACTAGTTGCCTAATTGCTTGCAAAAGACGCCAAAAAGCCACAACTATAACTTCAAATGCTTTGCGGGAATTTTTCTTGTTGAAGGGGATTTGGAAAAACAGCATTCACTCCCCTACCCCCATTTTTTCTGGTTGTTGGGGTTTTTTTTTAAATCATTGTTCTCTATTACAAGCCTGGGGATGCACTTGGCTGTTTGCTCAAACACACAGGAGACAGAGCTCCAACCCTGCCCAGCTCACCCTCTCAGCTGCCATCCATCCAGGAAAACCCACAGGCACTGGTGACAATGGCCTATTTATTTACATGCACCGTTACTCACTCCTACCACAGCACCTACCCCTTCTGAGAGGTCACAATGTTCTGAAGAGCAAGAAAGAGAAGAAAAACAACCCTGCAGCCGTCCACGTTCTGTTATGCTCTTCTCACTCTGAATGCATCATAAAAGGAACAAAAATGTACAACGACATAGGGATGGCTCCTCTACCGCAATACCGCGTTTAGGAGGGACTTTAAATGAGAGCGAGCCCAGAGCAAACACACAGCTCACGTTCTCCAGAGCAGCTCTGCCAGCCTACACCTTTCCATCCCTTGTGCACCCACAGGGAACAAACCCCGCACACCAAGGGCCGCAGTTTGACCGACCCTTCGTGCAAACTTCGACGGCAACCGCGGAAAGTCCCAAAGGCTCCCGGAGGACGTGTACGTGTGTCCTCGCACGGAGCCCTTTGCGTAACCATTGCAAAACTCGGGCATGAGGAGCAGGGCTGTTCCTGGGTCACTTCTTGACCAACGGGACATCTGCCCGGCCACACATTCCACTCCGGTGGGAGTGAAGGGATGGGCAAGTGAGGGTCCCCACCACATCCCTGCCAGTCACTTGGGCTCGTTCCGGCCCACCCTGTGCCAGGCGAGTGCTTCGTCCCTGGACAGCCTGGCACGGCCACTGTCCCTCTGGAAGGAACTTGCTGCTGGCCAGGTGGAGACTGAGGGATGCTGCTGCTGATCCCTTGCCCCACCAACCCAGCCACTGACGGGGGTCCCTGTGGGGAATGTCACCCTCAGAGCGTGAGGGTGTCACCCCCAAAAGGTGACCCCAAAGGAGGCACCGGTCCAGGCTTGGGTCGAGGCCATGAACGCAGCTGCTGCCCGACTCGGGAGGGAAGAAGGGAATGGGGACAGGGGAGAGAATGGCCACGGAGAGACGGGACGGCCACTAACGGGGCGAAAGGGCGACTAGGGGTGAATGGCCACTGAGGGGGAGAGCGGGCTCGTACAGGGGGCGAGAACCGGCGGGGCTCGGGTCCCGTCCCAGGAGCGCATCCCCGCGGAGCCGCCCGCTGCCCACACGAGGGCAGGTGGCACCGCGGCCGCCCGAGGGCTGGGGGGGCACCGACCCCTTCCCTCCCTCTCTCTCTCCCACCCCTCCTCTCCCTCTTCACCCACCTTGCGCGGCCAGGACGGCGAGGGCGGAGAAGCAGAGACAAAGCAGCAGGTCCTCCAGCGCCATGTAAGCCCCGCCGGGCGCCGGGAGCAGGGGCCGCCGCGGCCGCATCTACGAGGGGAGCGCGCTCTCCCGCCGCCCCACCGCCATCTTGTGCGAGCGCCCCGGCCCCAGCCCCGCGCTGCCCGCCGGGCCCCGCTGCCGGGGGCGGCCCTGGGCTGCCGCTGCTCCGCCTTTGTCAGCGGCCCGGCCGCCCCTCCGAGGGGCTCCTCCCGCCGCCCGGCAGCGCCCGCACCAACAGGTTGCTGCCAACCCGCGTGGGGGGANGGTGCTGGGCTCCTCCGCCCGCCGGCAGCTCCACAAGCCGCAAACATTTATAACATTTTGTGTGGGTTTTTCTAATTATTTTTTTTCCCCGCGATCTCTTTAGGGTTTGGGGTTTTTTCCCGATTTTGCCACGGGTGAGCGTGGAGGACGCCGCGCCGCCCGCTGCCGCCGCGCTCCCCTCACGGTGCTGCCCGGGGCCGCCTCAGCCGCTCCCGCTCTCTGAGGGGGGACGGCAGGTGCGGGGCTCCTCCGGCAGCTCCGCAAAAGCCCCGAACATTTATAACATTTGACGTGGAGCTTTTTTAACTAATATTTTCCCTCAACCTCGTTAGGTTTTTTTCCCGGCTTTGCTCTCCCCTCACGGCGCTGCCTCAGCGGCCCCGCTGCCCGTCGGGGGCCGCCGGAGGGAACCGGACACCACAGACCGCATCGCCGTGGCTTTGCCGGGGCTCAGTTTCGAGGCACAGCTCCTTCACGCGCCTATCGTCCATTAGGCGTCAAAGTCTAGCCTATGCTGCTCAGCTCTCTGCAAAAATAAAGCGAATAAAATACATGTTGTGGTGCGTCTGCACCCCATCGCTGAGGAGAGAGGCAGGACCCATTCGGCAGCCCAGCCAAGCAGTGGAAGCGAGGCAGGGACATGAGAGACGGAGTCTGAAGTTGCTGCCTCCCAGTTTGGCTTGGCTGAGTCCCAGCCACAAACTCACACAGCACCTCTGTAAAGACGCAAGTGCAGGTTTAGTCCTGAGGGCAGGTGAGACCAAGATCTTCTTTTGACAGTGGCACCTGGCACCAAGCACAGTGGAATCCGAATCCAGAGCGGGTCTGCTTTGGCCTCTGAAAGGAGATAAAGGTGCCCCGCACACCGGGGTGTTTTATCACAGCAGTGTGGAACATGGAGAGGGCTCCAGCTATGCAGAATATGAAAAAAGAAACCTTTTTAATCCAGATCCTCCTATTTACTAGCTCGTATAATGAACTATAAAAACCTAAATGGAACCAGAAAGGCTGCGTGGTGGGAAGCAGTTTTCCATGAGCGTGAGTTATGCAACTGGAAGTTCATACTTGTCCTGTACTTGTACTGTCAGCACAGACAAGCCCTGGGAGGCAGCAGCCCCTGCTCGGGACAGAGGTACAGGGAGGCTTTGCCCAGCATCAGGTGGACAGTCACTGCACACCTTGCTGGGAAGGAGGGTAATAAGCAAATCCACCAACCCCTTTCCTGCACCATCCATATGTTCCATAGGTGAGGATGTTATATCCACACTCCAGCACTGCTCTGGAGTGAAAGTAAAGATTAACAATATCCACAAACCCTCCTTTCTCCCGGGGCCTTTTTCACTTGCTCCTTTCTGTGTGAGGTGGTTTTAAGGGTGCTGTGAAATTGCTTTAAGCAGGCTGTAGAGCAATATCTCCTCGTGCCTGCCAGGGATTTCTTTGAGACACACCCCTGCCCTTTTTTCCTCAAATCCCAGATATTTCTCCCTCCCTTTAAGCAAGGGATACTTTACCTCACAGTCAGGCAAGTCTAGCACAATATAACTAATGAAAATTGCTAGTGGTCTGCAAGATACTGCACACTCTGGCTAAAGGCACCTGCTTGTGTTAAGGCATCGATCCAGCTCCATATCAACAGGTCTAAGAAGCAGGCACTGACTTTGAAAGACCCAGGTGTAACTCCTGTCTTAGCTCTCTGGCTGTTACTAGTGTTACTTAATTCCTCTGCGGCACCTCTCTCTCTTCCTGCACGTCTGTGGTAACAGGAATAAGACCAGCAATTTGACAAACCCAAGCTTGCAACATATATTCTTTGAATGTCTACCCGTGGGGAAAAGAAAAAAATACAACTTGGCAAAGAGCCCCTGAAGTGAGAAAGCAGCAATAACGTCCCCCAGAGCACCAGTTCCTTCACACTGACACCTATGCTCTGCAGCAGTAACACCAAATCCCACCTCTGCTCACAGAGGTGAAATGACTTCCTGTGGCACTTACAGAGGAGAGAGACCCTGGAGAAAGAGTCACTTTGTAGATTTGGGAAAGATCAGGTAACTCCCTGGCTGTCAGCCTATAAAGAAAAAAGTGGCAGCAGCCATACCAACAGAAGGGACATTCCTTCCCCGGATAATGGCATTTCTGCCCCGATACTTAGAGCAGCAAATCCCCCCAGTGCTGCAGACTCACCAGTTTTGCCATTCCTGTTGATAAGGAGGGTTTTTTCTGCTTTTCAATAGTTGCAAACCTCTGATAGTTTGAGAGAAGTGTGATGGGCAGAGCAGCAGCAGTAAGTGGCAGGTGTTTGTATTTCGGCTTTTTGTCCCCCCTCTGAGAGACATTGTTTTTGCGCTCCAAAAATTTTTGGTGAGTCAGGTGTATGGACAGTATGTTGTTTGTTTAAGATCCCAGGAATAACAGCTAACTAGGGAAATGCAGCAAAAGCTGCTGTAATTTTATCTAGCTTAGTAGGCATTTTGGACATCCAAAGACATATTTTTATACTGTGAAGTCCCATTTGAAGAGTCAAAAGCCTCATTTTTAGGGATTTCCCAGGGAGCCACCCTGTAGACAAGGGGGGATCCATGCTTTTGAAATGTTGGTGTAGTGCAAGAGGCTGCTGGGCACAGCAGCACGTGCTACAGAGGGATCTGAACCAGAATTTCTCCAGGCTCTGAATCCAAACCCACACTAAGCAGCCCATGTCCATTCCAGCTGGCAGCTGTAGGATTCAGAATACCTGGATCTAGTTGTAGAAGACAGTTAACAAATGCAAGTAAAGAACAATGCTTGCTTTCAGAAAAGACCCCCTAAAATAAAAGAAACCTGAACAACAGGGGGAAAGCTTTCAGAAAGGAAGCAGAGAGGAGCAAGAACATTCACAGCTTAGATCCTTTCTCTCCCAAGCAGGATTAAACTTTCCATTCTCAAGTGCAGCCTTGCTCCTGTTTCTGACCATCCATGACTGCAGACAGGGCTGCAGCGCTGAAGTTGACAT
The DNA here is from genome assembly GCA_013399895.1 of Serilophus lunatus. Lineage (NCBI taxonomy): Eukaryota > Metazoa > Chordata > Aves > Passeriformes > Eurylaimidae > Serilophus > Serilophus lunatus. The sequence continues at coordinate 685,018 of VXBA01004859.1, read as the reverse complement.
TTTATGACGGATTTAAGCTGCTGTAATTACCAGAAGAGTTGGCTGCTCTTTCCTTTGTGACGGCATTAGTGCTTGAATGAGCCTGGAGCTGGACAGAGGAAAGGATGGTGCTGAAAACTTAATTGGCGACAACAATAACAACAAAATTAGTCCCCTGCTCCAGCTCCCTGTGCAATCACCCAGGAGTTAGTGCCAGCACTAACTAAGCAGCGGGAATATACAGGCAGAGACATGAGGAACTTTTCAACAGCAGCACAAAGCTGGATCAGCTCAAACTCATTGCAAAACTGCAACCTTGGTCTTCCCAGAAGAGGAGTCTCTTGGGGATCTTTACCACCAGGACTCGCTTTGTTCCCAGACTTCTTCTGGTCTGGCAGCAACTTTGGCGCTGGAGGGAACGTTGACTTCCAGACGAGGAAAGTGACGGTAGCCTCCTGTTCCGTATGCGCCAGCAATGCCAAACAGGAGCAGCTGGTTGCACATAATAACATGCATTGTGTAAGTGAGCAACACAATGAGCAATTTGCTCGACAACCCAGGGACATCAGGACAATTCTGTATCACAGGGAAGAAAGAAAAGAGGAAAAAAACATGTGATGACCAAACCCTAAGGGAGACTCAGCATCCTACACATCCATTTCATTACGCTTGCTCTTATAAATATTTATGACACAGCCTATCTCATCATTCTTCCAGGAATGGGTGTTGTGTTATTGTTATATCCAGGGAGGGCTTTCCCTCTTCCTCTGGTCCTGCTGCAGGCAGTCAGCAGTTGCCAAAGATAGATTGGGAGCAAGAGTGTGACATTAACTATGGAAAACGCTGCTTAAAATGGAGCTCAGGGGCAGATATTGGCAGGTGCATTGTTAGGAAGAAAATGAATGGAAGAGGAAAAGGCAGCACGTAATGAGATTCGGAAGCTTCTATTTAAAATACACTCATGGCAAAAGGGATTTATGTTCACAAGGGCCCTGGTCCTACAGCCAGAGCCACCCAGCAGAAACCTGCAGAGATCCAGATGGGGAATTCTGTGCAGAGTGCCAGGCTACGGAGCAGCAGGGAGAGCAAGGTGGATACTGAGCACCAACATCACCCCTCTGCCCGCCCATGGAAAACTATTGTGTTACAAAGCTTTGCACATCAGACTTGGAGTGGATTTTTTAGTCTCTTTGATTTGTATTGATGCCTGGATGTCCCAGTGCCCCGTTCCTTCCTTTTCAAGGAACTTGTCACCCAGGTGAGGCTTTGCAAAGTCAAATGTGAATTTGCCTTACACTGAAACACATGGACTGATGTGGTCTATGGTGTTTTTGCAGGACCATGGAGTGACAGGACAAGGAGGCATGGCTTCACAGTGACAGGGAGTAGATTTAGATTAAATATTAGGAAAAAAGTCTTCCCTGTGAGGGTAGTCAAGCTCTGGCACAGGTTGCCCAGAGAAGCTGTGACTGCCCCATCCCTGGAAGTGTCCAGGGTTGGATGGAGCTCTGAGCGACCTGATCTAGTGGAAGGTGTCTCTGTGTCTGTCAGGGGAGATGATCTTTAAGGTCTCTTCCAACCCAAGCCATTCTATGATTCTGTGATTATTCAAGACAAGTGACCTGGGTTTGGTTACTGACCATCAGATTTGGAAAGAAAACATGCTGAGACAATCCAGGCCCCGTAGATTTTCAACAATCTGTTCCTTTTCAGTCAGTCTCCCTTGCTGTCAGTGTGTCTTTTATGTGCTATTTGTTAACAAGCTTGTTCACCATCAGCTACAACCAAATAAAAAGCTACTGGAACCATCCCAACCTGTTACAGAGCAGTTGTGTGGAACATCACTGTCTTATAAACACACAGGACTATGAAAAATAATATTTGCTCATAAATAACATCTGTGGACTTCTCCCTACAGCAGTTACCAAGGACCAATAAAAGTTTAGAACCCCAAATAGTCTAAATTTTATACACTGCTAAGGTACCTACCAACTGTGGCTGGTTTTAGGCATGAGGAAGAACATCATGTAACACCAAGTACTCAGTCAGTGCTCCCATCAAAAACACCCATCAGGCTCCTTTGTATTGGGAAATGTGTCCATGTGCCAAAAATCAGGATCTGTTCCAAAGTTTTATGGGATCTACAGTGCTGGCTATAAAATGCCATGCAATGAAGCAGGGAGGCTGCCTGGTGCACATCCTCATGCCACCCTCTTGTGGCTAATCCTAGAAAATATAGATAGCATTGTATGCCCAAGGACACGGAGTCAGTGCCACCAGCATGTTTTTGGGGTGTCTTGTCACAGGCCAATGAGCCCAATGCAGGTATAAGCAGCAAGGTCCAGCTTGGTGTGACCTGAAACAGACTTAGGAATGAAAAACAAGGTTGGAATAAAACCATTCCGTACTTTGGAAACTTTAGGGTCAAGATCTGATCTGAGGATGGGATTTCATCCAGTTCAACATGCTGAAGGCCTGCAGATGCTCATGGTGGATGGATGCTTGAATTCCACAACCCTGGCTATTCTCTAATCAGAAACTGGGGCAATATATTTGTCTCTTGAGATAGCTTTAGCTATAAAATTCTGTCTTTACTAATATTGCAGAGAACATGATATTTTTATGCATTTCTGAACCCCATTGCCCTTTACTTCCAGATAGCCCCAGAGATGAACACCAGGAAGTTCACTGGGCAACACTCAGAGTTTTACTGCTGGTACTAAGAAACTGCCAGTTTTCCTCAAAAGCAGGTGGTGGCTTTCACAGCATCCTCAGTGCCCTTGTTGTATAATGCAGGCTATTCCCATCCATCAGACAGTTCTGCAAACCTAAAGAGATGATGTATTTATTTATGGATTACTGACCACAAGAAAGAGAAGCTTTGCACTACTGTCAACCCCACCACCTTCGGTCTGCTATAAATAATGCATCATTGTTCGGTGTTGGCTTATGGTTTAAGTTCCAATGAGCGGCGCGGACCAGCAGACTCAGCAAAGATGAAGGCAGCACGGGGTATTAGGAAGAGAAATCTGACCAAGAGTGTTAGAAAAACAAAGCAGAAAAGTAATGTTCTCAGAGCTATTTTAACGTCGACTTCAGCAGACCTGCTTTTACCTCTAATTGAGAACCGCACAAATCTCTGCTTATCCCCTGATTTTCGCTCTGCCTTCTCCCAATTGTGAGTTAATTCGATTTCAGATAAACACTAATTAACACGAGAGGTCACTGCCGTGGCCAGCAGGCACCGTTGCAACGTGGCATTCAAACATACCAAGAGATCAAAAGAGACTCCGCTGCTTCCTTTGAACTACCCAATTAAAACTTGCACAAATAAAGCTATTGTTTTACATCTGCCTCTTTCAATGGGACAGAGGGCAGAGAGCTAAGAGATCATTGCCTTTAATTGGGCTGTTTTCCCTCTCTTCATACAGGTTTCCTCCATGTGGGTTTTTTCTCCAGACCAGTAGAAGGAAATGATGGCCAGGCCGTTTGTGATGCAGTGATTACATGGGAAGGCTACGGCAGGCTGGAAGTAAAGCCATGGGGGAATCCGATTTCCCTCCCACGAGCAAAAGGGCATCAGTGCCTTTCTTGGAAGGTTTGATTGATAGCCCTTAAGAAGGACTCATAAAATGTGCCTCTCTCTGGCTATTTAGGCAATTCTCTTTTGAAGATGAAGGAGAATATTAGATTAATCTAACTGCTGTAATAGCATTATCTCCTGCTTTTAAAGAAAATACATTTTATGTCGTCCATACTCTAACGGAAACAACCTGCGGCTGCAGGGGCCCTGGGCTGGTGCTGTACTGCTGAACATACCACGGTATCCCTGGGAAGGGTTTTCATCTGGATTCTGGGGAGCTGGTGTAAATATCAGACTTGTAGCACCCTGCCACGTTGGACAGCTCGTGGGCAACAGAGAAACCAAGGCAAGGGTGGACCACAGGGTCTGAATTCCACTCTTATCCAGAGAGGAGCTCACTTAAACTCGGGATTAAGGCAAATTAGCAGAAGCATAGGGAGAAGGATACATGGCAGCTGTCTGGGCTGTGCAGAGAAGGAACATCAGTCTTGGGAGCTGTCAGCCCAGAGCATTATGGAAAACACTGGACAGAAACACCAGCCAAGTAGCTGGTGTTATCCACCTGGAAAAGGTTTAGGAACCCTCAAGACTGGGAAGCATATGGGTACACCCCTGTAAGAGCACCCAGCAACACGCATCCCATAGGAGGGTGCATTCCATCCTCCATACAGACAAGCCATAATAAAATCACCATCCAGTATCTAGAAACATGTCCAAAGAGAAATATTGTGGATGGGAAGGAAACACCAGAGCAGGTAAGCCTTGGATGGGACACATCAACTCACCTCCTCCTCAGCCTGCTCTGTTCCCTGTCAGGGTCTGCTCATGGCCTGGGAATGTGTCAGCTCGTGCTTGGCAGGGACCCAGTTCCCTGGGGAAGGAAGAACCAATTAATGGATTATTTCCTCCTGGAAAGAAATGTTATCTCCTCTCAGCAGTACTGAAGGAAGAAAAAAAATCCAGATAGTGACCACAAAAATCAGGTCGTGGTTTTCGCTCACCAATGGCTAAAACTCACCTCCTGAAAATTAATTTATTGGTGCCAAAGGATGGAAGAAGACCAGGACTCTCCAAAACCAGAGCAGTTGCTGTGAGCTTGTGAAGTTCAGCCCCTCCTGGCTCTGAAGCTGCAATGAGCTTTTCCTGCCTGCAGGTCTTGGGGCAGAGCCAGAGCAGCTGTTTTGGGGGTTCCATCTTCTGCACCTCCACTCTTGTACCTTGATCCATCAGCTGACCCAACCTGGCCCTCTCATGAAGAAGCTGCTTTACCTTAAAATACTCCTTTTCCTTGTGATGTACTCCTGGATGCTGCAAACAGTGCCTTGCTGGTCCCAGGATTCAATCAGATTAATTAAGCTGCACTTGTATTAATTTAAATTACAAGTATCTGAGGGCTCAGCCAAATCAAGTGATTTATGGGCCATATCAATCTAATTAATACCACCAACTCTTAAAATAAAAACCTAATAAATGAGTTTATTATACATCTGTAAGATCAACTTATTAGCTTCAGGTCTCTAGTGACATGGCCAATTTGATGGAATTTTTATATCCTTGTTGGGAAAAGGTCTTGTCTTATTTTTCTTTCCTTCCCACTTGCTGGATTTTTAAAAAGCATCTTCTACAGGGAAGTGGGAGGGAGAAACAACACAAGCTCAGTTATCAAAACACCAGCCAAGCCCAGGGGTCCCTAAAGTCTCGCTGTACACAAATTGTGGGAGTTTTAAAGCTGCGAGTGCCCACAGGAGAATAGTTTATCTGGCTCCTTGCAGACAGACCTGCCCTGGTCTGTGAGCTTCTGCCTAAGCAGCCTGAAACTATAGCTAGCCAGGGGATAGGGATGAGAAAAGGAAAGGAATAAGGAGAGAATGAAAAGCTTCTCTGAAGCAAATCTGATGAGGATGGAGCCGAGATGGTTTGGAAGATGCTGCTCAGTGAGGTGACTTTGCTGGGCTGAGCGATGGCATCGTCTGCAGCAGCTGGAAAGCCAAAGGGCCCTAAAATGTCACTTGCACGGGGACAACTTCGAGATGCAAAAGCTTCCCTTCGTCACTACAGTGAGGGATTTCAAAATTCATCGTGGCAGATGATTACAGGGAGCACAGGAGGCAGCGCCAACCTGCAGCCCAGTGAAAGGCAGAGCAGAGTAAAGGAGGAGAGTCCCTCTCTCCCGTGCCCTCGCCTGTCCCCGCCCTTGGCAGCTCAGCTCTGTGTTGACTGGCTTTTCAGCAAGATGCTTTCCCTTCAGCCCTGGAGTTCACGCTCGATTTCCCGAGCTGTAAGGTTGTTTCCCTTGCTTTGCAAATCCCCCTTGGAGCAAACAGCCGTGAGATGGAAACAGGAGCAGGCTCTCTCTCTTTACCCTTTGCTTACAAAGTAAGTTCTTCAAATGCATTTGTTGTATTGTGTTCAGGATAACAACCTTCTCCAGCAAAGAAAAGGGAATGGGCTGGGAGGGCTTTCTGGGGGAGAAAATGGGGCGATTTATGGAATAATTACATAAAGACAACACCATCCTGTGTGTCTGTCATGGGATTTATTATAGTTACACAGAAAATTGGCTGCTTGGACCATAAAAGATGGCTGCAGGCAAACCTGGACCCCTTTGCCACTTCACACACACAAACCCAATGAATTAACTCAGCACATATGCAGTAATGACCCATCATTTCTATTTTAAAAGAGGTGTGCCAGAGCAAAGGTGCTGTGTGGAGCAGTTCCTCAGACATGGCCACATTCACTGTCCCTGCTGAAAAGCCCTGAGCTGGCTGTGTACCTGGGAAACCTCTGCAACACCCCTGTCTCCTTTGCTGGTGTACAGCAGGATCTGGGGGTACTTTATTCCATTCATCCAATGTTATATGGACCACTCAAATATTTTTTATAATCCCTGCCTCCTCTCTGGCTCTTTGATTTTTCCCCCACAGTTTTCCACCCTCTTTCCATTCACTGCCCACAACTACCATTTTGTGATCTCCTACATCCAGCTGCAGTTCCCATTTATCACTTCACTCGGCTAAAAACATCGCAATCCCTTTTGTATCAGATCAGGTGGCTTCTACTGCTTTCCACATACGGTTCTCTTTGTGTAACTTCTATTTATGTTAAAAAAGCAAAGCATTTAGCCACCAAAGGCACCATTATCTCCAGGAGATGAGCTCTGTTTAGGAGGGGACCAAACAGGAGGAAAACTGAACTTCCAGCTCCAAGGATTTAGGCATTTTCATTCTTCTTCAGTTGACTTTAGGTCATCCAGGGCTGGGAATGAATTCCTTCCAGGGATATTTCATCAAGAGAAAAAACCACCATGATTTCTTTGTGCAAGTGCTCTTGGGCAGCTCTGCCAGCTTGATACCAACACCTACCAATACGTTTTTTCCATGGCTCCATGTGTCCATACTCATACCCAAAATGCCTCACACATTCCTTCTGATGGCAGCCAATACACGACCCTTTCCAGGGTGGAATCACTCAGGGTTGTGTGAGTCCTGTCTCACAGCAGGACCTGGAACAGACAAGCTAAAAATAAGCTGGAAGGCAAAACATCAACAGCACATGGGATGATTTACAGGAGACCCAACTCCCTGCAAACTCAGTGGGGAAGGTTATACCTCATGCTTTCTAAAACACAACTCCTCCAATAATTCCTGATCACCAGTCGTTAAACTGCTGCTGATCTTGCTGAGAGCAGTATTAGTTGTTGCTTCAGGCTGTGGGGTGAAAATCATCAGCTTCTGCTAATCAAAAGAGTAAAGAAACATCTATTTCAGCTAAAATAGGATAACTCATCTTTATCCTTCCCCTCAGAGGAAAGTTTCTCGTGGCTGCTGTGTGCAGAGCAGCAGGCAGAGCTCAGAGACCATGATTTCTAATGGTACAGCTGAACTGCTTTTTATTATAAAATGCTTGGAAGAGGAAAGAATTTGAGGTACAAATAGATTTTATTAAAAATAATTATATTCAGGGAGAGTGGAGACAGGTTTTATGCCAGCTATGGTTTCAGACAGCAGGGCTATGATAAAACCATGTCCACTGAATGTGTGGCCAGTTACAAGAGAAATTTCTGAGAGAAAGCCTGAGCTAATCCAGGAATGGTGTAAAAAAGTGTAAAATGGCTGAATGGCATGAAACGTTTAAATTTGTCCTTTGCTAATGGAGGAACTTTACGTAATACAACCGACTTTCAGCAGAAGAGTCAGGTCTGCACAGTAAAAGATGAGAAACAAAAATAGGTCTGTATAAAGAGAAAAAGGAACCTTTAGGTCACTACAGCCTCAAGCTGCACTGGAAGGAGTTGGGTTTCCTTCTTGGGCAACCTGCATACATAAAAAGACAAAACATTTACATTTAGCACAAGGTCTAGTCTGGCTGTAAAGAAGACCAAACCTTGGTGTAAATGCAATAATGAAATTGGGATCATTTAAAAAAAAAATCTTGAAAATCATGTCGGAAAGTAAAACCAGCTCCCACAGCAACACAGCACAGGTTTTGTGAGGAAATCACTCCCCTCAGAAGCTTTGCCCCCTGAATTTTAGGATCTGCAGTGACCTCAGGTGCCTTTGCACTGGCACGTGGGCACAAAGCTGCTCCAGGCAGAAGAGATGAGACAAAAATGGAAACGAGGTTGGGATCCATCCAGGCCTGGAGACAATGCCCTGCTGGGATAGAAAGGCTCTGGGAATGGGTTTAGAGCCCAGGCGCAGCAGCGGGGCCGGTCCCGCCCTTCCCGGTCCCGACTGATGCAATCCCCAGCCGGAGCCACGGACAGCTGCGGCACAGGAGGGGGAATTCCTGCCGACCCGGAGAGCACACAGCAGGGAAGGGCATAATCTCCGTGATTTACAGGCTGCGGCTCTAGTTTAAAATACATTAAACTCCAACTATTTAATTACTGGGCACTACCAAATCACAGAGACAGAGGAGTCAGTCACGTCTGCTAATGCCAACATTTATCATCCTATTTATCTACTCCAGCTTCTGAGACCCATATCGAATCACTTTCCTGTATTAGCTAATAATGGATGAGTTTATTCCTTGTACCTCTGGGCGGCCCTCAATGGATATTATCACACTGCTGGCAGCACACATCCACCTAGGGAGAGATAAACTGGTTTAGAGCATATAAAGAATCATAATCGCCAGCCAAAACTCAAATCCAAATCAAAGCCTTTTTCCCTGCTGCCTCCTGCCCCCAGATACTAATTCTCACTAGAAAGTAAATGCAAATAGTGCTCGGTCTCTCTCTAGCTGAAAGGCTGCAAACCTCCTAGTAGTTCTGAGAAATCATTAAATATCTACATTTTATGGTTGCAGATGGGAATAGAAAAATGAAGTGGCTGTCTCAGAGCTGGGGAGCTCAAGCAAATGCACCCCTGTCCTGCTCATCTGTGCAGAGAGGGTAAAAACGAGCTGGTATGGGCGTGGAGACAAAGCAACTGCAAAGGCAATTCAATAGGTGAAGCAAATTTGTCCATGGAAACAAGTGTGCAAGGAATGGTGAGAGGAGGGTGAGAAACTCTTGGGCGCTGGGCAAAGCCAGTCCTTTGCTCAGCCTCTTCCCAGAAATGCCCCAATCAACCCAGCACAACTTTCCTCTGCCTGCTTTTCCCAATAGAAATGAAATGCTTTTCATTTCACTTGGTTGCGTTGCCTTCCATAAGGGAAACAAGATTTAAATTGCTCAATTTGGAAACTTTCAGCAGTTTCATTTTCTGAAGAAACTCTCAGCAACCTCTGGGCTTTGCACAGTTGTCTGTGCTCAAGCTGAACATGAAGAAGAAAAAACTCAGGCTTTTCCCTCCTTCCAGAGAGTCCCGTAAGAGCAAAATAAGGAATATATCCTTCTATTCCAGGGCAGGGCTTTTTTGCTGGTGCTTTTACTTCCATCAGTTTGGATGGTTATCTCATTATTGCTTATTTATTACAGCCTGCCATGAATATATTCATATTATCGGGTGGTTTATTATTAACCCCTTTACCCTCTAGCTAATTCTATTGGCCAAGGTAGATCCTGCCTTTGAAGCTGGTTGGAAAACCCGAATACACTGAGCTCTGACCGTTACGGAAAAGGCAGCTCCGTGAGGAACAGAGCACTGCAGGGAAATTATCTCTGGATCTTCACAAAGTCCCTTGGAAGAGTTCAGACATGGAGCTGTCTTAATTGATAGCGTGGCCACTTAGGGGACCAGTATCCATAGAAACTCCGGGGCCTTGACAAGATGACAAACAACGCTGCGAGAGCCTAAGAATAGCAGGAATAATGAGGTGTGGCCAAAAAAAAAAAAAAAAAACCCAACAACGAGAAGCCAGGCATCTCTTGGTATCGAATGGGTGGGCCCGGTTAATGACAGCCTGGCAGAGCCGTGATGGCGGGAGGGAGACGAAGCACAACTGGAGGAGGGGAAAAAAAATCGCTGCCGAAACCAGATGGGATTCCTGTCCCAGGGAAAAGCCCCACAGCACATTGTTCCACTGGGGACGTGGGGCTCTGCTCTTCGTACACAATCTTAAATTGGGAACGGCATCACTGGGAGATCCCTCAGAAGCCTGGACGTGTTTTGGAAGGGTCACCCCGTGGCCTGGCCTTGGACATGATGCTCTGGCCGCCGCGGATGTCCAGCCAGGCTGGGATGTGGGGAGCCCTTGGGAATCGCAGCGGGTGGTCTGAGCCTCCTTTCAGAGCCTCTCGCCGAGCTTTAATCACCTCTTGACCCAACTATGGCTCTTCCTGTGCCACTGGCGGCACAACTTTCCCAGAGCCCATCGCCCGGCTCGGGGCTGCACCGCACGCCGCTCCCGGGGCGCATTGTACCACTGTACCCCATTGTTCGGGGAGACCTGACCTTTTTCTTAATTAGCTTAAAACTGCACAATAAAAAAAATAGAAAGGAAAAAAAAGATAGGGAAGAAATAGAAGAGGGGAAAAAAAACCCTCGGTAAAAGCCAGTCGCAAATCAAAAGAGGCAACAGTGAGAGCAAGCAATGTGTCACCACAAGTGTCCGAGTCAATGGAAACCTTGTTAGGTGGGGAACAAGGGTCTGCGCTAACAAGCTCTTATCTGTGTTTTTGTTTTCTATTGAAGGTGCATGTCATTAGGAGGAGTGTTAACAAGAGCTCTCAATAGCTTCATATGGCCAATGGCCTCTGAATATTCATGAAGGTGTGAACAGAATGTGGGAAAGCGGTGGAAGAAAAGGCAAGAAAAGCGGCGAGAGGGCTGATTGTGCCGGGAAGAAAGAAGCCGGGGCTCTGTGGGAAAAACGGATCCTGAATCCCTCAAACAAGAGCGTATTCCCCAGGCAAAACCTGTCCTTCAAGCTGTGCTGATGGTATTGATGGAGCCAAGGAGGTGGGATTTCTGAGCAGCGCTGGCAGGGAACCAGCTTCTGGCATTTGAGGTGACCGTGCCCAGGTCTGAGGGTTTTTTTTTTAAACTAAAATCACAGCGGCTGCCGGCACCGGTCTTTGGAGATGTGCAACCCTCTCTCCAGGCTTACTGGGTCCCAGGAGGGATCCAGAGGCTGTTTTTTGCTGGATGCCTGATATGGAAATGGGGATGAGCTCACAGGTGATGGAGATGGGTGGTAAAGGAGCAACCCTGGACTTTGCTCCAGCATGGCTGTACTCACCATGGCAAAGGGAATGACTCACCTGAACCCAGATAGAATCATGCAATCACAGAATCGTCGACTGTTTGGGTTGGAAGAAACCACAGAGATCATCTTGTTCCATCCCTCTGTCCTGGGCAAGGACACCTTACACTAGACCAAGTTGCTCCAAGACCTGTCGAACCTGGCCTTGAACACTTCCAGGGATGGAGCAGCTACAGCTTCTCTGGGCAGCCCGTGCCAGAGTCTCACCACCATCACAGGGAAAAATTCTTTCCCAATATCCCATCTAACCCTGTCCTCTGGCAGTGGGAAGCCGTTCCTCCTTGTCCCAAGTCGCTCTCCTGGAGCCCCTTTTAGCCTCTGGAAGGGGCTTTAAGACCTCCCTGGAGCCTTCCCTTCTCCAGGCTGAACACCCCCAGCTCTTCCTGTCTCCAGAACAGGAGGGCTCCAGCCCTTGGAGCACCTCCCTGGCCTCCTCTGGACTCACCCCAGGAGGTCCACATCCTTCTGGTGTTGGGGACTCCAGAGTCAGACACCTCATACCTGCTGCCCAACACCTGCCTCCCCACCTGCACCTCCCAGCATCCCCATCCCTAGAAAACCTCTCATTTCCCTCCAAGAAGGCAAGAGCCCAGCAGGGCTGCCCAGGACAGGCAGGAAAAGGAAAGATGCCTTTCCTACACAACACCTCTGTAGGTTGTGCAGCTGCTGCTTCTGCCCCATCGTGGGCCCAGGGATTTCAGCTGGGCTGGTTTAATGTGGAGCTCTCGCTCTGCTCATTTCAGAGCAAAATTATACCACAGAGTTGCCTCTTCTTGAAAGGCTCCAATCTCGTGTGTCAGTGCCAGATAAATAGTTTTCATTCAACAAATCAATGAATAGAAACAAAGTACAGCAAAATAATGTCAAGTCATTTCACTGATAACGACAGCTGCTGGGCTGCACGGAGACAGGGAGAGAGCAGGAGGGGGTGTGGGGAATAGATTAAAAAATGTAAAAAGCAATGAATCACAGCTGGGGGGAAAATCATAAAACCACAAGCCACTGCTGCTCTCACACAAACGTACACGGTATTTACTCATCTATTTCTAATGAAATTTCAAGCAGAAGAGCAAAGAAAAGGAGGGAGGGCAGCAGTGAAAGAGACTTGTCCAAACTATGCTTGCTGGAAAAGCAAAAGGTTTCTTTTCTGGCATGAGAACCCAATGCAGGATGCAAACAGCAGAGCACCAAGGGAGCAGGATGCGCCACTGCTCCCTCCTCCCACAGGTTCCTACCCTGCTGCATTTGGGTCACCATTTCCTTGCTGTTGTTTTTTGCCTCAGAGCAGTCCATTGCTGTCTGCTTTCCAAAGAGGAAATCTTGAAACTGGGAATTCCCTGGGAAATGTGCAGCCTGGCAGGGCCAGCCCAGCGGTGTCATGTGTGGCCAACACATGGTGGCTCGTGCCTGTGCTGAGCAGCTTGGGGGAACCAGCACAAGCTCTCCATAGGTCCACTGGCAGGAGCAGCCCAGGATCAGATGATCATCCTGAAAAAAAGACTTGATGCTGGTGAGGAAAATGCAGCCCTTTAACCCCAGCTACCACTTGCAATTTTGATATTAATCCCATAAAACAAAAACAAGGTTTATTTTGCCCAGGCCCTAAGTTCTCCCAGGAAAGATTTTTCCCTTTACCCCATCCCAGACCAGCATTATGTCTCCAAACACTAAAAATAAACCACGACTTCAGGCCTGAAAGGACTTTGCTAAATCCTCACTCCTTTCTCTCGGGTCTCAGAAGCCTCCCTGTGTGCACACACTTAGGATTGCAAACTGGGAACCTCACATAGGAATGAGCACAGGCCAGTGTTTTCCTCATCACCAAAACAGGGATGAAAAAGCAGGAATGAGTACAAACATGAATTGTGACTGCTCTGAGCCCACTCCAGACCTTTTGTGGCAGCACTACGTGGAACTGGGGTACCTGCAAAGCCCGTTCTGCTCACAGACACGTAGAGGAGGCAGGGTATGAGATGACTGTATGAAGGGACCTCTCTTCTCTTGCAGAGCCTGTTCCATAAGCACAGGTCCCTCTGTCGTGGCTCCAGGGCCACCTCCTGCCCCATGGCACTTGTCCCACCTCGGGCAGCAAAGCTGTGACATCCCTGGTGCGACAGCTCCGGCTGGTGGCTGCCGAGGGCTGCTAACAGCATCCAAAAGGAAACACTCAGGAGAGGGAATGTAGTTATGCCAAGGAAATGCCTGATCTTCCTGATGGCATCCTGATGGCATCTATCTCCCAAACCACAAGGGACAGGAAACACGGCAGGTGTGTTTGCAGAACACCCGAAATGCATCAAACACACATCACCACTGCTTTCCACAACGAGGGGAGAAACGAGGGGAGAGATTTAATTACACACAAACTCTACTAAATCAAAGGAGAGAGACAGTTGAAAATAGGGTGGAAAAAACCCAACATTTAATTCAATTTATTTAGCAGCATCTTTATTGCAACAAAGGTTTTGTAATAAAACGCAGCAAAAACTAATGTCTCCACTTTACATGATTAAAAGCCATGGAACTCGGAAGGGGTGGGAGGGAGGGAGCCCAATAAACCCACTGGAGTGAGACATGCAATTTTGTTAATGCAAACAGCAGGCACTTCATGTTCTCAAATTAAACACCTGAACTTCTACTGTGCACAACAGCCAAGTCAAAACCGCAGGAAGACCCCTCTTCCCCTTCCAAAGGGGCACATGGAAAGTCTCTACAGATACTCAGGTAAACAGGCAGCTCAAGGCAGTGTCCTCATCTGGCTGATGTTTCAGTTATTTAGACTCTGTTATTGCCTTAGCAGAAGTTGAGTGTCACATGCCAGCAGCCTGTCTGACACATGGACACGCACCAGGAACACAACCCATTCTCCTGGCAGGGAATACAGGTTGGGACCCCTGGGATGGGAATTTGTGAGTTCTCCACATTTTCCCACCCAGTCTCAGATGTCTGTGCTCCAGGGTTAAAGCCTAACTACACCATCCTGCTCAGAAAGTTCTTCCATAACCTATTCCCAAATGCCACTAGTAAGTAGAGAATGCATTTTCCATTCTGATGTAATGAAGTTATTTATTTTTTTACTTGGTGCTCTGAGCTCATTATTCCATTGAGTTTGTAAAAATTAAGCAGTTGTGGGTAGATACTAATTTTACTTTGTTCTGAATAAAAAGAGATCATCGAAAACAAAGGGGGAGGGGTGAAACCCAACAGCTTTGCACATCCCACACTCATGAGGCATCACTGGAAGCTGCATTAAAATGGGGTGAAAGAACGTGCTTCCACCAGGAACAAGCACAACCAACCCCAACCACCTCAAAAGAGAGGAAACTCCTGGCACCAACACTCAACAACTTCAGCACCTCAGCGCTCAGATCCCCGTATTTCGTATACATTCTTAAACATATCAAAACATTCATCTCAAAGACACCTGTGCAACTAATATCCACCACACAAGGAAGGCTCAGTCCTGCTCCTGCTCAGAGCAGGTGGACACAGAGACCTCTGGAAGGCAAAAGGTCCTCCACAGGGACATTCCAACCTCTGGTCTGGGAGCCACAGGGATGGATGGCTTCCTCCTCCAGCCTCCCTTGCACGTGCTCCCCCAGGATCTCACTAGTTCTGCTTAATTAAACAAGAGATGGTTTTTTTTAACATGCAGGAAGTGACAAAGTATAATAATCCCAAATATCAAAACAGGCTGGAAACCTCCTTGAGTGACACTCTCATCTCCAGGACTGTAAGGTATGGCCTTGGCCAGACCATCACCTCACCATATGAGGCACAGGAATACCACCCCCTCCCCAGAAATATGGATGCAACAGCCCCTCAGCACTACCACCTTCCTACCTCTGCAGTCTTGATCACAACAGGCTTTGCCCTTCTTCACTGGGAATTTAGTTGGAATCAGACTTCATCTAAGGCATCTCTTTTGCAAGAACTACAAAACTCTGGTGATAAATCCTCCCAGCACTTCCAAAGGACAAGAGAGCACAGGGTCTTAAAGTGCTTAACTATGGTAAAAAGGAAAGAAAATGGTAGGAAAGAAAGAATTCATAATTTATGTTGCCAAACAGAGCAGTTACAGTACTTGTACTTTAATAGCTTTTTGATGTATGTATTTAAAACAGTGGAAGGATGTCTTATTAAAAGTTATATGTCAGCATTTGTAATCACATTCTGCCTCAAATCTAAACTCAGCCTGGTTTGCTTGCATAACATTTAGTTCTTCAGTTCCCAAAAAAGCACTGTTTGATGAAGGCCATTTTTGTTCTGTTGTTTAAACAAAAGGATCAATTTCATCTTAAAAATCATATACATTTACATTCAAGGGTAATCACCTCTAGAAAAAGAACAAAAACACCCCAAAAAAGCAAGTTAATTTAATATTGAACAAAATATAAACAACCTTGGAAAAGGTGATACTATCCACGTGTAATTTTATACATATCTGTATATATGAACAGATATAGATATATGTATATATAATACAGCATAAACACATTGGGAACACAATGGAATTCCAGAGGAACAGCTTATTCTTTCTCTACTCATTGTTGTGTTGCACATGTGCTCCTCTCTCAGGGCTGACTGTAGCACAGTCCAGTGGGATGCTGCCTTTGCTTCAGCCACAAGTCACCACTAAGAGAAGACATTCCAGGAGCTGGGCTCCTTCCCTGCCACGCCCTTTTCAAAATAAACCCATTACTGACCTGCTAATGGAATTTTAACTGATCCACTTATAGTCACTGTGATCTGAAAACCAGCAAATAGCTCAAATCAAACCTCACTGCAGGCCTGCTGGCTTTGGCTCTTCTGTGTATCCCAAAAACCAGATCCTGTTCTCACACATGGATTTTACAACCGTGTAACTGCACCAGCTCCCATTGCCTTGGTGCACATGCCCAGCAGTTTTAAGTGAAAAACGATGTGGTTTGATATGACACAGCCAGATCCTGTTAAATCCCAGAGTTTTGGGATCAAGCTGAACAGTACAAAATCAAGGAAAGTACAAGGTTACAACATATGGAGAACTAAGAGCGTACACACTGAGAGTGATTCCAGATTTTCAGCAGATGAAAAGAAAATCATGCTCTGCTTCTCTCTAGCACCAAAAGAGAAAGAAAAGGAAGTTCTTGGGTTTCTAAGAAAACCATTAAAACTTATTGTAGTCTCAGAGGCAAGTCCCAAGGGTGGAATTTCCTGGATTAAAGAGAATCATTTTGCTATGGATTTCTACCCTAACGACCTGTGGCAAGTTAAAAGTGCCCTCACACCCTTTTCAGCCAAGCCTGCTGTGTAGTTAAAACCTCACTAGCAAAAAAACGACTAGGAATGCAATTCCTTGAGGCTTTGTGGGGTTCCCAAAGCTGTACAGAAGGGGGTCCTCAGAGACACCATCATCATCCTGCACAGCAGTGCTAGAAAGGACCCAGGAATAGGGGACTGGACAGATGAGGAGCCTGGGAAATAGTCCCTCATACAGCAGGAAATTCAATGGAACAGTTCATATTGCTCCACATCCTCTGCAGACCTTGGAATTTGAGTACTGAAGTTTTAAATTCTAACAGGATGCATATATCTATATCATGCTGATGTGAGGGTAAGGAAAGAGTACTGCAAACTCAGCTCCAGAGTGAACATCGGGGGAAAATGTCAACAGGATGCACTTTGAAGCTTGTTCTAAAATTTACAGAGTTTCAGCTCTTTGACTTAAGTTAGTTTGCACCTCAGAATAAAAGATCGTTATGCTCATATCACAGTAAAATGTCAACTCACTTCCCCACTGAAATCAAGTACAATCAGGATAGGATCTCAAGCTGCTGGAAGAAAAGAGAATGATTTATCCTGGGGGAGAAGGAATCAAAGAACCTGGCATCAACCGAACGGAATCCAAACTTAACAAATCATTAGGAGGCAGCTTAAAAGTCTTTCTTCTTAAAAAACAATTAACATCTAGATAGGTGATGTGTCCAACTTGTGACCAACTTCTAAGGAGTGAGACACATCCCCTTCATGAAGCATAAAGGCTATATGATAGCATTTAAATTAATACAAGTTGTAACCATTCAGGTAAACTCTTGCTGTGTAGTGAGTAAATCATCCAGTATTATGTAATAAGATACCAAGGAACACACTGTAAAAATACATCAGTTATGTCATAATGCTTTTAAAAACTGAAGATCTGGTGCTGTAGAAGTACATTATTTTCAGTTTCAGCTTCTCCCCCCAAGAGAACACCCATAGTACTGCGTTTACCACAGACATTGGATTTTATTTACAGCTTAAACTTGAAAGTTATTAAATCACTGTACTTTAATTTCCTGTATGGCACCAAATTTACTTTTAAAAAAGTGTCTGTGAGTGTGTGTACGTGTGTGTACGTGTGGCAGGCACCAGAATGCAATGTTCCATCCTATTTTCTCTAGCTTCCTACACCTCCTTGTCCAGAGAGCAGCCCGTGGAGCAGAGTTGGGAGGTCAGTCACAGGGCCTTCAGGGCAGCAATGTGGGAGCCCAGGTTCTCCTGCAGGTAATAGAGCAGGTGCAGTTCATAGTGCTCTCCTGACTCAGGCACCCTGATGCTGTGTCTCTCCTGAGGGTAGATCTAAAATGTAAAATAACATTGTAAATATCCACAAGAGTTGCAAGCGCCAACATTTAAACCAGTCCCAGAGCCACATTCCAAATGTCCAGAGAATCTCCCTCCATGAACTCTGAGCTAACACACCTCATCCTGCACTGCCTGAACACAGAGAGACTCCCTGATCCTACTGAGCAGAGGCAGCTCCTGCCCAGAGCCAACACATAAATCATCACATTCCCAGTTCTGCAGCACGGTGTGGGATATCTGGGCTGCACCTGCCCAGAGCCATCACAGTTTAATCAAATCCATAACCCTGTTCCACACTGCATGAACACTCCTGCACTGCCTCCCAACTGCAGATCTCCTCTGGAACAGCCTTACCTGCTCATTTCCCTAATTTCCTTTGTTTACTCATAAAACCTTACTTTTAAACAAATGCTCGTCTCAAGTGCTACAGTTTTATCCTAGAATTCCAAGTTGCCCAGCACAGCTGTGTTTGGAGTTCCAGTTCTGGACTCCTCAAAGACACATCCCCTTTACACCCTGGTTCTGGCCTTACCTGTAAGTCATATGGTTTCCCAGCTCTCACCAAAAAGCTGAGCAAAATACTGGTGTGTGCAAAGTGAACGTTCTCATCCAGGAATCCGTGCAGCAGCAGCAAACGGTTTGGTCTGGGAAAAGCAAGAGACAAACAGTTCTAGGATCTAAGTCATTTCACACACACACACACACCCCTTCCAAAACACTCCTTGGAAAAAAATGTTTGCATTGAAAGCAGTGATTTCACTGTTGTAAACAGCTCAGGATGGACATGTCTTCCAAACTTATTCATCCTTCCTCTATAAGTTCTTCCTGCACATGCACTTCAGTCAGACATTTATCTGTATAACTTATTTATTCTCAGCAATACTTTCTAGCTTGGACAGTGCAAGGACTTCAACCTTGCTTAACACTGCTGATTGTCAGCTCTTTGGCAAGAAAGCCTATGGTCCCAGCCTGCTCTGCTGTGCTGATACAGCCTCAGAACATGCAAAAACATCTCAATTAACTCATTTTTGTTTAGTTTAATGTGGTTCTGAAGTGCTAATCACAATTGAAGATATGTTTGTCATTTCTCCAGACATAAAAGATAGTCTTTAATTATAGCTACTATAGAAGGGATTACATGGAATGGCCTGTAATTATGCAAATGCTCATTCAAGTATTAAGTTTATTAGTGTTGGGTGTTGGTGCTTTTTTTTTTTTTTTTAATTATTTAATGTGAGCATTTGTGATTCCAGGATCCAACTGCCAAGAAAAGGGAGGTAAAAACACGTCCGTGGGGCTTGAACTTTCCTGGTGGGAAAAGCAGAAGGCAAGAGGAGAACCACACTTACTCAGAAGGAAACTTCTCAGCTTGCATGGCCACAGACCCCAGGTAATAGCCCTGCTCGTTGTGCTCCGGGTGGCCCATGTAACGCTCCGTGTATCCCGTGTCGTAGAAAATCCACAGCGTCACGGGGGCTCCAGCAACAGCCACCTGGGAGTTCCATGGGAGAGGGGAATGACAACACTGACCCCCCTGACCTGGGTACGTCCCTCCCTCCCACAGCTTTATCCTGCTACAACTGTGGAAGAAGCAAAGCCATCCTTGCTGTCCCCTCCCAGTTCACACACGGTACAGCTTGGCTTAGACCCCACATGTGCTGAAAACTAGGAAGATCCTACAGATAAATTGGAAGCTACTAAACATACCACCTGCAAGGGCTTCTGAGGGAAGTGGATTTTTGTGCTTTCAGGTTTAGTCAAGTATCTAACAGAAACTGGGAATGGCAGTTCCATAGGACTCAGCAAACTACCCTGCACAATTACCACCAGCTTGCAGCTTGTGGAAAAAAGACCCATAAGAGAAAAAACCAACCACAAAAACATCCAAAGAAACCCTTTTACAAGGCAGGTGTTCATAAAAATAAAACAATCATTAAGGATTGAGATAAAGAATTATTAAATCTCCCAGTAATACTAAGGTTGGACTTAGAGAAAGGAAGAGCAACCACAAAGTACAAAACGCAAGAGCAATATCCAGCTCTTCCCACATCTCTGCCTCTGAGCTGCACCCAAAGACTGTCTGGCCATTTATTATAGTGGTCTAAAGTCAGGCAATCACAAGAATTTCTTTCCAGTACCTCCCCCCATCCCCAGGCTGCCCTCCTGGCTGCTTCAGAACACGCAGTGAGACACAGCACAGGCAATTTGATCTGAGAATAGATCAGTCTGCAAAGGAACTATTCTCTCAGGGCAGGAAAAGGGGAGGAGGATGAGAAGGAGGTGTTGTTTTTCAGCAGGATTATTTCCCTTACCTGGTTCACAGCACAAAGAGCAGCAGCTGACACTAAGGTACCTACAGCACAGGTGACCTGAGATTGGCAGAGCTACACCAGCACAGTTAAGTCATCGGAAGCTCAACAGTCCAACAGGTCAAAGCTCTCAAAGAGGGAATATCCTTCTGTGCACAGATGAATGGGGTGAACAGTTGTTCCTCCTCAACCCAGCTCATGAGAACAGACTCAGATATTCCAGAAAAACTGGCCTATCCAAAGAGATCCCCCACTCCCCTGACATGCCAGACTTCTTGGATGGCAAATGTGTTCTGCCTAAAGGTAGAATGAAGATTTCTAAATCTGTTGTCTGTGAAGTATAAAAAAAATGACCAAAACTTAGAAGCCTAATTAGAAATACTGTGGAATGTTTGCTAGAAAAGCAACTTCCCTCTAAAGAGAGCTGTTTCTTGAAGACAACAGCCATTACACTGTGCCCTCACTTATGCAAAGCAAGCTCCAAGGTCTCTGTGCTGTGAACACCATGGGAGTCACACTGTGAAGAGAAAAATTGTGTCTGTACCACCAGAGCAAGTACTCAATGCATGAACATACCCTGAAGATATCTGACCTCTGTGTTAAAGCCATTAGGGAGAGGTAGCCTCCATAGGACCAGCCGTGGATGCCGACACGGTCCAGGTCAATGAAGTCGTACTGTGACGCCAAATACTGGAGCCCTTCCACCTGGTCATCAATCTCTATCTGTCCCTGGGAGGCACAGGAAAGGGCAAGTTTTGTTAGTTACAGACAAAAGCTTCATTCTGAGGATATCCCAAGGTAACCACCTTCAGAGCTTTGGGTGGGTAACCCACGCTGAGAATGGAACTGTCCTGCTTCATGTGAGCTGCAAATTGTATCTGTTGGAGTCACAGCCCCCGCTACGAACCACTCTGTGTCATGGCTGCCAAGCTGGAGCTGGTTCACTACCTCAGACCTTGACATTGAGCACCTTTCCTCCCTCAAATCTCACCCTTACCCGGTTCCGGTCCCCAGTCAGTGTCACACAGGCAGTGCTGGGTACGTCTGCCAAACCAGTGCTTCAGTTCAGGTAACGCTGGGACTCCAACCCATCTCTGGCTGAGAACAGAGCCAGACTCAGAGCTCCACTTACCATTTTGTATTTAAAGGCTCCTTCAAACTTCAGCCCTCGGTGACAGGAGCCCCTGTTGTCAATGACAACCACAACATAGCCTAAAGAGGCCAAAGTGTTCAGCCGGAAATACTTGATCCCTTTGAACCGATTGTTCACCAGCTGTACCTGGAATACAAGAGCAGCACAACCACATATGTATCAGAGTCCAGAGGTAAGCTCTTAATCCAATTTTTAGTTCTATTTACCTTCCTTTAAAAGGTTTATGTATTATAATGTAAAGTTTTCAAGATCCCTCCTCCCTGCTGCAGAATTCCCTCTCCCTGCTATGAAATAAACTCTTCCCCCAGTAACAAGACATCCTGTGTCATAGATATGAAAAGCTAAACTGAGGTCCAGTGAAGCACCTGCAGAGGGAGAGGAGACAGAACTGGGAACAGGGACTACCTGACTCCCCTTTCTGCTGGTTCCACCTCTGCTGCTGTTCTCAGATAACAGAGGCAGTGCCTCAATCCATGACTGGAGCTCTCGACTGATTACAGCACCTCTGGCCAAGCACCTACTCGCTAAACAGGCAAAATGCCACACACTGCCCTCAGCATGGAGCAGGAACTGTGATCCTAGCCAGCCCACCCCTGCTCACCAGCTCACCTGAGGGCCTCCATAGATGAAGAGCACAGTGGGGTACTTCTTCCCAGGCTGCAGGTTGTGAGGTTTGTACATCATTCCATACAGTGTGAACCCCGAGGAGCTCTCAAAGGAGAACACTTCAGGGGGAATGTAATCAGGAAGAGGGCCTGCCACGGGAGGAACAGAGAGCCTGGTTTAAAAGGGAATGGATGAATAATGCAGCTGTGCCTCAGCCCTGCCCTGTCACCAGTCTCACTGCAATCCCAGCAGAGCTCCTCCATGTTTTCTAGTGGATGTGGCTGGGTCCAGGCAGAGTCTGGGAATGCCCCAGCCCTAGGGGAGTTTTCTCGGCTCTATCACATTCCTATCCCTGCTCTCCTGTGAACAACAGTAACTCTTCTCCCCTGACACAGACATTACAGATATCCTGTCCCTTCCTAACCTCACTTAAGACTCAAATATTAATACATGGTAAACACAGCCTATGAAGTATGCCTTAGGGAAAGAGAGATCAAAGGGAAGAGAAACATAATGGAAAATAAAAGCACAAGAGCTGTCTCACAAAAGACACGAGCAGGCAGCCCCACACCCTACTTAAGAGTTGCACACCCTTCCCTAGGAGGACACTTGTGAGCAAGCACACCACACAGAGTGCAAGGAGTGCACTTAAATCCCTCCTGGAGCTAAAACCGGCAGAAGAAACCTACTAAATCACTCTAAACTCCTTCATGGTTTGTTTACACCCTTTTGTTGCTAAGCTGAAAATGTCCCTTCTATACTTCCAAGAATTCCCCACAGAAGCCTGAGTTTCAGACACCCCCAATAAGAGCAAATCTCAAGCAAGTGTATGCTGGGTTATCTTTCATCCCGTGATCCTGCTTGTTTTTTTCCTGTTCCTCATCCATGCCATTACCTGCTGAATCTAAAATAGTAGCCCAGAATTCCTTTGTCCTGTGAGCTGCATCATCTTCTGATCCTGTCAGCCGGTACAGTGACACACAGTGGGGGTTCTTCTGATTACTGTACTTGCTGATGAACATGTCACAGTCCTGGGGAGAAAAACAACATGCCTTGAACTCCTCAGTGCAGCGGCACAGGTAAAATAATAATTTCTTTCTGCATTTAGATCTTTCAGAAGATGCTTCTAGACCAAATTAAACCATGAAGTCTGAGCACTCTGAACTCTGAAATGCTACAGTCCTTAGGAAGACTCATATTAACACTCCAAAGCTAAAAATACACCTGCAAAACCAACGGTGCCAGTTAGACCTTGTCATACACCTCTTTTTGGATAAAGAATTCCCAGCTGGATGCCTGTAACTCCAGCCAACACTGCCCCAGGCTCATCTCCTCTGGTGACTGAGGAAGAGTCAGGCTCAAAGAGTTTCCAACAGTTCATCTTGGCTCCTTTTGCCTGAAGTGAGCTGGACAGCAACCAACTGGGAGGTTAAATCTGTTTTCCAGGGTGGTTTTCCACGGACTGTACAACGTACAGGAGCAGACCACACAGCGTAAAATACATAAATACAGTCTTGGCTGCTGATGGATGAAGGATAAGCCTGGGCATAAGTCAAAGCACCCCCAGGCAGCCCTCCCAGGCAGACCTGGCTGACACAGCAGGCGTGTGAGTATCCACGTTCTGTCAGTCGTTTCACTTCTCCAGGATTCTCGTAGTTAACAACGTATAAGTGATGCTCTAGAGGTGAGTCTTTTGTGCCTTGAAAATACACCATTTTCTTGACTTCATCTACATAGATCTGTTAGAAACAAAACAAACAAGACGTCCCTCAGTACTGTTTCTTGCCAAAGCAATACCCAGTAATTCTGTCTCCAGGTCTCTCCCCTGCCCCGTTTCCATAATGCTGAGTTGGAGCCCAACAATCTGCAAGGAATAAGCCAAATGACTGTTCTTACTGTCCACAACTCTGTCACCTATGGTTTGCACTTTGCACCTTGTTGCTCAGCTCTCTCATGCAGGTCCTTTACTCTTCCCAGTCTCCCCTAGTGTTTGCTATGTTAAATAGCTGTTCCTTCTTTGCCACCTTCCTACTCTTCAGATCCTTTCCCAAATCATAGATTCAGCAGGTAATGGCATGGATGAGGAACAGGAAAAAATCATCATGATATAAACCACCCCAGAAGGAAATCAAGGCAGCAGCTGACTGCAAACCACCGCCATGTTAAATATTCCTTAGTTGTCCCTTCTTTTTGAGGAACAACAGATGGCAGAACAGATCCAAACTCAAGTCAACTTGCACATCATGTTCCCCAATTCCATTTTTAATTACTGGTAAGAATTTCAAACATCTTTACAAAGTCTAAACCAGTAAACCAGTTCTCCATGAACTGCTTTTTGATTCAAGTGATCAAAGAATTTATCCAGCACAGGGTCAGAAGAGCAGCAGTTTGGGAAACATTCCTTCCCTCCTTGTGCAAGCTCGTGAGTTACATGGAACAGAAACACTGAGCATTCTGGCTAAAAGCAGACAGGGTGGTTAAGACATTTCTGCTGACCCCTCTAAGAGACCATCTCCCTGCAGGATATCCATGCAGCAGAGCAGAGACTTACATTGGATCCATGTCTGCCAAGCACTTCCCACTCTCCGCTGGTAATCGCTGTCTCCTCTTTGATGAGGCACTTGAAGTCACCTGCAAATAACCAACCAATAAACAGAGATTTTACACTTTTAACAGTTTACAAAACACGGTCACAACAGTACTTCTTCCTCCCAAGCTTTTTTCCCAGACAAAATCCAAGAGCAACCTGCCTGTGCAGCAGCTCTGCCAGCTCCCCAGACAAATGTTAGGGCTGGGACTACTTAATGTTCTGTGAAATACATGTTAAAGGATTCACAGGATTCAACTGGAGGCCTGGACAGTTTGCTTACTTTTTTATTTTTGAAGTATTTTGTCACTTGCACAGAGATCAAGGTTTTATACTGAAAAATGAGTGGGCAAAAGGAGTCTCAGGTCTCAAAAAATGGGCAATTTTGCAACAGGGTAGGGAACAACTCTGCTTTTACAAGATGGTTTAATTTCCTTTAGAATGAGGGAGATTTTAGCAAGAGAAAGAAGTCAGATGCATTCAGAGAAAGTTAATCCACCCAGGATATAAATTTATCTGGGAAAAAACAACCCACCAACAGCTGCATGAAACCAGGACCTCTAGTAAAATCAGGTGTACTCCCTGTGCCTGCAGAGCTCACTAAGTGCCTTCAACACACACTAAGTAAATTAAGCATCACAGCATGAAACTGTGCATTAAAGAACACATGCTGTGGAAAAAACACCCCGGGATCTTCGCACTCAGCAATATCCTGCATCCAAGCAAGACCAAGTCCCAGTAGTGATGAGGAAAAGCCAACTAAGTCTCACAGTATTACAGGGAGCATTTTTTCCATATGGTTTTTGGAAACTTTTCCCTCTGGTCCATAAGGAAGGATCAGGGTTCAAATTAAGGCATGCTGCAAACAGAATAACCCCTGCACAATTCCCAGAGGAATGACTGTACAGTGATGTGCTTTCCTGGACAACAGCAGAAGTTTCCAATAAGATAATAATTCCTGCCAGCTGGAAGGACATTTATTTCCTCACTAGTCAGCAGTAAATGCCCAATTAGAGCAAAAGAATAATTTCCCTTACTTGGAGCAGGGAGGCCTCCACACGACCGTTTGTATTTGCTCTCCTTCAGAACGGAGGTGACTTTGTACAGGTGCCGGAATCCTGTTTTACACTCGGAGGCAAAAATGAACTCTATCTCATCTTCCTGGGTTTGAGGGAAAACATGGAAGATATCATGGATCTGCAGAGACAGAGCAGTGGATTCTTGTCGTCAGCGGGACTTTGGCACTGAAGTCACACAAAATATCTTCCTCTTGCTGCTCAACACAGACCACACAGTCCAGGCTTCACAGGTGCAGCACTGCCCCTTACTGGGAGAACCAGTTACACTTTGGGCTGGGGGGTCTGCAGTACCACCTTGATAGATCTTTGTTGGCTGCAGAATATTTCACCTGGGGGCACTGCTTTTGGTGAACAATTGGCACCAAGAAGCTGGAGAGTGTCGGTAGCACTGAGGGCAAGGGGCTGCTCCACAAAACCAGAGCCCTGGGCTCTGCTCCTGGCTCTGACCACTGCCCAACCTCAAGCAAAGCAGCTCTGTTTTCACATCCCAAATCTTTCTCTTGCTTATGTGCTGTTTTTTAAAGCAGGCAGCATAGAATATGCGCAATGGGATCACTCTCTTAGACAGCACAGAAACACCAAGGTTGCTCAAGTGCTACAAACTATCAGAGAAGCTGAAATTCAAATTCTTACATTTATCCAGATGTCTGTTGTTTCTTCATAAATAATGAAAGGTGTAACAGAATCTGGGACAGCATCGATAAGTTTCTGTCTTTCCATTGCATCATCTTCTGTGGGGATGAATAATTCAGGAGGGATCAAGACTATCTGAAGCCGAGTTTGGGAGCGATCCAGCAAGATGGACCAGATGCTGTTGGGGAGACAGATATTAGAGAAAATAACATGCAACCATGAGTATGACACAGGTCTGAAAACCTCAGCAGACACTCATTAGCACTAGGCATTTTGGGAGAGTCAAGAATGTTCAACTGCAGATTAAGCACAAAGTCACGTGCAAAATTTCACCCACATAAACAAATTTCTTCCATGACATAAGAACCTATTTCACTTCATTTCAATATTGCATAAGCACTGCGAGTTCAAAAGTTTAATTCAATCCATTCTCCCTGATTTGAGTTGTGCTTCAAGGGAGAAAGAGAAGAGAAGAGAAAAATCAGAGGGAATAATGAAGCAGAAAAATCTCAGTTGAAATTTCAGGTTTGTAAAAATACTACTGTTTAAAACCTATACCTGGCAGAGAATAACACTGGCAGCTAAATGGACTGGCAGCAGCTCCTGCCATATTCTGATGGCTTTGCATGTAGCTTTAACAATAATCCTGAAAAGAGCAAGATAATGTAACAAACGTGTCCCTGGATTCTTTCCACATTTGGGTGGGAAAAAAATTAAAAAGGTGAAAGCCATCTTTAGATTAAAAAACTGGAGGAGTGCGATTCTGGAATCATTTAGGTTGGAGAAGACCTTGAAGATCATCAAGTCCAACCATTCCTCCAGCATTGCCAAGCCCACCACTAACAATGCCCCCAAGTGCCACATCCACAGGGCTTTTAAATCCCTCCAGGGACAGTGACTCCATCACTGCCCTGGGCAGCGACTCCATCACTGCCCTGGGCAGCTGTGCCAGGGCTGGACAACCCTTTTTTGGAGAAGCTTCTGGTGAGTTAGAAACGCTGTACTACATCATCTACAGGGTTAAAATGACATGCAAATGTAAGTAGCACTTACAGCAGGTTTTCTGATCAGTAAGTCTGGTCAGCAAGGATGGTCCAGTGGTTAGGGTGCTAGCCTAGGGCCTGGGGGACCTGGCTCATTTCTCTCCTCAGCCACAGACTTCCTGCGTGACCATGGCAAGTCACTTTACCTCTCTGGGCTTCAGTTCCCCATCTGTAAAATGGGGATAATAGCACTGCACTCTCTCTCACAGGGATGCTGAGAGGACACACACACCAAAGGCTGCGAGTGCCCAAAACCAAAGCAGTAGGGCCAGGGACCAGGGAAAGAGACAAGGACTCCGGTTTGGCTTCAGGAAAAATGGTCCCCTTTGCACAAACAAGTTGGTAGCAATGTAAAAGTGAAAGCAGGCTTAAGCTGGAAGAAGACAAGAGACCACTACAATCTGCTTCTGACTGTATCACCCCAAACCCTCTGAGCAGAGACAGGATTAACATACGCACTATTTTCCTTCTGGCGTCCACCCAGCTCTAGCAATGTACTCTACTCCTTCAAAGAGGATCTCGAAGGGCTGAACTAGCTCTTTATCCACAACATCTGCAATCTGTTGACAAAGCAGCAATTCAGTGACACTGAGATGAACCCCCACAACCAGTTTTTCATGCACGAAGAGAGTCTGGACACAGAAGACTTTTTCTGTGCAGCTCATGCAATTTAGATTGTTTGGTCTTTGCAACACAGGGGATTGAACCCCGACTGTAGCCAGACACCAGCAGAGCAGGAGAGCTGCACTCTGCCAGTACACCCAGGGCTGGGACCAGGGAATCTGGATGCTGCTCATAAATCCATCATCCATCTTGGACAAATCACTGGAACTCTCGATTCCTCGCTGTGAGGGGGAGGTGATTTGTACCGAGCTGTTTTGAAGGGTGTTTGCATGGACAGGTACTGAACATCCTGCATGACACCCAGTTATCAATTCATGACATGCAGTTCTGCAGTCAGGCCCTGCTGGGACTGGGAACAAGTCTCCTGAAGGCTTTCCCTGCCTTTGCTGGCTGACACCAGCATCACTATCCCAGCAGGTGATTGCTGATGGCTGAAGTAGCTCAAGAGTAGAGAGAATCTCAATAATTTATGGCTGTTACTGTATGTGTTTGGTAAGATTAATTTCCCAGCTGTCCAAAGAACTTGGACTGAGCTATGGAAATTTCTGCATCTGTTAAAACGTTCCAGGGCAAAAGAAAAGTTCATCTCCTTCCATATATTTTTGTAAGGTGACATATTGTCTTTGCAATCAGATTTCCCCAATATCTGCAGCCAATCGAGACATGAGTCATGTAAGAAGGTCTAACCACCCATCCCTAAAACACTCTGCTCTGCAACTGAGCTCATACACCAGTGGTAGAGAAGGAAAGCACAGCCTTGAGAAATACAGCTGCACACAGACATCAGTATCTGCACAGGAATGAGCCAAGGGCACTGCCTCCAGAGAAGCCAGTAAGCCATCAAAAACAATAAAGTTCCTTTGTACTGAACTGGAAAAAGAATTTTACCAAAAAAGAATCACAGCGTTTATATGTATCTGGCAAACAAAGAGAACATAGACTTACTCTGCCTTCAGCATTGATTGTCACTTCAGAGATCTTGAAAGTGACCTTTGGATTTGCTGTACCTGTAAAAACAGATGAGAGCAGTCAGGCACCAATTGTTTGCTGTGGATTATTGTGGTGTTACTCATACAGAACTGGAAAAGGCAAACAGCAGAATGCTCTTTGGTCAAATAGCTTTGATGGATGTGTGAGAGACAGTGCAGAACCAGGCAGAGAAAAGAGAAACTGCAAACAAGAGGATATTTAGTGGATGTAATCCTGCAAACAGATCAAGAGCCATGCTACTGTCACAGTCAGCCTTCTGTCCCACAGTCAAGGGATGCATGTACTTGTTGGAAGTGATAGGGATAGCAAAGCAACCTTTGGTTCACTGTTTGATACAGAGAAAGGGCTAAAATGCATCTGTGAAAATTAAACCTAAAAAACCATTGCCATCACTAATGCCATTAAGATAATAAACCTCCATATTTCTGTTGAACCATAAAAATCTGAAGTTAATTCTTTCCACAAAGCAGCAACTCATCCTGCTGTACAGGCCCTGCTTTGCCCTACAGTGGGGAAGAGGGACTTTAAAAAATAAATCCACTGCCAGTTGATCCACAAGAAGTCACATGGCAAATTCCATGAGCTCTGAACATTCTTAATGCTGCTGTGAAGTTCTCCCACTTCATCAACCCTAATGCACAGGTGAAACAATTTGCCTTGGACCACAGTGCTGACCTGCTTATGTCCTTCCCTCTCAGGAAAGAATGTTCTCCACTTCCTCAAGATTTACCCTCTTAATAACCCACAGTAAAGGGTTATTGCCCCTGCAGCTCATACTGGAAACTGTTTGTTTTTTGGAGGCTTTGGTTAGCTCGGTTTCTTTGCACTTGGCAGAGCTATGGCAAAATACTCACAGACATCTGGGTGTCCACAAGCACCAAAAAAACACAAGGATTCATCTCTTGCTTCCCAGGCTTACAGTGAGACTTTCTATCCCCTTGAAATAAGCAATAAATCAAAAGAAGCAGAAAACCTTTCCCAGTGGATCAGGGAATCTGCAAGATCTGAACGAATTCTGCAGCTTGGGAAGCTCAGCCAAAGATATTTCTCCAAACAATGAAGATTTCAGGAGAGAGGAAAGAGAGCAAAGCACTGTTATCTGTGAGCCACATGCCCTGCTGTGACAGCAGGGACATCTCAGAAGAGTTCAATTGTTCAGACTTGCCTCACACACCTGACTGAACCAGCCCTCAGCAGGTCTGCTTAAATCCCACTTCCCAGCTTCCAGGGCACTCCAGTTTTTATGCTTCAAGCCTGCCCTCACCTCTTTTTGCTGAAGCCTCCAGATCATCCACTGTTTGAAAATGTGACCACAGGAGGTTTTCCTGGAAGGCCGCAGCATGCCGAGTTTGCTGTTCAAAGTCCAAGAGCAATCCTGGAGACCAGAGTCCTCCAGAATTCAAACTGCCAGGGTACTGCCAGCAGCTAAACAGAAATCCTCCCAAAAAACTAAAGGGCTGTAATTCTGCAGCTATTCCCTCAGAAACACGGGGCTGTAATGGGAATCAGCTCCTCAACAATTCAGATCTGCCAGGAGCTGAGAGAGCAGCTCCAAACAGTGACCATCACAGAGAGTTTCTGCCAGCTCCTGACACCCAGACTCAGAGCTCTCATGGCTGCAGCACCAGCACAGTCACCAGTGACCCATCTAACCTCCAGAGAGCTTCCCCAAACACATTTCCACCACCTAGACACCAACTCAAAGACTCCTCACCATCCCTCCAACACCTCCCTGGTCCAGGCCAGGAGTTACTGTTGTCAGGCACATGGAATAAATAGATGTCTCCCACAAACAGGGATGTGAGGTTTCAGAGTCTCACCAGTTTTGGGGTACCGGAAGGAGTCTGTTCTTCTTGTCTCCAGCATGGGTGATGTGACATGGATAATTTCCACCTCTGACTCATCATTTTCTTCATAAAGAATTTGAAGAACTTTACCCCCATCCAGTGCTGTAAATGAATTAACATTACAGAGTTACAGAACAGCTCTCATTATCAGTTATTGCAGGCATCAATATTCTCTCAGAACAAGCAGATTGGAAGGATGAAGAAAAATCCAACAAAGCCTGTGATTCATGTTTCATTAAGCAAAACACTGAGACTCTTATAACTCCCACCACTGTTGTGAGAAGGGAAGTCTCTTCCCCCAGTGCTCACAAGGCCCCTGTACCATGCTCACTGCTGACAGCTCAAAAGAAATTAAAAGGTTCCCATCTTACATAAAGACGAGTAACAGAAAAAAATAACTCTGCACTGGACACCAGAGCAGGGAAGTCACTGCTGTGCCTGTCACACATGCTAGATCCTTTACACTCACTTGGCTGTGCCCTTGGGCACCACCAGTAGCCAGTGTATCTGTCAAACTCCTCCTGCAGCACAAAAGTAGCCACGCCAGCAGATTTTGGATCCTCCTCAACATTGGCCAGTTCTAAAAAAAGATACCAAAGAATTAGTTCATGAAGTGCTGCAGAACTAAACTAGTTCTGCATTATCCCAAACACAACCCAAGTTCACCCCCCCTGGGAACAACTACACAATAATAAATCTGACTTCTCAGCAGATTTCTCTTCTGCTTCCACTCTTCTCTGTTGATTTATTTAGGGAGGATTTAATCCTCTCTGGCATGGAAGTTTCTTTTAGGAATGGAAAGCCATCCTCCCTTCTTAGTCCTACCTAATCAGGCTCTCAGAAAATGTTCTCTCTACCTGAATTTGGCAAATTGAAACCACAAATTTAAGAAAATCGAAGAAAGAAAGAAAACAAAACAAACCTTTCTGAACAACTGAAACCAGCAACACTCAGAAAAATGAAAGCATCAGTATTTCATTCACTGTACAAACCAAAAGCAACAGACTTACATAACATCTCAACATGATGACATATCCATGGGGCTTCAATATTTTTCCTGTTACCCTGGAGGTAACTTAGCAGCGCTCCATAAATAATTATCATCTGAGAAGGAGTCATTGCTACAGTTTATTTTTACTGTACTTACATAATATTTTAATATTTAACATTTAAATAAGCTGAAGCATTATTATAAAGAATTTTTAATTAATTAAAATGTAAATTATATCTTTTAAATACTAAAGGGGATTGATTTTAAAAAAGTTTTATCCCACCATTTCCTGTTTTCTTTCTTCCAGGATAAATGTCTAAAACAGAGTTGGAGAGGGTAAGAAGCAAGGACCTGAGTTACTGAGTATGAGGGGCCAGAAGCCCCAGTGCTATTCAGAAACTGACAAAATTGTTTTTCAAAGTCTCTGCAGCCTGATTTCCCTGACAGAAACTTTCCTCCAGCTTTATTCCACCCACAGCTCCTCCACACAAAAAAAAGGCTGTTCCAGTAAGAAGCCATGTGCTGTGTTTCAGGAGAAGAACCCTTCCATATGTATCCACCAAACAACTCATTCTGCCAGATTCCACAGTGCAGGGACAAGAATCATCTCACAGTATCTGCACTACAGGAAACATGTAGAACGTGACAAACAAGGTGGAATAAACAGTGGCCACGACCCCAGCTTCAGGAGAACCTTTAGTGCCATTACTTAACTCAGTCTGACAAGAACAAGTGCAGAGGAGGAGCAGGGATTTGATTCAGGATGCATTACCATTGTGCACAAATGTCAGCCTCCTTTCTTCCCTGGATTCTATATTAGATATCCAGATGTCATTGCAATGGATAAATGCAATCCAATTTGGATCAGCTGGACAAAGCTTGGGATCCATCCGGATATTGGGACAACTGGTCTCTACCAGAATGGGTCTTAAAGGCTGTTGCTGTTTGGAATTTAAAAAAACAAACAAAAGAAAACCACAGTAAGCAATGGTAGCACATGAACACATCCACCAAGTAACCTGGATTTTTAGAAGGCCGTGGTAGTGTGGACACTGACTTCAAACACATGTTTAGAGATGAATCTCTCCATTTTAAACACAGGAAAATGCCATGCAGATATTTTACAGGGAAAGTTGTGCTTCTCCTGTGGTTGCACAGGTCCCACCAGGCCTCTGTCCCCAGTGCTGGATGTCAGCCCCAAATCAGAGGGCAGCTTGTCTAGAGAATCCTGGCACACTCCTAAAAACAGCACCCAAAAAGAGGCTGGCAGAGCATGCAACCTTGCCCTCCAAAAGCAACTCAGGGTACAGCAAATTCCTCCCGACAACAGGGTTAGACAGACACCAGGCATCTGTTATAATAAGAAATTATTTCAGCTTTGAAGTCCAGCTTCAGAACCAGCAGAGAAAAGGCTGCTTGTTCTGCAAATTGTAGTGCCAAATGGTGTAACACATCCAGCACTGCCCCTGAACAGTGACCTGTTAACTGCTGCCTGAGGACAAAAGCTGCCTCTGATGTGACTTCTGGCGCCATGGAAGAGCATGGAGGCCCTTGTTGCTTTAGATGGACATTGCCAGTCATGAAAAATCAAAAAAATCTGGTGTCCTGCCTTGCTGCCACTGTTTTTACCACCTCTTGTAATCCTCCATCTGAGTTTCTATGAGCATGGAAATGCATCCCTGTGGATGAGTTCTCCACATTTCCAGGGTTATCAAGGTCACTCGCTGTGCCAGTGCAGCAAGAACTGATCCTGATCACACTCTTTGCTCTCACTCCAAGCCAAAGGAGCTTCTGACCAGAGCAAAGTACTGGAGAGAGACAGGAGAGGAGTAAACTCACGGTGAATCCGTGAGGGCCTCCGTCTTTCACGTGGTAAATCCCACTGCCTGCCTGGAACAGGAAGGTGCCGCTCTCCCGGTGGTAATCGTAGGAGGCGATGCCGACGGTGCCGATCCGCTTCCGCTCCCGCAGCAGCTCCTCTTCCCTGGAGTACATCCCATAGTCCAGGATGGCCTGAAAAGGGGCAGAGAAACACAATCACCACCTCTGCCCTGTGCTGTGGGAGCATCCCTGCACGCCAAGCTTCCAGGAGCAGATGGCTCCTGGAACACCCTCCTCCTCCGGAATCCTGCTGCCAGCTGGAAGCCGCTCCTGCTTTGCCTCTGCCATCAGTGCTCGTAGGTGCAGGCCAGGATCAGATCCCACACAACTGTAAACCTGACAGCCACTCCCCACCCCCCCCAGTATTATTCCCATTATTCCCTGGTATAAGAAAGATCAGACTGAAGGTCTGTTATTTCTGGAACAGGCAGGAGAGGCTTTGCTCACTTTCACAGACACACAGTGACTGGTCTGGTGGGAGGAGAGCACAGCCGGAGTTTTACGTCTGGCTGACAGCCTCGGGAAATAACACAGGGAAAAAGACACCTCATTCCATGTGTGGGGTTTGTCCCACCTCCTCCAACCTGCCACGGTGCATGGGATGGGATGGTGCAGGCTTGCAGTGTGCAGCAGTGAAAAGGGAATACACATCCCAGTGAGTGGGAAAGGGATGCTCTGCTCCAGCATGAGTCACGGAGCCACTGACTGATCCTCGGGGGAACCATCACTTCCCCTGCAAGACAGCAGGGAAGTGATTGGAGACTACAGGCTCCTTCAGCAATCCCCAGGATCTCATGGCACAGAATTTGATGCAAATGAGCTCTTGCCATCTCTGGCAGCAAAGGAAGGATCACCCAGCACACACAGAGGCTGTAACTCCAAACACCGAGGAGAAAGCTGTCCTTGGGTTTGGGATGCCTGCTGGGTTGGCCAAGCAGAAGGAGAATCTTAAAATATTTAAGACAATAAACTTCAAATTTTAATGATGGTTTATAGGTGCAACCTCAAAGCCCACGTACTTGAACCAAAAAAGAAATCATGACTCACTGGAAAAAGATCCAGAAGAGGCTTCCAGGAAAGCAACAGGACGGCAGCTTTGTTTATGGTTTTGGGAATTTCAGAGTAGAAGAGTGTGTTCTCCCTGTTCTCCCCAGACATTGCTATTGGAAGTGAGGACAAAATAATAAAAAAAAAGGTGTATTAGCTTTCTGTTATTGATCCACTCTCAAAAGATTCCGAGGAAGCTTCCCAGGCCCTTCCTACCAAAGTACTGATGGCCTCTGTACTGCAGCCTTGCTCTGGGAATTCCCTGCTTCACAGAAATGCAAGCCATGGAAAAGGCAGAGGACAAGGAACTACACCCAGGCTCACCCCACGCTGCCTGAAGCGTGTCCATGTCTTCCTGCTGCCCTTTTATCCCATAAGCTTGGTGAATCAAGGAGGGCCTTTGTGCCAATCCCTCTGGCTGGGATACACGATGCAGTTTGTGTTCCAAAGAAAATAGACCTTTAGGGAGGTTGGAACATCCCATTCCTGCTCCTCCTCCTCAGTGCTATTCAGATTTATGATGAGATGAGCTCAGAGGGAGCCAGGTGTGCTCGAGGGAAGGCCAAGCTCAGGAAGTGGCTCCTGGGAAAGCAGAGCTCATCCCAGGGGGATTCAGCCTTACCCCACCTGTGCTGTGCTTGAGCTCAACATCATTCCATGGGAGTCATTATGAACCCCATTCTCTGAAAAGGGGAAAAAAGACAGAACATGGCTCTGCTCCCAGGCCTCTGCTTCAGCCATTGCCTCTCTCCCTAACCCAGTTTTTTGCGGATTTATGTTCAGCTATTGCAGCTTTTGAGAAAAGCATTCCTCTACCACAAGGCCTGCTCCAGAAAGCCACCCTTTGTGGCTCAGAGTATCACCACAGTGCCATACCACTTCCACCAAGTCAACATTAATTAGTGAAACAATGCAAAAGTGAGGCACTGAGGCCAAGAACAACAAACTACATTAATTTTTTCATTATCAAGACCAAAAACGTTGAGAAAAGTATTTGCTCTTTAAGCTGACCCCACCTTATGCTGCTATTTATTCCCCAGAAGATCCCTGGAAAACCTGCTCCATCAGAAGCTGAGGCATAAAGAACTTCCAAAACGACACTTACAACCTCTGCTTTGGAAGGAAACTTTTGAGGACAACAAGGTTCTACTCAACAGCTGCAATTAAGAGAAAGGAGATCAAACCTGCACAGCTTTGGGAGAGGGGATGTATTTGGGGTGAGAGAAAAGGGACTGAACAGATCCTCAGCTTGGGAAGATGCCCCAGAAGACTCTTTTCCAGCTTAATGGGTCCTCTCCACCCACACCATTTCCATGGGACATTACATCCCAAGTTTCAAGGGGACATTATGATCATGACTTTCAGTGTCCCTGCCAGGCCCAGCAGCTGTGAGGAGCAGCCAGAGCCCTGCAGTGGCAGGGGCTGCCTGAGCCACCTTACCCAGGTAGTAGATCCTGTCGGAATGAGGACCTTCGGGGTCATTTTTCTTCACAAAGGTAAAGTCATGAGGGGCCTTTGCCATCATGTATCCATGGTACTTCCGTGTGTCCGTCAGCAGTTTCCGAAGCTGGCTCCAGGAATGCCTCTCTACGTAGAAAGGTTCCAGCTTTGGCTGCTCCTCTCTCGGGAGCTGCTCCTCCCGAGCCGCAGTCTCAAAGATTTCCAGGCCGGGCTGTTCAGTTTCCATGGCTGCTGCCATGTTGCATGTTTCTGGAAAAAGGGAACAGCAGAGGTTCAGCCCCAGCAAACCCTCACTGCAGGCTCCCAACACACCCCAAGTGCTGGAAGAAAATCGTGGTTTCTCGTGGGGAATAAAACCCACAGCAGAGTGAAAAGGGAAATGAAGGCACCACTCGGCCTTTCAGAACAGGACTAAGGACTTCAAGGAACAACAGAGTAATTGTTGCTTGCCTTTCCCACGCCCCCACACATCAAACACTCATTTTAGTTCATCAAGTGGACAAAATTAAAGCTCCTACCAGCTTCTCCCCCCAGGATCTGCACAAATATCCCCTCACTGCTCTGATAACAGAATGGGACGAGCAGGAGTGGAGCAAGAGCTGGGACAACCAACTGCTGAGGAGAAACAACACTAGCAGTTGATGTGGAACCATCAGCCCATACACAACAGTCTCAGTCTCCGTGTCCCTATTCCCATTATCCTCCTATAATTTCTTGGATTTGTTTGCATCTCCTTTCAGCTCAGAAGGGTCAAACAACCAACACTATTTATCATCTCAGGGACACAATACAAACACTGAACGGAAAAGGCTCTTCCAGAAGTGTGAGGCAACACTAGAAGAAAGGGGACACAGGGAAAAAGGCATTTCCCACAGGGATTTATCTGCAGCACAGGTCTTATCCTGCCCAACAGGCTGTTCATTCAGCAGATACTGTGCTTTACAAAGTGCTTCTGAGCTGGCATTATCAGCCCAGACATCTGGCAAGAGCAAACCAAGTCCTCCCACTGTAAATCCCAGACCTAAGGGCAGCTCCAGAAGTATCCCAGGCTCTAATCTCCTGCCACACAGTTCATTCCTGGAGAGTCCAAGGTGTAGGACTGTCAGTCCTCAAAGGGAGGAGGGTTTCTATATATAGAAGACTGCACACTTGACAAAGCACTAATGCAGCCTAAATAAAGCACTTCCCTGGAGCGAACAGCACCGGGGGATCACTGAACCTCAGGGCTTGGGCAGCAGGAAAAGCTCCCTCATGGGTGGCTCTCCTGTGGCTCTGCACAGCTGAGACATCTCAGATGAACAAAAAAGAGACCTCCTACACCTTGGCCTAAACCCACTGGAGCACAATCTGCCAAAAGCGAAGCACAGCCAGTCTGGATTAACCGTTTGGCTCCACAAAACCAACAAAACACGGGTCTTTCTTCTGTCCGCGCTACTAAGAGCACAAAATACCCAGAACAAAACAGCCCTGGACAGCTGAAAGGAGGAGGCTCAGGCAGCGTCAGGAACCGAGAATGAGACACCACAAAACTCGGCTAATCCGCAGAATTCCGACAAAGAAAAGTCTCCTTCCCCCACCTACATCCAGGTGCCGGCGTGTCCTAACCCGACCCACTTCTCACAGGGAAAAGGACAAAAACCGACGAGCAGCCGCCGTTACCGAGCCACCAACAGCGAGAGTGGCCCCGGGCCCGGGGGAGTCAGCCCGGGGCTGCTGCTCCGGGAAATCCCGAGGGGCACCAGAGCCGGGGGCGGGTCCAGGAGGGACCCCAAGGTCGNCCCGGGGGGTCTCTCCACAGCCAGGGGCGGATCCAGGAGAGACCCCCAAAGCCAGGGCCAGATCCTCGGGGGGCGGCGGGCAGATCGCGGGGGTCTCTCCACAGCCATGGGAGGATCCCAGCGGTCTCTCCATAGCCGGGGGCGGATCCCGGGGCGGCCCCCCCACGGGATGGGGGGGCGGCCAGGCCTGGCCAGGGTCGGAAGGCCAGGCCGCCCCATGTCCAGCCCCCTCCTCTGCGCACCTCAGGGGCTCTCCCTGGGGCGGAGCCCCCTCCCCGAGCCCTGCGGTACTCACGGCGCTCCGCGGCCGCTGCTGCCGGGCCGCCCCGCCGGGCCGCTCCTGCCGCTTCCGCTTCCGCTCCCCGGAGCGGCCACGGGCACCGAGCGGCAGCGGAGGGCGCCGCCTGGCGGCCGGGAGGACCGGGTTGCGGGGCAGGCGACACCGACACGGGACTTGGGGACACGGGGACGGGGACAAGGACACGAGGACAGGGACACTGGGACGCGCTCCTAACCCCTTGATCAGGAATAGACACATACACACGCTGCACAATGCACGTTTCAAAAACCGCCTTCCCCCACCCCGCCCCCAAATGCTATCACTTCCATATCGACACGCTTCCCACAGCAGGAAAACGTCTCCCAGCTGCTTTGAGCACTGAACCCCCAAAACACCCCCAGGCTCCACAGCAGCGAACCCTCAGACCACCTCTCCCCAGGTTCCTGTGAGCCCCCAACCACACACCCGCATTTTTCCTTTGCAAAGCAAACCCCTTCTTCGTCAAGTCTTTTTTGGTTCCCTATAAACCATAAAAAATAACCCTGCTGCAAGCACCCCCTCCTGAATGCAGGTGCAGAGGGAATTCCCGGGTCACACCAGGACCTGACGGCTGGTTTTCTCCACATGCTGCCCCAAAGGACACGTGGGGTTTGTGTTCCAAAATAAAGCAGCCTGGAACTATTTCTGCAGCTCACCCTGCCTTCCGCAGCAGCTCCGCAGCCCCAGGGATTGGCGGAGCTTGGGAATCCTCCATCCACAGGCGGGCTGAGGCACGGAGCCCGTGTCTCCCACCGAAAACCCTGAGCCAAGGTCGTGCCAAGCTGGGATGGAGGGAGGATGGATTTGCTGTTGGAATGGGGATGGCCACGGGCAAGGGGGCCCTTGTGTTTGTTGCTGAGGGAGGGAGGAGCAGCACTTTTGGCTTTATCACAGCAATCAATGCTGTCCTTTTTTTGCCTTATTATTGTAGAATTATGGAATGGTTTGGGTGGGGGGGGGACATTAAAGTTCATCTCATTCCAACCATGGTTAGGGTTCACCTCCCACTATCCCAGGTGGCTCCAACCTGGCCTTGGACACCGCCAGGGATGGGGCAGCCACAGCTTCTCTGGGCACCCTGTGCCAGTGCTTGGCCAGCAGAAGATATTGGGGCACATAATAATGACCATGTAAGAGTCTAAAGAGGTTGGGCCACACAGGATTGGTATTTTCTAAAGTTTGATCAGCCTCCTTTGGTCACAGCCGAGATGGAGTTGGTCTCTTCTCCCACAAGTGACAGAACGAGGGGAAAGAGCCTCAAGTTGCGCCAAAGGAGGTTTCGGCTGGATATTGGGAAAAATTTCTCCATGGAAAGTGTTGTCTCCCCATCCCTGGAGGGATTTCACAGACGCGAGGATGCGGCACTTGGGGACTTTTACTTGTGGCCTTGACAGTGCTGAGGGAATGCTTGGACTCCGTCCTCGGGGGTCTTTTCCAGCTTAAACGCTGCTGTGATTCAGCAACACTGTGGGCTCAAGGCTCTGAGGGCTCTGAGGGCTCTCAGGGCTGAGGGTTCTGCCAGTTCTGGGGCCTCTGTGGGCTCAGGGATCTGAGGATTCTGACAGCTCTGAGGCTTCTTAGGTTTCTTGAAGGCTCTGAGGCTTCTCAGGTTTCTTGACGGCTCTGAGGGTTCTGACGGCTCTGGTGGGCTCCGAATGCTCAGGGCTCTGAGGGTTCTCAGGGTTCTGACAGCCCCGGGGTCTCTGAGGGCTCCGTGCGTTCTGGGAGCTCTGGGGACTCTGAATGCTCAGGGCTCTGAGGATTCTGAGGGCTCTGAGGGTTCCGACGGCTCTGGGGTCTCTGAGTGCTCAGGGCTCTGAGGTTCTGAGAGCTCTGTGCGTTCTGGGGCCTCTGAGTGCTCAGGGCTCTGAGGGCTCCGAGGGCTCCGTGCGTTCTGGGATCTCTGGGGTCTCTGAGGGTCCCCCAGGCTCCTGAACGCCCCGGGGGCTCCCAAGGCTCTGNCTGGGCGCAGCGGCACCGGCAGCTCTTCCTCAGGGTGGAGCTCAGCGACGTGCGGGTACGGCCGGGGCACCGGGGAGGGACTCGCCTGCGGGGGGGACTCGGTGGGGATCCCTGGAAGGAGGACATGTGCGGGACAGCCGGGGAGGGGACACCCGGGGACACGGACCTGTGGAGGCGCCGCTGTGGGGGGGACTGGGGGAGACTCACCTGCGGGACCCCCGGGGTTGTCTCTGCCCGCAGCAGCAGCACAGGGGGCTGGAGGGGGGGTCCGGGGAACATTGTGCTGGTGTGGGACCCCCCGAGGGTAGGAGCAGGGACCCCCTGAGGGTGGGAGCTGCCAACTGAGGCGTGTTCTCCCTCCACAGAAC
This sequence comes from Serilophus lunatus, assembly GCA_013399895.1. Lineage (NCBI taxonomy): Eukaryota > Metazoa > Chordata > Aves > Passeriformes > Eurylaimidae > Serilophus > Serilophus lunatus. Next base: position 644,519 of record VXBA01004859.1, on the reverse strand, counting down.
CCGGACATCACCATCACCGACAATGTCCTGCACTTCAGAGGTAGGGGTTTCTGGGGTGGAGGGGGGGGTTCAGCCTGTCCCCCATCCCGGGTGTCCCTGCTGTGGGGTCCCTCTCCCTGTCCCAGCCACCGGGTGTGTTGGGATCTGTCAGGCTCCATGTCCCAGCCCTGGTAACCACAGCAGGCCCTGCCTTACCTGACAAAAAACCCCCCAACTTCCCCATATTTAAATACCAGCAGAATTTCCATATATCCTTCCTTGTCAGCCAAATCCCAGAGATAACTCACAGCAGTTATTCTGTTCACAAAGACCTTGTGTGCAACTGTTGTTGAGCCTCCACATCGTGAACCAGTGCTCCATTTGGAAGGTAAAGCAGATCTCACCCTCAGAGATGGTTTTTGGGCAGCTGGGCAGCTGCACATTCCAGCACCTTGGAGCTGGTGCTCATTGGCATGTCCATGAAGTGCTGAGGATCTTCTGTCACTGTTTTTATTGGGTTTTGTCCCTTTTTTTGGTGGATTTCTTTAAGGTGCTGCTGCCTCCCTGGTAAGCCACAGCCAGGCCATTTGATAGGGGATGTTCCACACTGTCTTCACTTTGGGATCAGTTTACAGCCTGGAAGGGTGGGAATTAAACACAATGTGCAGGGGTTTTTGGAGCCCTTCTGAGGACAGGACCAATGTGAGAAGTGAGAAATGAGCGTGCCCTCCTGTTTTTGGGAGGGACCCCCCACATCACACTCCTGCACACCCAGCAGATTCCCATCTCCTTGGGTGCTCCTTCATCAGTGCAGAGGTTGGATCCCCCAAAGGCAGGAGATTTTCAGTTGGATTTGAGTCAGCCATGGACAGCCTTTTGAGCCCCTCTTTTTGGAATCTCACGCTGCCTTCCTGCAGCAAAGATCCCTTTCCCAGTGGTGCAGACAGAGCAGCTTTAGCTGCTGACTCCAGCAGCATTTTGGGCTTTTGGTGTCCCTGTTATCTTGTGGTTTCCTCTTGTCTCTGAGGAAGGCAGAGGGAAGTGCTGTGAGTAACTGCTCAGCATTTCTCTGTCCAAAGTGTCCTTTGCAGGTGGGGTGTGTGAGACTGGCTGGGACCTTCACGCTGATTTACTTCTTGTCTTTTAGCTCAGGGTCATGGTGCCAAAGGGGACAACATCTACGAATTTGAGATCGAGTTCCTTGAGCCAGTCGAGCCTAAAGTAGGTATTTTTACTTTTATAACCCTTGAGAAAATAATGGCTGTGTGTTGTGTCCATAATATGCTGTTTAGATTTTCCTGGTGACGCCATCAGTTCTGCAAACTACAAGTTGTTTGTGGCAGTGCTCTGTGCCAGTGCTCAGCCACATTCCTGCCTTAATGCAAATCACCTCTCTGGAGGTGGTGCTCACATGGTTCAGCTTTAATAGACACAGAGGCTCACTTGTATCTGTTGTTAAATAGCTGTTGTAAGTTTTTTAAAAGATTTACAGCATCAAAATAATGGAAGAATCTGGCAACGCAGTCTGATACAGCCTTGACTGGAGAGCAGGGGAACACTGTGCTGCAAAGTGTCAGTGGGATGTTTCAGGGCTTCTTTTGCAGCTGGACAAAAGAAAGAAAGTGAGGAGGACAGGCCAACTCTCTGGTTTGTGCAGATTTCCTAGGCTGTAATACATTGTGGCTCCAGTAGCAGAAATGTTTCCTTAATTCCTGTTGCAATCTGATGGGAGAGAGCTTGGCTGGAAGAGCCCTCCCTCTGTGTTACTCACAGGTGGCTGTAAGGTCTGTTCTTACTTCTCAGAGCTGTGGGGGAACAGGAGAACTCTGGGCTCTGCTCTTGGGACAGGATTTGTGCTGCTTGTTCCTGGCTGACTTGAGGACAGAGCCACCATTCACCTCCAGCAGGGGAGGAGGCTCTGGAGGGGTAAACTCCAGGGTCTGTCACCACACATGTTTCTGGTGTGGCTCCTGCCAGGTGTGAACAGCTCCTGGTTCCAGGTCTGATCACCACTTTGTCACCTGCCTGCCCCCAGTGTGGGAGAGGTGCCTATCACAGCCTGTGCTTGTCCCTCTGCTGGCAGACATGGGCTATAAGCCAGGCCTGGAAGGCAAGTCCTTGCCTCTGCAGAGCATCCTATTTCCAAAAGTCTAGTCACTCTGAGTCACTGTGGAGGGACTGGAGGAGAACAGACTGAGTTCTGTGTAACTGCAGATGGTTGGGACTGGGAAGTATTGCAATCCAAGGTTTTCTCATGGGCACCATGAGTTCCACTTGCTGGTACCAGACTGGCCAGCAGTGAGAGATGGAGCCTCTGACAGCCAAGGACGAGGTGCAGCAGCTGTGAGTTGCAGCTGCAGCCTTGAGATGTCTGAGGAGCATCAGCCAGCCTTGACAGGGCAGTGCTGGTGCAATGTGCTCAGTTAAGAACGTGGCTCCTGGCTCTTCTGCACCAGTGCCAGCTGGTCTGGGAGCAGAGCAGCCTCGAGGTGCAGGGGAATGTGATGGTGGCAGTAAGGGTGGCCTCTAAGGTGACAGTGCCAGGGGCTGTAAGGTTGGGGAGGTTTTGGGCTGCCCCTGTGCAGTGTGGCTGTGGTAGAAAGGCTCCTTGGGGTGACCACACCATTGCCTCCAGGTATTCCCTAAGGCTTTTAACTGCTGCAGCAGATGCCATGAGGAGTCCCCAGTTTTGGACACATCCCCGTGGCTGCTGGCAGTGTTATTTTTACCTCTGGCTAGAGGAAGTGGGTGGGTCACAGTACCAAGTGCAAGAAGGTTTAAAGCCAGGCTCGTGGGTTCTGCCTCAGCAGGCAGGCACTGGGGTCTGTGCTGGGATATGAGCTGCTTTCCAAGCTGCTCATCGAGTCCTGCCACCATCCCAGCTGCCATCTTCAACTGGGCTGCCCTTTGCTTCCATGCCATGGCTGGCAGAGAGGTGCTTGTGCTGCAGCAATTTGTGTCACCCCACCTCCTTGGCAGGGAGAACTTGGGTATCCTTGGGTCTCAGAGCTTGTTTCTTATGCTGATGTGAGCTCCTGTGTCTTGCCCTCAGCCTGTGTGCAGGGTGACCCAAAGGCAGCTGAACATCACTGTGCAGAAGAAAGAGAGTAACTGGTGGGAGAGACTGACCAAGCAGGAGAAGCGCCCGCTGTTCCTGGCTCCCGACTTCGACCGCTGGTTGGATGAGTCGGATGCTGAGATGGAGCTCAAGGAGAAGGTCAGTCCTGTGGGCAACTGGTGGCTTGTGCTGCCAGTTGCAAAGCAAGGGGAGCATTTCATGCAGATCCCATGTAGAGTTGGTTAAACTGTTGAGGTTGGAAGCAGGAATTCAGAATAGGCCCGTTCCTGGTCAGAATTAGAGTTGGTGGCTCTGTGCTGGCTCCTTGCCTTGCCCCGTGTCCTGATCCACAGGAGGATCATATCCCTGTGCCCTGTGGATCCCAGTGGCACCAGTCCCCGGCATTGCTTGTCTGGGAAGCAGGGATTTCTGAGGCTTTCCTGAGACACTGTCCTGGCCCTGCCAGTGCATTCCCACCATCTGGTGAGGTCGAGCACTTCCATGCAGTGGGGAGGTGCAAGACTGACTTGGAAAAGGCTTGAACAGACCACATTCTTCCCAATCCCTTTGACAAAAAACACTGCCCTGATCCCCTCCACATCCACGAGCTTAGCATGGAGCAGAGAGGGACACTGCAATTCCAGGAGCAGTGGGAAGGGCAGGCAGGGAGCCTGGGCTTGGATGTTCTCAGTTCCCTTCAGGTCATGTAAGAAACAGCACAGGGATAATTAACACAGAAAACAGAGGCTTCTTCAGCAAAAGCATGCAATTACTAGAAAAAAACACACTGTGAAGGCAGGATAACTGGTTAAACACCCTCTGGCTTTTACAGTACCATAATTTCTGGATGATGAATGTGCTGTTTTATGCCAGTGAAAATTTACACCTTCTAGCAACTGGCTGCTTAAACCCACTAGCTTTGCAGCAGTATAGGTAACAAATCACTTGCTAATTACAGCAACAGTCTTTAAAACCTTATCCTTCATCTTAAGGAAGAAGAAAAGATTAACAAAATGAAAATAGAATCCAGAGTCCCAAAAGACCGTAAGTAACTGGATCTTTTTAGTGGGTAAAGTGGGATTAAGAAAGTTTGTCACTGATATGTAAACCTCAATTCTCAGGGAGCAGTTTTGAGTGGCTTGGTGTGTCTTGGAGGGGGGATCTTTGTAGTGTGAGCTATTAGAAATTTCATAAAAATGGACTGCAGTTTCCAAGGAATATAAAAAAATCTGACTGCAAGAATTGAGTTCTAGCAGATGGTAAAAGAAGGCAGAACCCCCAGTGCACACAACAACCCTTTTATGGTGATCAATAGCTTTCCTTTTCCTTGGGAGGTTTATTGGGAGATTTATTTGGGAGCTGCTTTGCAGCTGTACCCTTTGCAGAAGTGTTACCACTGTGCTCTGCTCACCTGATGTGTTTGTTGTTGATTTTAGCTTTCAAGCACCTGAAGAAGGGATACTTAATCATGTATAATCTTGTACAATTTTTGGGATTCTCTTGGATTTTTGTGAACATGACAGTACGACTGTTCATCTTAGGAAAAGGCAAGTAATAAGCAATATTTTCTTTGCATTGGGGGTTTTGGTTTGGTTTTTAGTGTCGTTTTTAAGACTTTCTAAATAGTGAACTTTAAAGGGAGACGTACTTAGGAACCGTGTCAAAGAGCACAACAAAAGCCTCTCAGAGGCCATCAGAGCGTCAAGGGCAAGAAAATACTGTCCTCTTGTAAATCACAGCTGTGTAGTCTGATGAGTGATACTTGTGCTCTGCCAGGATCACTACTAAAGAAATCAACTGGAACAAAATGTCTCTCGGTGGAATGTTGGTTGTTTCTGAAAATGATCTGGGCAGGACATTTTGCTTTTGAAGCAAGAACAATCCATTCTGCTGAGGTGCAACACTATTGCTTTTTTTGGTAAAAGTCATTACTGAAATAGCTCTTGATCCTTCTGTGTGTGAAATGCAGCACTTGAGCAGTGTTTCTGGCCCAACTGCTGTGAGTTCAAGATGAGGCCTATGAAGAAGTTATATAATTATACATCATGTTTTCTTTCCAAATACAGCCAGAGTCCTGGGATCACAAGCTGTGCTTCTGCACCAGTTTCCTGAGCGTGGAAATTCATTTGTTCTCTAACATGGGTGTTTTCCTGTGTCTTGCAGATTCCTTCTATGACACATTCCACACTATTTCTGACATGATGTATTTCTGTCAGACCCTGGCATTAATGGAGATCATGAATACACTAATAGGACTGGTCAGATCACCACTGATACCTGCTGTTGTGCAGGTAATATTTTCAAATTCTTCTTCTTGCTCTCATGTTTAAATTAAATGTTTACTTTACACAAATGTTGAGACTCCCATAAAATAAGTGACACAATCTCACGGGCACTGGACTCGAGGATTTATTATTCAAGAGGCAGCAATCCATGCTTCCCAATCTTGGCTGTCTTCTTCCATCACTCAGTTAAGAGAGTGCAGGCAAAAGCAAGAAGCTGATGAAAAATATGTGCTTTTGGTTTGGTGCCAGTGCCCTTTTTATCCTGGTTGTAGTTGTTGTGCATAAAAAAAGAGGATGGATGTTTTAAGGCTGGGTGCCTTGGATTGTACCCAAATACAGAGCAAGGTATCTCCTCATGAGAAGCAGGTCACAGCTCAGCTGCTGTTAGTTGTGTGCTCAGATGTGTGAAGAGTAGATGCCTTGTGTGTTTTTGACAGCAGGGACTTGCCCTTTCTATTGATGAAGTGTGACTGTTCCTTAATTTGTTTTTCTTAAACAGGTATTTGGAAGAAACTTCATTTTGTTTGTTATCCTTGGAAGCTTGGAGGAAATGCAGAACAAACCTGTGGTCTTCTTCATATTTTATTTCTGGAGTATCATTGAGCTGTTCAGGTTGGTGGGATCTGTCTCCTGGCAGGTGTGCACAGAACAATGTGGTTGTTCCCAAGAACTCTGTAAAGAAGATTTTGATCTTTGTGCTTTTTGGAAGAGTGGCATTAGTGCATTGGCCCCAGAGGGTAAAAGCTCCTTGAGTCATGGATTGTCACAGCCTTCCTAGGTTGTTGCATCTGCCAAAAGCTGGGACAGGAGGCTGTAATACTTCCCTGTTGCTTTTGTCCTTGAGGATTCTTTTGCTTTTGTTGAATTTCCATTGTTAAATGAGATGTTTCTCTTTGAAAAAAAATCTTTTGAAAGGTTTGTTAGGCAGCCAGGCATCCCTGTGCTCAGAATAACAGCCTGAGTTCTGTGAACTGCCAAACTACCTTGTGTCCCTGATCATCCACAGGAACAGTGGTCTGAATACTCTTTACCATTTGGGAATTGTGTTGACCATATAAGACTAATTCTAGTAGCAGCTTCCATTTTAAAGAGTGTCTGTTTCTTCATGTTAAACTGTGCCTGTTCCCACCCTGCCCTGGCTGTAGGTATCCCTATTACATGCTTTCCTGCATTGGAATTGAGTGGAAACCACTAACCTGGCTCCGTTACACTGTCTGGATCCCTCTGTACCCCTTAGGGGCCTTGTCAGAAGGTATGTCCAAAAAAGACGCTTTAAACAAACAATGAATTCAAGGCTGAGAAAATGACTCAATATATGTTTTTGGCTGCCAGACTTAAAAATAATAACAGAGAACAACAGATAAATAGATTTGCTTTGAGGTGAACCAAATATAAGCACTTTGTCTTTCATACTGAATCACTGCGCCTGGGTTCACAGCAGCTCACAGATCTTGTCATTGCAGAGGACAGGCAGGGGCTGATTCTTGTGTTGTAATTGTACCTGTCAGGACTCATCTCTGAGAGCCAGGAGGAGGTTTGGGCACTGCCTCACCTCCAGCAGGGGAAGGACTGTACCTGTTTCATTGCTGTGGGGATTTCTGGATGGTAAATCCAGCTGGCACAGGCCCTGGAGCTGCAGCTGTGTGTGAGAACAGTGTCTCACCAAGCAGGTTCACCCCTGCACTGCCTCAGCCAGCTGCTTCCCACCACACTACATGTTAAACAGCTTTAAAATGGCTGTAAGTAACGAGAGAGAGCAAATGAGAAGGGAATATGCTGAAATACTTGGTGTGGGCTGGGTAAATTGCATGTTTTATCTGTGTTTGGTAATGATGGTGACCTTTGCTTTCAGCTGTCTGCATTGTTCAATCCATTCCAATCTTCAGTGAAACAGGGAAATTTAGTCTGGGATTGCCAAATCCACTGAACGTCACCATCCAGTTTCCATTTGTGCTTCAAATATATCTTATAGCCTTGTTCTTAGGTAAGTATTTAGCTGTGTTTCTCAGTATTGAAATAGAAAGGCCAGTTTCCTCTGAATAAATAGATTTTTCAAAGAAAATTAAATTCCTGCATTTTGGGGACCATGACAACACAAAATTGCTTGAGGTTAAACATTATCCCTGTGGCTTGTTCAGGTAAATTTGTCAGTGATGGAGGGACCAACCTCCAGTGAGCACTGATTAGCCCTCCAAGGAGACCTTGGCAACAAATTAGCAGCATTCACTTGGGTTAAAAGAATAACTTTTACATGTATTTATAAACTCAGTATGCTTAGTTTCATCTTTTATGTGGTATTTGATTTTTGGAATGATTCAGTGGAAATCCAAACATAATTTCAAATTCAAGCAGTTTGGTTAAACACAGCAGTGTGATCACAAAAAACATGAAGTCATGTTTTCCCAGGAAACAGTACAGAAGGCTCTTTAAAAGGTATATTTAAAAAAGAAAGGTGTTTTTAACGTGCTCAGTGTTACATTTTTAAGAACAATTTAACTTTGCTGTAGGCACACCCAGTACACTCTGGGTGCTCCCAGCTCAGTACAATCTAACCCAGAATTTTAAACTGAACTTTCTCCAGATTTCTCCCTTTCAAAAACGTTGCTTAAAGCCAACCTTTAATCGAGTTTCGCTCTGAAATACCCGTTTCATTCCTCCACAGCTTTGCACAGAAGGTGTCACAACTCTTTCAAGGTGACAAACCAACCAACCTGCCTGTGCAGCAACCCCAGCAACAGCTTTCAGTGCTACATACACCCTTAAATAACTTACGTCTTTGTGTGGTGGTTTGGTTGGCTGGGTTTTGTTACTGTTTTTCTTAGCTCTGCTACAACCTTGCATAAAAAAGATGCAGTGTTTTCCTACCTAAACACTTGGTTCTTTTCCAGGGATATTTGTAAACTTCCGTCACCTCTACAAGCAAAGGAAACACCACCTTGGACCAAAGAAGAGAAAAATGAAGTGAAGGAGGACTGCACTGCTTTCTTATGTCACTTGCTGACAAGATAAGCCACTAATTCTTATGGGTTTACCCACTGTAATGTAAAGAATTTTGTAAAATGAAATGATTTCATGATTTCATAGTGAATTCAGGTAACATTCCCATATACTGGGTTTTGTTTCCATCATCTATGCATGGCATTTACCACTGAACATTTAAACTTGTATCCTGTCAACCAGCATATTAGAAAGAAATCCTATTATCTGCCTATGATGTGCTTATAAATCAGTGGAGCAGCACTAAATAGAAATAGTGATTGTCTTTTAATTGGAGATTTGCTCTTTCAATATTGCATGCAGATAGGGCTGCTGATGTTGGGATATGCCCTTAGCTGGCCTGTGCTGTTCCTGGGATGTTTCCTGATGGCAGGAGAGTACAGTCTGAGACCACTGTGAAGTGTTTGGGTGTTTATCCACTACTGGGGTAAACTTGCTCAGCACACACCCCCCCTCCTCCACCTTTTCTTCTGCAGCATATTAGTGCTGCAGAGTTAAAACTGGAAGTAGCTAATGCTGATTTAAATGCTACCAATGAGTCTGTTCCTAGTTCAGAGCAGAGCGCTCTGTGGACCCGTATTCCTACAGCACATCCTATCCAGTCATTAGGGAAAGGAGGCTGCCACTCTGAGGGCAGAAGTGCTTTCCTGGCTGGCACTGCAAGCACTGAGACTGAGCAAAGTGAGGAAACACGGGTACCAGCTTTCTCCTGGCATGTGAACCCCAAAGAACTACATCCCATCTTTACAAAGGGAGAATGTGGAACTGTCCTGGGAGATGGGGCTTCTCTGATTGATCCTGGCAGGGCCTTGAGCAAGGCAGCAAAACGGCTTTTTTACTTCCAGTTAGGGCTGCAGCAGAGTTGGGTGCGTGTGGTTTGACTGGCTCCTGGGGGGATGGAATAGTGGGTCAAATAAACTACCAAATCTCAGTAAGGGAGATCCCACACAGGGTTTGAAGGACTCTTTTCTCTGGGCTTGCTTTAAACAACAGCAACAACACAAAAAAGAGAAGCTCCCCCCACAATTCCAGGTCACCTGCTGTCTCAGCTGGAAGTCTTTGTTTCAGTTGATTTTATTTCAGCATGTCCTTCATTCCCAGCCTCCAGTAGCTAATCCCAGATCCCTCTGGCCTCCCTAATCCAGTTTAGAAATGTACAGAAAGTTTACTCTGAACTGCACTGTGGTTACGAACAGGTTGTTTCCCAACAGCCACTGCCCCAGGGCACTGCAAAGCAATGTCAGCAATCCAGATTAGCTTAGTGCCACGTCACTATAAGTCTTTTTCTACTGTAAAACAATAGGAATCTTCCAGAAAATTATTTTCTATACAAAAAAAGTAACAAACAGCATAATGTTTGTGATATGGACCCAGTGATTGTTACTGTAAAGGAAAAAGTGTTATAAGGTGACTTTAACAAAAAGCCAGTACAAGCTCCACACTTCATTTCACAAAGTGTACAAAAGGTGTGATACAACTTCTCTTTGGGGATACTGGAGACTCCTGCTCAAAAGCTGACTTTTCTCAGGAGAGTTGAGCACTACTCACAAAACATCTCTTAGCACACACTGTACCTGTGTTTGCAGTATGTCAAAGGACTGTATGGGCTGAGTAACAGAACAGCAAGGATCACTTTCATACTTTAATTTCTCTGCTGGGCATTTAAACCTTCAGTTATGAAATCCATGTGTATTCATCAGTGAAATTGTGGTACCTAATGCAAGCTGTCACGGATCTTACACTACTGAATTTTAGTCCTTCAGAAAGAATGTGTTTCTATTAATAAAGAATTTACAACCAAATTTTGCTTTACTTCAGTTGCTCTTTCCCTGCACATGAGAAGCTGAATAATTTCGTATTTAACATGTGATAAACAGCTGGGAGCTCAGCATCCACCAGGTCAATTTTAGGCCACACAGCCTGGTTGCTACGAAAATGGAACAACTCCAACTTAAATTTTCATGAAGAATCACTCTTTATTAATATTATACAAATAAAAAACCCATGTCTCCCAATATTAAGTCATTTTCACAAGCACAACCACTGCAGTGCAAGTGATCATGCTCAGTAGAGGCATAAAATCACAGCCAACACCCCAAAAGCAGCTGTGTCTGTCTCTGCTCTTGCACTGTGCTTCTCACACATTTTCTTTGGACTAACTAGGTTGGTGTAGAAAGTGTAGCAGCTGCCTTTGAGGATACTTTAACCAGGGGGTTCAGTTACGTAGTAACTGCCTTCTGGGGAGGCCAAAAGCCCTCAGTGCCTACAATGGCATTTTTTTTTTCCACACTGAATAACTTCCATCAACCACAACTGTAATTGGCTTTGGGACACTTTCCACAAGTTTTCCAGCTCTGACTAAAGCCACCATAAACTACCTACATTTGTTTAGAGAGCACTGATGCAAAACTTCCCCTTTGGATAGGAAGTTCTCCAAACAACAATTAAACCAGGCCCTAAAAAAAGTAAACAGGACAAAAAAAATTAGATGCACTCGAACCTTAATAAATTCCCAAAACAGAGACTTCACATCCTTTCAGTGCTGCTGCTGGAAAAGTCTGTCTGCAGAGGAGCAATGTTATGGTCATAGGCAGCATATTCTGAGGCTCCAGTACTTGCCACTTTGAGCTGCTGGGCAGCGTGTGTGAGCTGGAAGGCGGCGTCGGGGTGGGCGGTATCGGGCAGCAGGGTGCACTCCCTCTCCAGCATGTCTGCCACGCCCTTCAGCAGCTCCAGGAACCCAAAGGCCAGGGCTGCCTTCCGTAAACGATTCAGCTCCTGCAAGCACACAAAGCCCCCTTTAAAACCACTCCAAGCTTTTGCAGGAAATAGGGGGTTTTTTTACTACTTTTTTTTTTTTTGCAGTTGGGCTGCTGCGAACTGTCCAGCTGCTCATGAGATGGAAAATGGTTTAGGGCTGAAGATGCTCATGGTGGCACAACTAAACAGTGGTTTTCCCTTCCTAGAAATCCTCTTCTCCCTTCTGTGCATTCAGCTGTGGTACCTGCCTGTTTGTCTGTGTCCCAGCAGGGCTCCAACTGAGGCTTTACTGACTGACTGCTGCTTTTAACCAGTGTCCAGCAAAATGTTGATACACTGACTTTTCTTCACTATAAACCTATAAACTGAGCAGTGCTAATGTGCACTTAGGCAGGTTATTCATTCTTGAAGCCTCTGAAGGCCACAATACCAAACAGCTTTAGCACCAAGCTTGCAAGAGGAACAGTTCCAGCTACACTGTAGTTATGGATTATTATGATGTAGCCAAATATGCCTGGAATTGTCTTTCTCTGCTTTGGCTGTAGATAAAATGTAGGAGACATTTTCAGACTCAGAATGACAGCTGTGTTCCTATTTCTCTCTGATCCCTTCATTTATCTCTGTCTGGACAACAGCATAAACCTGTAAAGAAGTTCACCATGGAAGTAGCAGGGGGCATGAGGGACATCTGTGACCCATCTATGCCACCCTGACATGGAACGTGGTGGCAGAGAGCCCCTTGTTGCCCCTTAACTAGTCTACAAAATGACCCAGGATGTCTCCTTTACACAACACCTGTGTTTCTGCAGAGCCCTACAAGCCCGCACAGAACACACCACACGCACAATGTGATTCCTCTCTTAAATGCACTGGCCAGTTGTGGGCCAGCCTGCAAAGTTACTCACTTTATAGAAGGTTTGAGTTTTTTCTGGGAGTTTCCTTGCATTTCTCAAGATCTTCTGTACATCTGTCTGCAGAAAAGAGGGGGAAAAAAATCCAAAACAAAATCTTGGCCACTGCTGGAGAAAGCTGCAGAAAAAAACCTCAAGTCTTTATTGATACATTATCCATTGACAAGACTGCAGCTCACAAAGGCTGAAACATAAATGGTAATTACACTAAATCCAATAAACCAAGCCAGATGCTACACTGGAGACAGAGCTTTCATTAAACAAGCTCTGCTTGCTTCTGATTGCATTTTAATCATGACATTGTAAAGAGGCAGAGTTTATCAAAATGAAAGAAAAGCAATAAAGCACTTATATTAAACAGACATGACACACACAGACTCCACTTTCCTGCTAAGATGGCCACTGCTGCTGAAAGTAAAGCATCAAAACCTCATCATTTTACCTGGAGGCCACTTGGTTTAATCCAGACAGTGACATTCTGGGCATAGCTGCGTTTGTTCTTGGGCTGCAAGGGGAAAGGGCTCTTATTGTCATCCTCCCCATAAGGGTTTTCTTTTGCATCTGGGAGAAAAAAGAAACAGATACAGCAATTAATAATTGGCCAGCTCATTCACACCACACTGAATGTGTAAGTTGCTCAAGGGAGTGTGAGCAGTACCTGAAATGGGCCCAAGCTGGGCCATCTTCCCCAGCCATGGGAGGGGCTCAGGACCAGGTTCAAAGAGTGACATCATGAGGTTTGATTTCTTCTTGCTGTCAGCTTGGGAGTAAAGCATTCCATACCACTCTGGCCTATGGAAAAGAGCAAATTCCCAAAGGCTGAAAATCTTCCACCCCTTTGCTTAGAAACTGCCTCCCTCCCACTGTGTGGGGGCTCAATGTTTGCAATTTGCACTGGCAGAAATGTATCTGCAATTAAAAATCCACAGCTTTGCCTGGCAGTGCAGAGTTCTGCAGAGAACACAGACATAAATAAGCATGATTTATAAATAAAGCATAAATGAGCAAAGTAAGAGATTTTTCAGGCAGACATCCAGCTCCATACCCCAACTGGACGACAGCCACCATCCCTTCCACTTTGAGGCTGCCATGTAATAGAACACAGAAGTTGGGGATTTTCCCAGCAATCTGATTAGCTGAATTCTCATCTTCAGTGTCATCTGTGATCCCAGGTCCCACCTCATCCCCTTCTGGGAAGAATAAAAGCAAAGAGAAAAAGTGAAAATAAATGCAAACACACAAGTTCCCTTCCCATGACACCACCCTTCACTGTCTGACTGCAAGAGTTAATTAATACTTTTGTAGAACAAACAGTTGCTAAATGAACAGTTTGGGCAAAGTGGCACAATAATGATCCATAAATATTCCACTGCATTGTACTCAAAGATACAAAATAGTGTCTTGCACCACATAATTCATGGCCCACTATTATTTTTAGTTTTAAGTTTAGCATATTCTATTAATAATGGTGCTTTAAGGACCCTGATCCCTCTATGAACTTCCCAAAGTACACAGTATTTAAAGAAAAAAGGGTTGTGATCAAGGTTTTAATTTTAATGTAACTACCCAAACATGACATGTGGCATTTTGATAAAGCACAAAACCCGTGCTATTCTAAACTATCACAGACATTAAAGGGAAGCTTGAAGGTGTTTTTGCTGCAAGAAACCAAACTTGCTCACCTCTGTTGAGTGCAATGGGCAGTACCAAGTGTCTGGACAAGACAGGAGGGCTGGAAATGTCAGCTATATCCACAAACCCAACAATTTCTAGATCTGTGGGGAGACAGCAGGTTTAAATCAGACTTGAAAAGAGCTGAAATGTACTGAGTTAATTTAACATCACTTCTTACACCACTATATATTCTGAAGCAATGAGTAGAGGCAGCACAAGAGAACCCAAACCTCAACTGGGTGTTAATCAAAAAACCTCTCTAAGTGTTAATAAGGTACACCATGACTTTTCAAGATGAGAACACAACTCCCCTCACATATTGCTGCCCACGAGCTGTGCTGCTGCACAATTGCAGAGCTGATTTTTACACAGCCCACTGCTGTTTTTCCAAATGCCAAAGGAGAGGAAACAAATACCTGCTGCTCCTGGGAGTGCTGGCCACTAATGAGAGGGCTGAGAAAGTTTTTCTTTGCTGTTTTTTTTTTTTAAATACATTTATTATGGGCTAGAAGTGCCAGGATGACAGACAACCTAAAGCTCATAAATCTCAACCTTTACTTGTGCTGCCTCACCAATTCCTCCTGACTCCACTTCTAGTGGATTCCTTGAAGAAACCTCCAGAATGATGCTGGTTTGTCTCACCTGATAATGCAGATTCTTCCTGATAGAGGCAACTCTAATACAAAATGTAGCCCCTTCTTCAACACATCTCTCCAACCCTCCATGAAGCCCATAAGGGTGTCCATGGAAAGCAGCCTATGGCTGTATTCCAGGCCAAGAAATTGGCACCCTGAGCTCTGAAAATGCCTCTACCCCACTCCAGCCCTTTTACTAGGCACACATGGATGAAATAAATGTTCTTGTCCCCTGGTGCCACACCTATACCAAATTTATACAGTAAAAGATCCTTGCAGAGAAAACGTGGATGAAACAATAACTACACAGGATGAGAAGTGGGAGTGAAAAGGTAGGAATCAAATGGATTTAAGTAAAAAACAAAACAAAACAAAGATTTGTTACCTGTATTAATTGCTTTAGGAATGGGGTCTATTTCCTCATCTATAATGAAAGGCTCAGGTCTGGGAAATACTTGCACATCAGATGTTAAGTGGCCACACTTGAGAACAGCATGGAATGGGGTATAAGCCAGGTCTATCAGCTTTCTAGAACACAAGGAATTATTAAGGAAAACACAATGCATCTCAAATGCAAATGGTTTGTCTGAAGCACAGTAAACTTACCTCCCAAACCTCTCCTTAACTACAGTCAATTCAATAGTTCTACTCTTGCTAAATTATGAAACAAAGCAGTATTATCACACTGATGGCAAACAAATAACAATTGTGGAAATTACCATTTCCTATCTGCCCTATTGCTTGGTTACATAATAATTAAAGTAAATATTGACCTGTGAAGGTCATGATGAAAATACAGTTAACAAGATCATAAAATAAAAGGAAAAAAGTCCCAATTAGAACATCTCATACCACCAGATTTCTTACTATATTTGTTTTCCTTTAGAGATACTAATTGGAAACCTTCCCAAAGGTTTATTATCTACTAACCCAAACATTGACTGCACATTCTTCAGGCACAGGGGCCCATCAATGGTGAAAATCTGCCCTTCCCCATTGTTTAAATCAATGAGCCGTTCCAGGCAGTCCAAGGAATCTGTGCTTTGAAGCTGGAAAAAACCAAAGGGAAATATTTTTGTTGAGTGTTCTTTCTACTCCCTTCTCTATTAACCAAAATATACAAAACGCAGCAAAAGGCTCCTGTGATTTTTTGTTATCTCACTCCTTTCCAAATAAAGCAACATTCCTGATCTCCCAGGTAATGTTCTCTTGTTACTTATCAGAAATAAAAGGTTTATTTTAAACGTTTTTCCAGTTATTCTGATGTGTAGACAATGCTTCAATCCATCAGCTTCATCAAAAGGATCATCCATCACAGAGATCTTGAAGCTGAGATATCTATTTGATGCCTAAGCAGAAAATCTTTCTGTGATGGACACAGGAATATTGGTGTCAAGTCAAAAGCAATGCTATTAATAAAACCCAATCTAAGGAACCTCAGTCAAATAGGCTTCTTTTTAAACATTGTTTATTCAGCAGAATTCTAACTCCTGGGAGGATTTTTTAAAGCTGGTATTGAGATTTGCAAGAGAAAGAGAAAAGTAAGAGAAGGAAACCCAACACCTTTCCTTCAGAACTAAAGGGCAGCTGGTCTGAATACTGGCTTGGACACTTAATTTTGCTCTCTCACATCTCTACATAAAGCTGTTGTGCTTTAAATGTTGAGCACCTTTGCAACAGAAGTCATTTGTTCAAGAATTTAATTGTAGATTAAGAAAAGCCTCCAAAGCATTCAATGTAATTAATGCAGTAATGACAATAATATAAACAGAGAAATAAAAATTGCATAACACTCCCCAAGGAAAACCCGACATAATTTACAGATTATTACAACAATGCATTAGTAGTAGATAGTAACAGTGCAATAATTAGCTCTTTAAAGGTGCTACAATCACATTTCACCCAAACACTGAGCATGGGAACATCAGCTAAACCCTGAGCACAAGAGCATCGACCTGTGCTCTCAGGTCAGAGAAAAGACCCAGCAATTATCCATCGCAACAAAGTAGAAGGAACGTGTTAAAGACATCGATCACCTCTTCTAGGTTGGCCATGCACATGACATAGAGCTTGGACGGGAACGGGAAGGGCAGAGGGAACCGGTTGCTGTCGCTGCGCTGGTTGTGAGTGGCCAGGGAGTGGCGCAGGGAGCCCCGGCCGATCCCCAGGCAGCCGTCGGTGACGAGGACAACCTGGAGGGAACAGCACAGCTCACACACACCCCCCGAGCGCCGGCACGGCCCCTGCAGTTCTGTGCTCCCACCCGCAGAGCCCCAGATCCCGCCGGGAGTTCCCTCCCCGTTCCCCGAAAATGGAAGTTGAACCTCGGTGAGTCGAACTCTGGGCATGGCAAAGACGCATTTTCTTGTCATTGAAATTCGAGTGCAGTTGCCTAATGTTATAAACTTCATTTTTAAGTGCACATTAGAAGCACAGTGACCATACAGCCAAAGAGAGCAGCCTGCTGCTGCTGGACTCAAGGATTCCAGGTTTATTTCCAGATGGAAGATAAAGCCTCCTTTTTCTGTAGAGTCTGGAGGGAAACTCAACTTCCACTGCAAGCCACAGGAGCCATAAAGAGGTAGTATTAATTATCTTAATCCTTTGCAAACGCAGCTGCAGTGTGCTCACATTCTGCAGTAGAACTATTAAAGCAAAAATACACGTTTTTCTATTCAGCTGCACATCCACAGTCACTCCTTGTGGGAACCTGCACTAAAAATGGGATTATTTCCCTCAGCTGAGACCCAGTCACTTCCAGAGGAGTAAAAGAGCTGCTCCTTCAATGCTGCCAAACAGCAGGTGTGATTCTTTACCTGAGAGGTAAAAACCCAACCCACCTGGAACTCAAGGTGTGTCTGGTACACCCAGATTTTTACTCTCTCTTCATCCTCAGGCTCTGCAGCCCCCTCAGCACTCCTGCTCACCACATTCCCCACTGCCTTTCACTACCTCAAGTGTCAGTAAAATGAGCCATGACACCAAAGAGAGACTGAATTGTTGATGTCTGACCTCTGCTTGGTTTTCACATCTTCCTAGCTCTTTGTCTTCCATGTCTGCTGTTCCAGGGTGCCTTTTATCCATGCTGGATTATGAAGCCTTACCTAACCAGCAAACCTTCATCCTTTTTCTCCTTAAGGAATTATTGCATGAGGCATCTCCCAGCTCAAAATCACTGAACTGAAATCGAGTGCCTCTGAAAACTCAAGGCTTAAGCACAAATTTTGCCTTAAGAGGCAGCAGATTTGGAAGGCTGAGAGCTCTGAGGGCTGAATGGCTGCAACTCCAATGGCTCATCTGAGAAAGGACACCAAAACACATTCAGCAGCAGTTCCACAGTGTTGGTTGAGACCTGGAACTGTGACAGGCCCTGGAAATCATCAGGTACTGGAGAAAAAAGGTGTCACAAACTGAGATTCCACCCAGATCCAGTGCCAAGCCTGCACCACAGTACTCCTGGCCTGGAATTTATAATCCTCTGCACAGCAGGAACACATTGGGTAGGGAACAGTCCATTTTTTTGCTGCTGAGTATTTTAATAAAGATCACCTTCTGTTCATCTTCCAGATCCACCCAAACACTAATTCCTTGTGTTTCTGTAGCACCAGTGTGCCTGAGACTATTCAAAGTTCTCAAATCCCTCAGTTAACTGAGGGTGCCCCAAATCCCAAGAACAGTGGAATCAGTACCTGGCAAGGAATTGCTGCCCCCCATTCCTGCTGGACAATGTTGCAAACCCCCAGCAGGGCTGACTCCAAACAGGTTTTGTCATAATCATCCATGTTACTCAGGGCTTCCTGCAAAGACAAACAGCACTGTCACTCCTGGGGGGACATTCCTCCCAGGAGACACACAACAGCTGTCCATGGCTCCCTGGAAAGTCAGGATGTTTGCTCTGCAAAGGGAAGGAGAGGTGGAAGAAATGGTGAATGAAACCAGGAGACAGTGACAGCTGGCTCTGAAGGAGCTGAAACAGCACAAACAATAGCACAAGAGTAAAAAAAGCCTCAGAAGAAATGTCCAAAAACGTCTCAAGGGAACAGTGAAGCCAAAACCTGAGGCAATGCCAAACAAGGAACACTTGGCTGAGAAGATCCTCTCAGGTGTCAGCAACTCTTAGAGATGCAGGAAGGAGACCACAGGGACTTTGTCTCACAGCAACTCTTTGGCAGAGAACCCCAGGCTTGTATGTGCATCCATAACCAGCTTTTCTCCTCACACTTAAAGCATCCCCAGGGTGCAGCTGTGAGGGGAACTTGTCTCACTTCCTCCTGATAGGTGAAAACCAGACCCAGAATGTACAACTTTTACTGGATCCAGAGACTCTCAGTGCCTCCTGCATCCATGGGACACTTCCCTCTTGGACTCTCTGCTTTTCATCTTCCCACTTCTGTGAAGCCCAAAATCACTTGTTCCCAACCTTGTCCTGCTTCAGTTGCTACATAACCCTCAAAAGCACCAAATCACTTAAAACCTGCCCAAATGTCCTGTCAGCTGCATCTTTTATCAAGAGCAAATCAACAACTGCACAGAAAGACAAGAACACCACAGAACCACTTTCAGAGCCCTTTCCTCCATCCAGTTATTACATTAAGAGGCCACACTCCCTGCAAAATGTTTCAAAAGCACTGATTTCACCCAAACACACTCAAATAAAGACAAAACACTCAGTTCAAGAGGCTGTGCACAGGATGACCCAAAACCACATCATTTCCCCACAGTCTGGGGGTGAAATTTGCTGGTTTTTTTTAAAAAAAAAAAAAACCAGCAAAAAATTGCTTTAACATCCCACCCCTCTACCTGCAGAGTGTTGTAGTCCCTCGTGAAGGGCACCATGAGCTCCCAGAGCGACGAGAACACCACGAGGGCCGTGAACTCCAGCTTGTAGTTGGTGGCCATGTGCTCGAAGAGCATCGTGAGCCCGTGGGCCGCCAGGTGCTTGCGCTGATACTCCTCGGAGCCCTCCACGGCCACGGGCCGCGTCATGGACAGCGACACGTCCATCACCACCACCGTGGGCATCCTGAGCCGCTCCTGCCCCTCACGGACACCCGGCCCCGCCCGCCTGCACGGGGAAGGGGAAAGGGCACAAATAATTATAAAATAATTAACAAGGCGGGCAGGGACCGAGTCACATCCCCCCCCCCTCACAGCGACCGCGGGGAGAAGCCACAATTACCCTTTTTGCCCCTCAGAAAAAGCCCTTTGCCGAGGTCGCCCAGAGCGGGGGACTCAGCGCGTCCCTCACATCCAGGCGGGCCC
>VXBA01004859.1:559860-624811 GCA_013399895.1 Serilophus lunatus | reverse complement strand
GGGACCAGGAGCGGCGGGAGCGGCAGCGCGGGGGAAGGGAATTGCCGTTACCCACTCGCGGCCGCAGCGCCGCCATGGGTCCGGCAGGGAAAGCGTCCCCCCGGAACGCGCGGCGCGGGCGGGAAGGGCCGGGGGGATGTGGGATGTGGGAATGTGGGGCTGCTCTAAGAGTGACTGCTCTGCGTGGAGAGGGGTTTGGGGATCAGCATCCCGGCGGGGCAGTGGGCATTCTGTGCAGGTGGGAGGCAATGAGCTCCAAGGTAGAATTTGGGGTGCCCCTGGGACGGTGTGTCCAGACAAAGGTTTGCTTGGCAGTTAACAGAGAATCGCGGAATGGTTTAGATTGGGAGAGACCTCTGGGATAACTGAGTCCAACCCTTCCCCCAGCAGTGCCAATCCCGCCCCTAACCCGTGTCCCCAAGTGCCACATCCACAGGGCTTTGAAATCCCACCGGGGGTGGGGAGGATCCCTGCGCAGCTGTGGCAGGGATGGACAACCCTTTCCAGGAAGGAATTGCCCCCAGTATCCA
Organism: Serilophus lunatus; assembly: GCA_013399895.1. Classification (NCBI taxonomy): domain Eukaryota; kingdom Metazoa; phylum Chordata; class Aves; order Passeriformes; family Eurylaimidae; genus Serilophus; species Serilophus lunatus. Next base: position 624,281 of record VXBA01004859.1, on the reverse strand, counting down.
ACCTAAACCTCCCCTGGCACAGCCTGAGGCCGTTCCCTCTCCTCCTGGCCCTCGTTCCCTGGGAGCAGACCCAACTGCCCACCCCGGCTCCTGAGAGGAATCAGGGATTGAGGAGAATTCCAGGGGTCCCCTGAGCCTCCTTTTCTCCAGGCTGAGGCCCCCATGCTCCCTGAGCTGCTCCCGGGGCTCCAGCCCCTTTCCCAGCCCCATTCCCTTCCCTGGACACACTCCAGCCCCTCAATGTCTTTCCCATCATCAGGGACACAAAATGAAATGATTATTTCCCAATTCCCCTGTGATAAATCTGATGGTCAGATAGCTGTGGCCATGAAATCCCACGGCCAGGAATGTTGTTATTCCTTCCTCTGTGCAGCTGCACCAGGTCAGTGCCACGAAAGAGTCACGGACACCATCCCTGGGTTGTTTTGCCAGTGAGGGGCTGCTGCCTCCCCCTGCCTCAGAGGCACAGCAGCTGAGTTTTAAACCTTTCTGTGGCATTGCAGAGTAGTGACACACTGTGGCAAAGGCCCACAGGGCTGCTTGTCTGGCGTCTGGCCTGTCAGCAGTGGGAGGTGCCTCAAAATGAAGCTCCCAGGGCCTCGTTTAAATGTGATTTCCCCCCACTGCTGTGGGAGGGATCCCGCCCGGGGTCGGTGCCTCGATCCCGTAGTTTGTAACACGGATAATCACCTGCCCCCTCCCTGAGAATAACCCACGGGAGCAGACAAAGGAGTTGGCTTCGGAGATAGACCCAAATCTATACAATACTATTTAAGCTTCTTAAGGCCTGCAGGTATTAATGGATTGGCTGTTCCCCCACTAACATGCCCTTCACACCTGACCCTGCCTTGTACAGGGGCTGTCAGCAGAGACCTTGGGAAAATGGGATCATTTTCATCTGCCTCCCTCTGCAACAGCATCTCCCATCGGGCTGTTAAGTACCAAAGAAGATTCCAGCACTACATCCAACCCTTGGAACTCCTGTTGCTCCTGCACAGTTTCTCTTTGGAAGGTAGGCTGGGGGGTTATTCATTGCTTTGGGTTCTGCCTGACAGACAGGAGGTGAGAAAAGGAGTTTATGAGGAGTTGAGCTGTAAGAGAGCTGCTAAACCTACAAGGCTAGAGGAACAAAGAGGCTGTTGGTCAGGATTTGTGGAAGGCTGCAGAGCTCTTAGGACTGATCCTAACTTTGGGTATCTTTCTGCTCACAAAAGGTCTTTTAAGTAGCTCGATTTGGAGAGGAGAACTAAAAGCAGTGTTTAAATAGGAGTCTGTGCATACGCCTGTGTCCTCTCTGTGTCATTCTTTTAACCCTGCTGTCTTTGTTAGAGAAAGTTATTTTATAATAATGTGCAATTAGTTATACCTATTAGGCAGTTCTGCCACATGCATGTTTATGTTCTTTTTACATATGAAAAGCAAAGTTTATATCATCTATTTATCTAGGTACTCCCTCTATTACTGTTGCCTTAGTGATCCTCCTAACTATTTAAATGAAGATAATAAAGCCTGTCTTGCAAGAAATTTAGGCTGATTGCTTCCCTGGGTGTTATGCAAGAGGTTAAGTGTGTGATAACTTGCACGAAGAGCTTTTCTGAGAATGGCTTAGAAAACTATGATTCACATCCAGCTAAAGAATAATGTAACATTCTCACTCAGGGGAAAAAAATAATCCATGAGGAGTGACATTCTAAGGTAAAACAGAACATAAAACATCCAAGCAGTGCTGAAGGGTAGATTCCATCCAGGCCTGTCCCAGCTGCAGCCTCTGTCACTCTGGCATATACAATTTCTCTCCCTTTCTAAATGCTGTTCAAATAATGATGCAAGAAATGCTAATTACTCCCTAATAAAAGGTATGATTACAATTCCACTTTGCCAGTTCTGGTTTCTACAGAAAGGCTTGATAAGTTGTAGTCATAGAAACAAATGGCTGCTCAGCACCCTCAGTTTTAGCAGAACCATAGAACAACATCTTCCTCCTGCTCTGCTCACACTGAAAGAAAAAACTCCCCCTTGCTTGGTTGGGTTCCTGTGGAGTGAAAGGCTGGAGAGCCATGAAGCAGCTTTGCTGGGAGCTCTCAAGCAGAGTTTTCATCCTCTTGCTGAGGTCATTTGAGTAAATAACTGGTTTAGGAGGGAGGTTTTAACAGCTTGATCTTGCTTTCATTCCTAACAATTTAAAGCCTGTTCCTTGACAGAAGCTGTGTCCTCTCCTCCTCCAGAACTCTGAGCCAATTGTTAATTTTACAGCGTAACAACTGAACTCCAGCAAAAACACAGTCGTTAACAGCTGCTGGATGTGGGCATCCAGTGGAATCGGAATCCAGCTCAGACTGGACTGTCTCAGCCAACTGATCTGTATTAAGCCAAAGCTTTGATTATTAATCAACATAGCCTACAGCCATGTAAAAATATAGACTGAAACATGGATCTAGATCTGTCTTTACTTATTTAAGTCCATTTCTTCTTACTGGAAAACAGGAAAATGCCAGTGAAGTGTTACTGCCCAAACCGTGGAAAGTTGCAGTACTTTAACTTCTTACACCTGATTTTCTTTTGCAGGATTCTACATCTTGTGTCGTGCAGTTCCACTGCTGATGCTCAAGATCAGCTGGAAACTCCAATGGTGGCTGCAAGAGAAGATTTCTGATCAAGAAGAGTCTCCAGTGGCTGCTGGACACGGCTCTGAATCCTGAACCTTTAGGAAATGCATTTACCACGGAGGAGGCGGCTACGGAGGAAGCGAATCTTTTTCTTCCTTGCCATGGTGTTGGTTCTCTCACTCTGTCAGCTCCAGTTCAGCCCCTCTGCCCTTCCAGCATCACACACAGCCCCCCAACTCACAGACCCTGTCAAAGTGACCTCCAGGGATCCCCCCAGCAACAAGACTGTAAGAGGCAATGCCACAGCCCCCAAAATAAGGCACTGTATATATGTGGATCCTGAGCCAGCTGTGCCTGTCACAATGCCAGTGGATACAACACCACAGCAAGAAAATGCCAGTGAAAGCCACCCAGATGAAAAACCACACTATGAGTCCAAAGGAGAATATCCTCAGGACCTCTTTAGTGTGGAAGAACGCAGGCAAGGGTGGGTTGTCCTTCACATCTTTGGCATGATGTATGTGTTTGTGGCCTTGGCCATAGTGTGTGATGAGTATTTTGTCCCTGCTTTGGGAGTGATCACAGAGAAGCTGCAGATCTCTGAAGATGTGGCTGGAGCCACCTTCATGGCAGCAGGTGGATCAGCACCAGAACTCTTCACCTCCCTCATAGGGGTCTTCATCTCTCACAGCAATGTCGGCATCGGTACCATTGTGGGCTCAGCAGTGTTTAATATCCTCTTTGTCATTGGCACCTGTGCCCTCTTCTCAAGGGAGATACTCCACCTGACATGGTGGCCCTTATTTAGAGACATCTCATTCTACATTGTAGACTTACTGATGCTCATCCTGTTTTTCCTAGACAGTGTCATTGATTGGTGGGAAAGCCTCCTTTTACTGACTGCCTATGCCACATATGTATTCACCATGAAACAGAACGTGTTCCTGGAGCAATGGGTGAAGCAGGAGCTGAACAAGAAGCTAAATGCTGTGCAGGCTGCAGCAGCAGAGCAAATGCCTAAGGTTGGTGTCCTTAGAGTTCAGAGGGCAAGTTGGAAATAATTTGTTCTAGTGTAAACCACAGAGAAAACCACATCTCCTTCACAGAATGCATTTTCAGACCTCAGAATACTGGTCAATAATTATAGTTATAAAATGAGGGAAATGCAATCTACATAGAGATTCTAAGAAAAGAGAGCATCGCTACCCATGCAATCAATAAAGGTCTCAGCTGTGGTTGCTTAGGTGCTTCCAAACACCTGTGTGGGATTTTGCTTACTTGGTTGTTGTAAAGGAGATTCAAACAGAACACCTGCAGGAAAACGTTCTAGGAATAAGATTGGCTAATTCTATGTTAAACAGGGGGGGAAAGGTTTTTGTCTCAGCCTCTTGCTGCTGAGAAATGTTGTAGGAAATTCTCTCTTCCCTCTCTGAAGCCAGATATGCTTGTGGGACGCTGGTGGTTTCACTTGTTACCTGGTCTGCAGCGCAGAAAGGGATCTGGCAGCCTTTAGCAACCATTTCCTGCTCTCCTGGCCAAAATTTGGCAACCAGATCGAAGTGCTCAAACTCAATTCCATGCCCTGAGCCCAGCTGGGTGTGCTCAGGGGAGTTCTGTGCACAGGTTTGTGGCTGTAACTCCAGACTTAGACCTTCACTCAGTGTCTTTTAAAGGAAGAGCTGACAGCTCATACCAACTGGAGGTGTCCTCACAGCCAGTCACCCTTCCAGACCTGCAGATCTGGCCAGGGAGGGTCTCTAGAACACTTGGGGCTTTGCCTTCTCGAGTGTGCCAGTCTCTTCTTCCTCCTGTATCCCTCCCCAGCTCTGCTACACCCCTTTGTCCTCCTGACCTGTGCTACTGCAGCTGTGGGGCACAGACCACCTGATTTCAGATTGTCCTCTGGCATTGCATGCTTTGCTAGTCAGATATGTGTCCCTGGGCCTTTAATGTGCTTTGCCTTCTGATCCTGGCACTTCACATTGTTTAAGGAAAGGAAGGAAGTGAGGTGAAGATGGTTGAGGTGGTGCAGAATGGAGAAACTGCTTCTCTTTACTCCTTTTGGTCTGTCATTCAGGCAGGTGCTCATGGCTGGGAGTCCTGAAAGCTCCTGTGTGACATTCCAGTGGGACACATGTGCAAGATAGTGCAGTGACACACAGACATCACCAAGCATCACAAATTGAATCCAACCCTGCACTTGGAATTTACTTTCCCTTTGCACTTTCACCATGCTGGAAATTGAGTAAGGATACAGATGTTTGGGCATGAAGGATAGGTCTGTCTGTATCCATAGGAATCAGTTTTGGGTCTGCCCCCAGGTAGCTGCATCCTCATTGAGGAGCTGTAGGTAGAATCCAGTTTCTCCTGGAAGCCACATGGCTTTAAGGAAGTGAAAGGCTTTGGTTCTTTCAGAGACATCCATGCACAGTCCTTCGTGTCAGCTGCCTCACTTGCTCACAGAGAGCAGCCTGAAGGATCACCAGATCCTGAAAGAAGCCGGTGAAGCAGCAAATGTGATCAGTCATTTTTGTTCTTCGTTGCTTGCAGAAAAGCATCGGGACAGTTGCAGACGATGGAATAATGAAGCCATCAGATGTGAGGAAGCTGCAGGTAGGTCTAAGCAACTGTACAGGGATCTGAAGTCATTGTATTTTGAACCCCTCCCCATATCAGGTTATGAATAAATGTGTCAGGAAATCTGGACCAAAGCCTGTCTCATATCAGGCACAATGCCCACTCCTTGCTTAAGGGGACCCCTGGCTAAGTCCTGTCCTCAAAGGAATTTTTATAAAAACTAAGAGACAGCTCAGGCTTCCCCAGTGGATTTGACTAGCAGCGTGCTCTTATTCTCTGCTTTAAACAGACACATTGAAATTCAGAAAGTGACTTTTCTTACCTGGTTTCATGGCCAGTTTTCCTCCTTGGCTCCCAAAACAAGTTGGCAGGGTCTGTCCTTCCCCACAGCAAACTCTGAACAGCTCATTCCTCTGCGGCTGTTAAACTGCTGCCCCTTTGTCTGCCCCATGGCTGGCCAGTGGAGAAGGAAACTGGTACTGACTGGGATTGTGCCTTTCCATAGCCTGGGACAGCCTTGCAGCGGGGGAGCAGCTCGGCCTCCCTGCACAACACTCAGATGCGCAGCACCATCTTCCAGCTCATGATCCACACCCTGGACCCCCTGGCAGAAGGTGAGTGGGTGCTCCAAAACTTGGGTTTGCAGCTCTGGCTGGTGAGTGGTTTAACTGGGAATACAGGCTGTATTTTGGGACCCTCAGAAAGCAGCTCTGAGTGTCACAGGTGGTGTCTGTGCCTGTGGGATGTGACTCAATGTCTCATCGCTCATGGCTTTGTCCTGTCATATGTACTTTCCCTATGCCAAGCTGGTTATTGCTGTGGTGGTAGCTGCTCTTGGGGTCCCTGAACGTGATGACAGTCACTGCTGTCCCCTATCTCTGCTGTCCCTATGACTGCAAGGGCAGCAAACATGAGTTACAGGCTGTCACACCTTCCTGCCTCTTCTTAGCTCAGACTTCACTCCAGCCCTGAAACAGCAGCACAAAAAGAGGTTAAAACCCTTAAGAATTATCATTTTGACAGTGGTTAAAGTCCCAGCTGTGATTTAAATCACAGAACAACTTCCAATTATGATGGTTAGGCCAATCCTTTGTCATTTAGACCAATACAGAACACCTCTCAAAGCCCACTTACACCTCTGTGGTATCATCACTGCCATGGCAAAGTGTGCCCACAGCTCTGTGAAGGGAATGGGCAGCTCTCCAGGGCCAGGGAATGATCAGCTCAGGTCTAAGAGCTCTTTTAAACTGCCCAGAGTGCACAGAAACCTCATTGCCAGACAATCCCAAGGCCTTTCTACATAGTCTTTTAACGTGTTGCTTTGTATTAAACATTAATCCAATCACACTGTGGACGTTTGTTTTCCAAGAAATAGGGAAATACATTAAAAAAAGACAATTTTTTAGCTTAACTTTCCTAGCTCAGCACATGCCCCACCCCTCCACTGCCCTACTTGTTCTAAAGAGATTATCTGCTGTCCATTCAAAGAGAGATTGAAGCTAAGCAGATCAACACCTCTCGTGTCTCTCCTAGAGGTTACAAAAAGGACTCTCCAGATCAAAATCCCAGCTGCACAAACTGATCCGGGGAACAAAGGAGGTTGGCTGAGGACAGCAAGGCAGATAAGTGTCTGCTTTGACAGATTCTAGGGAAGGCACCCAAACGTTTTAGGTAATTAACAAGAGCCAGACTCATCAGGGTTTGCTCTACTGCCCTTGCCTCCTGTGCCGCCAAGAGGTGGAATCAACAGCAGCAGGATAACCCCAAAACTTTCCAAGAGGACATGCCATTGCCCTGAGCATCAGAAAGGGCCAGACCTGAGGGACTATTGCCATTCAGAGACCCTCCAGCACCTTCTCATCCTTCCCACACCTCTAAATGTCTCTGTGTAACATCTGCCCACCCCAGACCATCCCAAGTTTTTCTGTCTGGTCCAGGCTGGTGCTCTGGTGAAACCCTGGGACTTCAGCTGGATTTGTCAGCCCAGGCCAAGGAGACTCCTCAGCCAGCTCATCCCAGAATAGCTGCTGGGAAGTTTCCATGGAACTGTGAGCCACTGTCCTTGCTAAAGAGGCTGCTGTTCCCAGGACTTGTTAATATTGAATAAATGGGACTGGTGGGGCAGTTTGGTTCTTCTCTGAAAGAGAACTCCCCCTCTCATTACATCGAATCACAGAATCATTTAGGTTGTAAAAGATCTCTACAAACATCAAATCTCTGACCATTCCCCCAGTACTGCCAAGCCCAGCACTAACCCATGTCCCCAAGTGTCACATCTACACAATTTTTCATTCCCTCCAGGGATGGTGACTCCATTCTTGCACTGGCAGCCTCTTCCAGGGCTGGACAACCCTTTCAGTGAAGAAATATTTCCTGATATCCAATGTAAACCTGCCTCGGCAGCCAGGCAGGGTGTGAGTTTCTGTGTGCAGCAGCCACTAGATGGGAGTGTGACCACATGTACTTCAGCGTGATACAACAGGGAGGGTGCCAGGACGGGCTACAACAATCTCTCCAGAAGACTGTTGTTTCTTAGACCCTTTACTACAATAATGCTACTGAGTTAAGGGCAAAATTCCCGCCCCGGGTATGTGCCTATTCCACTCAACACTGTGAGAACAAAGGCAGCTCCTTATAAAGTATAACAATCAAGGAAATTACTGATGTTACAACAGCTCAGCACTCAAAACCAAGGAGCCAGTGTGCCAGGTCTTATGTGTCTTGTGGGAGACACTCCTTAGCCTGACAAATTCCTGCCTATAGAAAAGGCAGTCTGGAGAAAACGAATTTATGCATAGATTGAGAAACCCAAGTGCCTTGAGGAGCTTGGCCAAAGAGATGAAGTGACTTCTGCAGGATGACTCTGAAATGATTTGAGCTCACCAAGGCACCTCAGAACTCGTGTTGTGATGCGTTCATGGCTCCTAGTGCTGTGTTAAAGCAGGGCAGCCCTGTGGGACCCACAGGACAGCTTTGTGCCTCCTTCCCTTTGCTGTGTGTGCAGCACTGTCTGTACCAGGCACATTTCTGCAATTAGATTGCAACATAAAAGATGAGCCCAAAGCAATTTATCTTCCCTCAAGGGTACTTGTTCCTCCTTGCCAAGGCCTGTAGCATCAGCATTCAGAGGCTGTGGTAAAGAACACCTGACAGAAGGAAAAGGTTGCCAACAATTGCTCAGCATTTCCTCCCTGAACCTGCAATCAGGATCTCAGTAGGGTTTCCTTCTTCCTGTTGCACTTGCTTTTTATTTGGGCACCACAAAAATGATTTCAGGGCAGCACTAGGCCTCCAAAACCAGAGGCAGAGATCTTGGAAATACGGTAGAAGTCTGAAACACAAACTCGCAACACCTCTTGAGTGCAACAAAATTTCTCATTTGAAGTGTAGATTGAGTTTAGAATGTTTGCTCTGCCTCCAATCTCAGTCCACACAGGAATTGTGCATCAGAGGAATTAACACCCTTTCAAAGGAGGCTGATCTGATGAGGACTGGAGAGTGGCCTGGGCCTAATCTGATTCTGCTGACAGAGGGATGCTCCTGGGCTCTGCTCAGCGTTCCCAGCCTGCAGCTTGGGCGAGGGCAGGGAGCCAGGAGCTTGAATTTATATAATCTCTTCCAGGCTCAGCCTGACCGCCCTGACCCTGCTGACAGAAGCTTTTGCAGCAGCTTCTGGGAAAAGCTGAAGGGAGAGCTGCACTGCCCAGTGCTTAGAGGGGACTGGGAGCAAAAGGTGACCCCTGTGTTGCCCTGCATGGAGGGATGTGCTTGTGCATGAGCAGAGGAGGAATGAGGCAAAATCTTTCACATTCCCTCTGGAGAGCTTCAAGTATTGCCAAGAAGCATGGAGGAGTCTCAGCCAGACTTTCAAAGGAGAAGAAATTCAGGCATTGGGAAGAAATTCTTCCCTGTGGGGGTGGGGAGGCCCTGGCACAGGGTGCCCAGAGAAGCTGTGGCTGCCCCATCCCTGTAAGTGCCCAAGGCCAGGTTGGATCCACCTGGGATAGTGGGAGGTGTCCCTACCCATGGCAGGGAGTGGAATGAGATGAACTTTAAGGTCCTTTGCAATCCAAACCTTTCTGGGATTCTACCATCATTTCTTCCAGTCCAGTCATTCCAGTGCTCAGTGGAAATTCCAGCTGGTGAAAAACATTTCTGTCAGACAGCAGCAGGAATCTCACCAAAATAGAACTTGTCCCCTGAGGTCTTAATGTCTGAGCTGGACCCAGTTATTGGACATACATCAGAATTTACCGATTTTTGTGAGGTTCAGCTCTGAATCTGATCTGCCCACAAGGCTCACAGCCTCAGACCTGCTATTTCTATTATCTCAGTATCAGAGTGATGAATAAAATGGCAGGGCCCTGCCCTTGAGCTAAATGACAACAGCACATTCTGGCTGCATAGTCAACGGCACAGTAGATTAAATCAGTGTGATAAAACTTTCAGAGGAAATTAATTTACAGCCCTGCACACAAGACAAGCACAGCATGGCCAGTTCCTTGTGGCTGCTGTCCATGTGCAAACCCTGTGACCCTCAGCTGTGTCCTTGGGTAGGAGAGATTGGAGAATATGAGGCTTTTCTCTGAGCCCATGCCTTGCTCAGTTTCAGTGAGAGTTGGAAATAAGAGATTTGGGCAAAACACTGAACTGTGGAGACACACACACAGCTTCACAATTCACTGTAAACCAGTAATAGAAGAGCAGAACATGCTTTATTGTGGAAGAAGCCCTCATCCATCACAGAAATACAGCACTGGACCCTGCACCTTACCCTGGTAAAGATCATCTCCCAGGTAACCTGTAGCTGTGTTGAACCTGGATACCAGGAATTTAGATCAACTCCAGCAGAGGAGACAGTTGGTTGATTTCTCTAAGTATACACATTTTCCAGGGAACTAGAACAGAAAAGGTTTTTATCTTCCCTTACCATCAGGTCACCAGGCTGCAAGCAGAACCCTAAAGCCTCTTCAACAGCAACATGGCAGCAGAAAGGTGTCATTTTTAGCTTGCACATAATCCAGCTTGAAAAAAATCAGTAGTCTTCTGGGAACAAGATGATATTGCACCAAAACTCCTCCTCTGTTCTTTCTGCATTTGCTTTCTGTCAAGTCCAGATATCCCCTGTAACACTGACCTGGGAAGGATTTCTCATCCCTCTAGATTCTCTTTTAAAGATGATGGTGTTAGTTACATGTTAAGTGCCTGGTATAATTGCCATAGCACTAGCATTTAAATATATCAGCTGTGCTCCTGCAGCAGCCAAAACCTGGAGTTCCAGACAGAGCAACTCATGAGTCAGTGCTGGCTGCAGCCCCAAGAGGAAAGGGGCAAGAGGGAGGGGGTGTTGGGGGGGGGGCAGATGAAGGGGGCTTTGCATGGCTGACAGCTGGTGATGAACAAATTCTTCTCATCCACAGCAAAATTTAAAGACAGGGTTGACATCCTGAGCAACATGACCAAGGCCAGGGCAGACACTCCAGATGGACAAGGCTCACAGCCAGAAGGTGAGTGAAGCAGCCAGTGCTGTTTGCCTTGGTTTGCAGGGCAAGCCTGCACCTTCCCAGCACCCAAACACTGTGGCCTAACACAAGTCCTGTGTTGTTACTGGTCACAGATGCCTGCTGGAACAATGCAGCAGAAAGCAGTGAATGTACATGAACAGCTGTTAGTGAGACAGAGACTGGGCTGAGGGTGCTACCAGGATGTAGTGGAAATGGCCATGGAATGAAGGAGGGAAATCAGGCCATTACAGGCAGCACCACTTGGGTGCTGCTGGTCTTTGGCAGGCCCCGAAACAGAGGTTTATTAAAACAAAGTACCTTCGCTTTAGCTTGGAAAAGAAGAGCATGGAAGATTTTTCTAGAGGGAATAAGCTGCATTGACTGTGTCTATATCAGTTCTGTGGGTCTGTGTGTCCTTCCCTTTAGGAGAATCAGAATAAATTCATAGAATATTTGGGTTGAAAGGGACCTTAAAGCCCATCCCACCTGCTGCCATGGGCAGGGACACCTTCTACTATCCCAGGTTGCTCCAAGCCCTATCCAACCTGGCCTTGGACACTTCCAGGAATGGGGCACCTACAGCTGCTCTTGGGAACCTGTGCCAGAGCCTCCCCACCCTCACAGGTAGAATTTCTTCCCAGTGTCCCATCTATCCCTGCACTCTGGCAGTTTAATATTCTTTTTTATTTTCTCTATCACTACTGTCACAGCTTTCTGAGCTGGCTCAGAGGCAGAGCTGGCCTGTGCTACAGCACAGGTTTGTGCTCTCAGAGGAGCTGGAGATTTTGAGCTTTTGAGTGGAAGGTCCCAGCTCCACACAACACAAACACCTGAGCATCTCACAACACTGGGCCTCACCTGAACGAGCCCAGACTTGAGAGAAGTACTGTTTAAAGACCAAGTAAATTCTCTGTGTGTTATCAACACCCCACTGACTTGAGTCCCTCACCTCTGCTCTGTGTTATCCCTATTTCTACACTACTCCACACAAGTGTTTCCGTGTTCCTCTTGGCACTGCAGGTTAACACAGGAACAGCACAGAGGACGTTGCAGTTATTTCCTTGTATGTGTCAGCACTTTCCTATTTGCTTTTGAATACCCACCAAGTGATCAGGGATTAAAGTTGGGCAGCACATCCCAGTCATTTCTCAGAAGCCTTGAAGAATATCAGTTCTCTAGGGAATGCCATGCATTACCAGGAAAAAAAAAAAGAAACAAGGCTTTATTTCCTTCTGGTTTTTAAGGATGGTTTTAATAAGATCTTCGAATCCAGAAAGAAACCAAGAAACACTAATTATCTGTAGATGAGGTAATTAGTATTTCCCTGTTATTACATGTGTGTCTCTTACAGCAGTTCTAGGCAGAAGGTCACAGGAGTATCAGGGTATCATTTTACTCCAGGTGGGCCAGATCCTGCTCAGATTTACTAATCACAATCACAGCAAACCTAAGCAATCTGACTGGGTTTAACCTAAAATGCCACACATTTTGGGAGGGAGCTCAGACCTCCCTGCTGACCATAAGGAAAGTGGCCCCCAGCACTGAGACAAGTGAAACCAATGTTCTTTCTTATTGGTTTTTGCAGAAGAGGCAAAGAAGGCTCCAAGCACAGTCCAGGTAACTCCTGCCAGTGACTCTGAGCCCAGCAAAGACAGACAGAAGGCAGATGCACCACAGGATGGACAGGTATTGAAATCAGGATCACAGGCAATAAATGCTGTGTCCAGGCTGACCTTCAGTATACTTTCCTTCTTCCCTCTCCAGGGCTTTTGGGACAGGACCCAGCCCGTGTCACTGGCAACTATAAATAAGCATTGTGTGTAGTGATATATTAAGATGTTGGCTAAAACATTTTGGCTTACAAACACAAACCAGGTCCAAAACATGACACCAACTGATCCTGGATAGTATTTTCCCCTCAAATGACTCTTCTGAGGTCAGAGGGGCACTGCAGGGTAAGGGAAGACACCAGTATGTGCCTATCCTGTGCTCCCCAGTGCACAGTTCTGCTTTGCTCTCTGAATCCCTCCTTTCAGGTGGTGTAATCTGACTGTTCTGATGAAGAAAGAATTTTCAAGGACAGCCAGTAAATGTTTAATTTGTGTCAAAACCCTAGCAAAAGGTGGCTCTACTTAACAGATGCAAATTAGTTAGCAATACCCAGGTGCTGGGGGAGGATGAGCCTGGATCCTGTCCCTCAGTAGTGGGATGTGGGCTGTGGCTACCCCAGCCATGTTACAAATGTGAGCTCTGCCAGGTGAGGCCATGATGAATAAATGCAGCTCCTTCTGAGTGTGAAAATATATTGGCTTTTGGATTTTTTATCCTGATCTACAGCCCCCATCAAGCAGTGACACCTCAGAAGACAGCAGCTCTGAGAGTGAGGAGGACAGCGATGAGGACAGCACAGACAATGATGAAAATGATGAACCCTTATCTCTTGAATGGCCAGAAACGAGGAAAAAACAAGCAATTTACCTTTTCCTCTTTCCCATTGTCTTCCCTCTCTGGAGCACTCTGCCTGATGTCAGGAACCCAGTAAGAATCTATCTTCCTTCTGTTACTGGAGTCATTAACTGAACTATAGATTCTTCTGAGCAAGAGTCCCCAGTTCCATTTTTCCATGTCTGGAGTCTTTGCACACTTGAAGTGCTGTTACTGCTGCAGGGAGTGGGACAGAAGCCTCAGCTGCAGCATAATGTTGTTCAGAGACTTAGTTCAATAAACCACAAATTCTAGCAACTACAGGTCACCAAGCTGAAAAACAGAAATACAAATAGAGATCAGGGTGCAAGTTAAAGCAATCAATTGCAGTGGAGTGTTCCAGGTGAATAGTTTTCATGGTGGATTATTAACTTTCCTGAAACTTCTCTTTTTTTGTTTCCCCCTTTTCAAACTTGATTTCAACAGGACTCAAAAAAATTCTTTGTCATCACGTTTTTTGGATCCATCCTCTGGATTGCTGTGTTCTCTTACCTCATGGTGTGGTGGGCTCACCAGGTGAGGAGTTTGTGTTCTGTCTGCAAAATCATCATTTCAGAACAAGTAGATGAAGAGAGGGAACAGTGTCACTGTGGCATTTTATCTGATGAATTACAGCTGCAGTCATCCATCACATCAGTAGAAAATTTGTTTTGTTAGAGCCCAAAAGGGAATTTTCCATTTCCTTCTTTTCCCTTTGACAAAAATTCATTCTTTTCCGAGAGCTTCCAAGGGAATTTGTGCATCAGTGAAGGGAAGTGCAATGAAAGGAAAAGTTGTCAAGATTTATCTTAAATCTGACTTTTCATTGATGAATCTGTGCAGAACATAATTATCCATTACCTAATTAAAATTCTAGGAAAATACAGATTCTGATTCTGGAAGCTGCTAAATGATCTCAACTCCCCCTGCTTTAATATTTACCTGGTATTCTGGGAAATAATGTTTCCAACCTTGTAGAATCAGCCCCCCAATGTGTATCCAGTGATACATTGCACAGACACAATATAGCTGATCATGCCATAAATCCAAGGGCTGTCATTCCCAAAAGCCCTCAGATCTTGCACAGCTGATGTTAAATTTGGAGAGGGAAAGGTGGATAACACCCAAAAGAGGTGGATTGAGGACAGAAGGGTTGTGCTGTAACTGACTTAACCTTGCTCAGTGTTGGCATCACTGTGATCAAACTCCTTATGCTACAGAGCAAATCCAAGATCAACAGACACTGTGAAATTTAACTTTTTATCCTATAAATCAGCAAAATGCTGCCACATTTAGGGAATTCAGAATATTTTAACTCTGTGGGACAAACCCCAAAAGAGCACACAGCAATTGTATTCCACGTTCCAATGCTTAACAGCCCTACTCGACTTTGTGTTGAGCAGGTTGGGGAGACAATTGGGATATCAGAGGAGATTATGGGGTTAACCATCCTGGCAGCAGGAACATCCATCCCTGACCTCATCACCAGCGTCATCGTGGCACGGAAAGGCTTGGGGGACATGGCTGTGTCCAGTTCTGTGGGCAGCAACATCTTCGACATCACTGTTGGGTGAGTGCCAGTTCCATGCCAAGGCATGCATTTCTTCTGAAATACAAAGTTAGCTGGTTTTAAACCAAGCCTGTCTTGATTAATTTCATTTTAGCCATAACTAAATGAAGGGTAGTTGGGAAAAGAGTTCCTTTAAAAAGAGAAAAAACCAAATCAAACTGAAACCTAGTCAGGAAAGAGTGTTATAGCTCAGCCCACCTTCTTCAGCTAATTGTGAATCAACAGAAAATTACCAGTTTTTTCAAGACAAAAATGCAAGAAATCTTTGGCAAACAAAGATTTTCAGTCAGGAACTTTTTCTGGTCACTCAGAGACATTCAGCTCCTGTGCAAGCAAGGGCAGTATCTTCCATCATAAAGTGTCAGAACACTTCTTTGTTATAGCACACCAAGACACTTAATTCATAGGTCCTTTCAGACTCTTAGATTGCAGTATGACAGCGCAAGCATTATCCAACTGCAATTTTGACACAAACAGCATCCAGTTCAGGTTTATGCTGCTCTACATTGAATACAATCGTGCATTTTTTTTGTCTGTCAGTTTGGAAAAATTGATTAGCTATGATGCAGCAAATGAACTCAGTTAAAACATTTCTTTCAATTACTTTTCCTTTACTTGCAGCTTGCCAGTTCCCTGGTTCCTTTTTTCTCTCTTCAATGACCTCAGCCCCGTGGCAGTGAGCAGCAATGGTTTGTTTTGTGCAATTGTTCTCCTTTTCCTCATGCTCCTCTTTGTCATTGTCTCCATTGCTGTCTCTAAATGGAAAATGAACAAACTCCTGGGTCTCACAATGTTTGCTCTCTACTTTGTGTTCCTGATCATCAGTGTGATGTTAGAAGACAAGATAATATCCTGCCCAGTATCTGTATGACATCTGGATACTTCAAGATGTGAGGATACAGCAACACCACAAGGGGTTTAAGGTAGCAATTGTTCCACTGAAAAAAGGAACCAGAATGTTAACAAACTTACTGAGAATAAAATATCTTTAACATGCTAAAAAGAAATAAATCTCAAGTGGTATGTCAGCCTCTACTATTTTTGTTTGGGATCAGAATGGAGTGACCCATGTCAAATAACACACATGTTTAGGTACTTCTGGAAAAGCTGTTGGGATTTAGATTCATCAAGTTCTCAGTACAGCTGATCCCCTCAAATGAATGGGGCTGATTTTCAGCACAGAATATTTACTCATTACAGAAACTTTCCAGGGACACTCTAAATTACTCAGTGAACAGCTCAAACTGCTTGAAATCAATCAACTTTACTTCAGTGGGAAAAGAATCAGCCCCATGTGGCTGGGCCTTCACAGAACTGCTCTGCTTAAAATCACTGCATCAGTGAACTCCCTCAAACTGCACTAAGCTCCTTTTAAATCTGTACCTGATCTTGCAATTCAGGCCCTAAAATTTATGTTAAGTGCCACCAGTACTTAATGTCACCTGGATTTACATCTTACCACAACCATGTAAATGGATCTGGGGTTAGAGCATCACACCACCACTCATCAAAACTAAAGGCAGGAATCAAATATTACAACAAGGGGTTGAGCTGCTGGAGGTTTGTTTCCATCCTGACACTCACCTCTGCCAGTTGCTGATTATTGTATCCAGCACTAATTCCTGCTGTTGGCACTGTCTTCTACAGAGACAAGATAAAAAAATGCCACTGACATCCACAAACCTGGGAGATTTACTGTTAACACCTCATGGGAGTAAACAATGTAGTTGAGAGTTACAGATATTTCTGTCATTTTAATCCACCTAATAAAATGTTAATGAAAATAACCAGAAAGATTTTAAGACTTTTATTGACTCACTGTAAAACTTCTTTTTTGGATGAGACAAAAAAAACACAACTTAACATTGTGAACACTGACTTTGCATATTTTAAAGGAACTACAAACCAAAGCAAACATCCAACATACTGGTTTTTGGTAAATAAAATTTAAACATTACATATTTACAAATCTACAACCATTCATTTAAAAAGTGCTGCTTGCAGACTAACAAAGTACCATTTTTAAATCCCAGTGAGATAATACCCAGAAATACCCCTCTCTATTATTACTATTTGCATCTCCCATTTGTTACACAAAGATTTTATACAGAGATATTTTATCTTTTTTGGGGTACAAATCATTTAATTTGTCAATGGAAGTCAAATTCATCAGGCTGTAACTGTACCAACAGCAAATCCTCTCAAATGGGACACAGCAGTGTCAGAGAAACAGCACAATTTCTATTCACATTTCAGTATTTCATTTCCAATAATTATTCCAGTGGAACCATAAGTAAAGCAAAATATATATTGCACTGCAAATGTAAAACCTTTGTTTAAGGTCTTGACATAAGCATTATTTAGTACACAAAAGGAGAAAAATTCAGTTCATACAAAATTTTAAATTGAAAATATGTCTCAAATATTTTATTTATCCATCTTTGCAGTACTGGAAAATAGAGTCAAATTGCTTTTCTAATAAAGGACAGTGAGATTTGAAAACTGTTTCAACACTGAATTGTATGATGCTTAAAAACTATCCACTTCAGGCCCTATGTTTGGGACATTATGACTTTAAATGAGGAAAATTTCCCATTTATAGTATATTGTTATTTCAACTCTATTTTTATATATTTCTACAGTGGACTGACTTGCAACAGACTTGATAAAACAATTCATTAAGTATAATGATGTCACTTGATGAGCTACTACATGATAGAGCAATTTAAAAGCACACCCAAATAAACACCAGCAATGCTTCAGGACTGCCCTGGTGTGGATGCAGGAACATGGAGGGATTGTTTGGAAGCTGCACACACAGTCCTGGTCCTGGATACTGGAATGAAGTGGCAAATGCTGGGTTTCTAAGTCTGAGGGCAGTTGGAAGTACTTACAAGGAAGGTGGGAGCAGGGTAGAGAAAGGAGCTGCACCTCCAGCCCTTTGCAGTGCCGTGTCCTGGAGAGCCCGGGCTCGTGGCTCCAGCAGAGAAGCCTAGGTCATAGCTCAGTCCCTCCAGTGCCCACAGCAGCTCTGGAAAAAGCACTTGCTCTCTCTCCTTCATGGCCTGAAGGTCCTACAAAACAGTGGCTGCCCTATGGTAAATGACACGGGAGGCAGAAGTGCAGGGAGCTGGGAACACGACCTCACACACGGGTGTCAGCTTAAACACACTGCAGCTACTGTAGGGGAGTCTTCCATGGTAATGCAGCATTCCTACTGTACAGAGCAGAGCATCCATGCACACTGAGGGCTACTTACAGGGAACAATGCTCAAAAACTGCCTGGTTTTTCCTAAGAGTTCAGCAGAATGAAGGGGATGTGTCTATCACGTAGCTGGGTACAAAACGGAGCTGCATTTCATGCCCAAGGAACACTGTACAAGCATGGCAGTACAAAAGAGAGCATCACAAATGGTTAAAATAAATTAAATGTGAAAAATGGTCTAAGTGTAGCATTGCTAGGTCCACCTCAGGGTGGGGGGGATACTTTCAAAAAGGTCAGCTACATAATTAGCAGCACGTTAGAGAGAAGAGGCACTACCCGATGGAAGTTGTATCCAACAAAACTGCATCTTGGAAATTGCATCAACAGCACATTCCTGCAGCTCTACATGTTTTAAATATCCTTTCTCCTTAGGGCAGCATCTTCTTATGACTTTACAGAGGTCTGGGAAGAGGTTACAGAGCTTCATAGCAGCATTACTTCTCATTTAAGCCTCTAAGGCTTGCTCTATTTCATTTAATAGAGTAAACGTGAGATTTAAAGTTTATCACTTTCTGCCTAACTAAATATTGCTGGTTTTTTACACTTGCAAACTAAAGATGTTTTTAAAAAACACCTGCTGGTAGGCAGACAAATATAAAATCTAAAGTAACAGCTGAATATTTGAAATATTATAACAGCAACAACTAAAAGAAATTAGCATTGGAAAATCATTTAGATTACTTAAAATAAAGCTATTTGTTAAAGCATGATTTGTTTAGGGTGTTTGATACAGTTCAATGTCTGTTTTCCCACCTCCACACAAGACTTCTGATATTTTCCCTGTAGCCTACCTTCTGGTGAGGAGTTGCTATGTGACTGAGAGCACAGAACATTTCTTTAAATGTCTAGAGCAAGAAAGCATGAGGCAAAAGCCATGACTCCACCACAAGGACTGACATAGCCATTTTCTTCAGAGAAATAAAAAAAAGTTGTTTTGCCTGTGAAAGAGACCAAACATGCCAAGCACATTTAACTATGCACAATATGCCCCAATAAGTTACATTCCCTATATATTCCCTGTAGCAAGTTTGCTGTATGTACTTCAGTTAAAAGCTTTGGATTAACATTATGAACATGTCATATTTAGTGTGTTTCAAACACAACCACCAAGG
Source organism: Serilophus lunatus (assembly GCA_013399895.1). Lineage (NCBI taxonomy): Eukaryota > Metazoa > Chordata > Aves > Passeriformes > Eurylaimidae > Serilophus > Serilophus lunatus. The sequence continues at coordinate 605,184 of VXBA01004859.1, read as the reverse complement.
CTCTGAATGCTGCAGTTTATGAAGAACTTCTTGCATTTGCTTTGTGTTACATCTGGGGCGAGGCCACTTAACAAATGCCAACAGCTGAGATGGGCTGATTCCGTAACAATCTGCAGGACTCTTCAATAGGCTTTCCCTCTCCTAGTGACTGAGAAGGGAACACGGGAGGAAGAGGAGATTTCCACAGAAGTGTTTTACAGTGTGTTCATTAGTAGAGTTTTACAGAATTTTACCATACCTTCCTTCTAATTGCTGTGGTAACACATTTTCCAAGTGTGCATGAGAGAAATCCTGGATCTTGAGTACTGTCTAGGTGAAGGTTAAACATTTTCTATTCTGCTTTAAAACCAATCACTCTTCAAAAAGTAACTGGACAAGTTACTATAAATAGCAGTGTACTGCAAAAAAAATAAGCACTGTATTGCTTATGCAGCAAGTCCATTTAAAATTCACTCCAGTAATTTAAAAAAATTAAAAAAATATCAACTTACTATAAACAATTTAAAATATGTATAATACAACTTTGTATGCTCTTCATAACATCATGAATATTCTATGTAAACAATAGATTCTGAAGAATTTCCTTTGCTCACATTTGTTTCAGTGCATTGTTTCTGTCCACTTGTTACTTAATTTCTTTTTTTAAGGGAGCTGTAATACATTGTCCCAAGTCAAAGAACTGATTTTGTTTAGAACCTTCCTTTCTACACATTGATCTGCAGAAAGGATAAGGGACAGGGCAATAATACTTGGCCCACTTTCCTCTCTGTCCATCTCCACAACCGTAGACAGGCCGAATTTCCCAAGGCCTCCTGTCACAGTTCATGGTGCACCTTCTCCAGCACTGAAGACTGAGATGTTTCCTTGTGACTCAAGTGGTTATTTTACACAGGTCAGGTATCACCTCTTTAGCTGGGCATATTAAAGATATGGTTCTCCAAAGATCTTTCTGCATTCCATCACTCCAGTACTCGGGGGTCTGTCACAGTTATGAGTGTTCTTCACCTGGTTGGCAGTGAGTCGATCATAGGCCATTTTATACTCTCTGTCAAAAGCATCTGCAGAGAGGGAAACACAGCTCAAAAAACACAGCCCAAGTGCCATGACAGCCACATTTATCAGCAGAAAATTACTGTAAAGTCTTTTTCATTTGGCACTTACCATAGACTTGCATACATCTAATCTACCGGGGTTTTTTGGGGTTTTTTTTGAAGCTGAACGACTAGTTTGCATCATATCTGTAGTCATTGAATAATTGATAAAACTCACCTATATCAATGTTATCTCTTCCTAGGGCAACAAGTGAAAGGAACAGTATTTCTCTGTAAAGGCTCCTGAAATGGAAAAAAAAGTTAATTTATATACTGCAATAATATATCACAAGACAATCTGTACTAAAAATAGATTGAAGCATTTAGAAATAAGAAGCATTTTGAACATAATTCCTGATTGCCATCTCCAAAATGTTGTCATTTCTGCCCTCTGGAGAATGGCCTGGCTATGGATATATATGGATATCACCCATGGTAGGTCCCCTCAAGCATCCACTGATGTGCTCAAGTAGCAACAAGTTCATGCAGAGAGAAACATGGACTTTAGGCACTAAAACAAATTCCAAAAGGTAAGGAATTGGCTTTTCTACATTTCTACATCAGCCTGAAAAAGCAGACAAACAAGCAAATAAACATCTTGTCATTGCTGCAGCTGTTGACAAAACTGATATATCCTTGTATAAACCACTAAATCCAGGAAGAAACAGAAATTCATAGGGGATAGTTTTCACTAATTACACTGCTAAGGAAAAAACCTTCCTAAAGATGAAACCTAACCTCTCTTTACTCTTCTGTCCTATACCGAAGGCTTAAAAAAACAAATCCACTTATGTACCTCAGAAAAAATAGTAGGATTTTTATTTTAAAAACCCCACAAACATGTAAATTGCATTTAATAACAAAATATACATACATATACAAACTCCCTACTCCATTTTCCATCAGTCAGAGCTAAGAAGTGGATGTAAGGCAGAGACAAAGAGGAAACGGCAAAAAATATTTTAGAAAAATGGATTATTTACCAGGCTGAGTGACATATTTGAGAATACTGCTGAAAACTAGTGTTTTTTTTCTTTACAAAACACACTATGAAGTATAATTTACATTACAACAGCCTTATTGTCCAACTGTGCTCCAATTCTTACCGCTGTCTTTTAATATGTGGCCACTTGTTCAGTCTCTCCAATATCTGACTCATGGGTCCATACACATCATTCATCTTAATACTTTTCACCATACTTCTCAAGAGCTCCTGATTAAAGGAGTCATCATCTTTTTGCAATAACTGGACCATTGGGTACTTCTGGGCTGAAAAACATTAGAAATGCTGTAAGAATAAATATGTTCTTTGTGTAGTGAGGAGAAAGTTGCTGAAAAAAGGTAGGAGGCTACAGAAGCTGAAAATAGCGACAGGGATATAGTGAACAAAAACATCAAATCAAAAATAATATCAATGTAAAACACAAAAAGCAGGTAAGAAAACTCAACAGTTGTAATGGGTCATGAGCTATTTTCAGGCAGATGATCCAACACTGGCAACAAAACTCTTACTAAGCAAATTCTAAAAATAAGACAACGAGCTAAGTGGATGTACTGCACCACTGAAACACATTCCCTCTTAGTCCTCCCTTCCCAATGAAGAAAAAACCACTGGCAATACATGTCAATGATTTGAAACAGAAATGCTGGAAAACTCAACTTGTTCAAGCAGTTTACTGCTAAACACAGAGCCACCCTCCCCCCCAAAACAAGTCACACAAACTGAGAAGAGCAACACCAAACACTCACTCTCAAACAAAAGAGTACGATTTTGACCTGCAAGACAAAAAGCAGTATGATCAAAAATCACTACTGTAGCTTGGGTGAACTTTCCACAAAGACATCTTTTCTCAACACACATGCTTCAGTTACTCAGAATGACAACTGTTCCCAAAGACAGCACCAAAACCCCACGAGAAAGAGAACTTACTCTGAGCATTCCACAAAATATACAGAGGCTGCCTCGGATCCTGATGCAATTTCATATTGTCCCATAACATCTGAATTAGAACATATTTACTGTCCTCTGACATACAGTTTCGTGGAATCTGAAGAGGAGAATGTACAAAAGGATATTTTATTACAAAATCATGACAAAGGACTTTGGTATTTAACAAATTATCTATAGGCCTCATGGTAAACTTTGCTATTAAAAGTAGAAAAAGCTACATCTGAATGGCATTGTCAGTGACTGTATTTTGCATATCTTCCTACAGTCTTAAAATCTAAACTTGCTCCTCCTTCTACTGCTTAACTACTCAAATAGCAATAAAACTAACTAAAAACTTATCTTCTTTGAAAGTGAGGATCATAAATTACAGTGAAACTGGTAAACACTGACACCCCCCCCCACACACATACTGCCGAGCCTGGATTCCAGACTTTTGCATATTCTCCTTCAATTGACACATTCTTCACCAATTCAGGACTGGGCCCAGCATACTATAACACATTTTTAGGAGTCATTGTGTAACCTAATGATTGCCTATATGGGAAACCAAGCATTCAACACATCAGTGTTTCCTGTCTGATTCCATACCTTGGAATTTTTATTACAGTGCTCAGAAGAAAGTATTAATCCTGGCAAGTTGCTGGGCAAGTCCAGGCGCCTGAAATACCACACCAAATTCCAGAACACAATGGGATGATGATCTACAAAGTCTGCCACTGTTATTGCATGATCCCCCTCATTTTCAAGTAAGCTTTCAAGCTCTTTCCATACCACTAGAGGACTGAGGTAAGGAACTGTTATAGGATCAGGACTAGGCAAGCGCCATTCCAGGCCCAAGGAATCCTATAATAAAAAAGAAAAAAATGCCTTTAGTTGGAATGTAATTCTTTAACAAAGACTTACAAATGCTTTTGTTCCCTATGAGACACATCAACATTTAAAGGCTACAATTAATTTTAGTTTAAATAATAAAGCTTAATATTTACTGTCAATTTGGAAAGTTAGTTCTGTTCTATTTAATGCTGTTTCACATTAATCTATGGCACACATGAAAAAAGGACTTTTAAGGTAGAAAGACTACACACTGTTGGTCCTTGCAAAGTAGCAGGCAGGCTACCAGTAGGAATGATATGGCTGATCTTCTGGTTTTCCTTCCCATCTTCTTCCAAAGGACCAAAAGTACTGATGCTCCTTGCTACAGGGTGACCAGTACATTCTGACCCAGAGGTATTTTGTCTTCTTCCTGAGGGGATTTGGATACTTCTGGCACAAACATTGTCATGCTGCTTTGATTTGCTAGAGAAGAGGAAAAAAGAAGTTAAGAACCTCAGGTTTTAGTTTTACTCTGAGTGCTCAAACATGTACACAAACAGACAGAAATGAACTGGAAATAATTGACCTGACATTTTGAATTCTGCCTTGTCAGTCACCACACTCATTCATGTAACAGTGCAAGTTTTGCTCCTTGCACTAATGATGAACACAAACATCCTCAAAAGAGTCCATAAAACTTGCAGAATTACAAATGCCAACATGAATTTTCATATTAAGGATGAAATGGTGCACATCAGGCAGAGAAAACATGAGCTGGCCAGCTGAGAGCAGGAAGAGGCAGGGAATATCTTAGTAAAGTCAGTTGATAAGGAATACATGCATATTCACAGAGAACCTGATTAATTTCTATGCAGGAAATGCAAGTTTACCTATTTGAATTGATATCCTCCTGAACAGACATGAGAGATGTAGTGAGGCCAACAGTGGTTGTGGTGTTACAGGACTTCCCACTTTGGTTGGAAAAAAGGGATGGGACCTGCATGTTTTCTGTAGAAGGGCTGGACTTCAGAAAATACCTGCAGGGAAAGCAAAAGCTTAATTTTATCTCAAAAAAAAAACAACCCTACAAAAACCTTTTCCCAACAATAAGAAATGAAAACTGAGGCAAATTCAGACAGTGCCATTACCGCCCAGGCCGCCGAAGGTCTCGGATTTCTATGCTTAGAAAAGGCAGAAATAAATTGCCACAGAAGGGACACGTGGTGTTGAGATTTGAATCATCTGCTGTCCAGCCTGCCATGATTTCTTCATCATGAACCAAACAGTCACAAGTCCGACACCGTGAACAGCTGGAGATGAGAACCTGCACACACAGGAACAGAACCCACTAGAACATATTCTCAAAGTACTCCTCTTTCACAAAGCACTTAAAACTACAGCCAAAATCTTTGCCCTTTGGTGAATACTCCTCATCACTTGCATACAAGTTAATCCTTTTATGGCTTCTCAGATTAAAACCAGCCAGTTATTTAATAATATTTCTATTAGCTATAACATGTCATTTGTAAACACCTATTTGCAAATGTAAAAGTATATAAATAGTACAGCTACATAAATTATTATTAGAATTTAAACACTCTTTTGTACTGCCTATCATTATTATAGAAATGAAGGGGGGGGAAAAAAGTGACCAGTCATTAATCTAAATCCAGGGGAAAAAAAAAAAAAAGAATAAAGAGCCACCCAAAACCAGCCTAACAGTGAAAAGAAAAATTATCTTAACTAGAAGTTACAACAAAAAATAGCTGCTTCTTTTCTGTATTTTTAAACACAGAAGGCTTGGTATTTTCACTTTAAACAAATTTATCTCTACAAGGGATTTAGATGCCTGGATTCAATGGCATCCAATTTTCAAACTCTTGAGAACCGAAGCTTTAAGGACCAAAAGATGTTACTGAAATAAAGACCCTTCTAGAGCAGGATTTGAAATCCAATCTACTCTGTCACAGAAATAGTCATTTATCTCTCAGTGGATTAGTTTTAAGCTTTGAACTTTAGCAGAGATTCAGATAACGTTTATATTTGAAGATATATGCTTTTACTGTATCAATTAAAATCAATAAATCATCCTGTACCTCCATCGCATAGTTCTGAAACACGCTGGTACTGCTTGTACTGCAAGAAGATATCAACTCTGATTTGTCAGGCAAAGGGAACTTTGAAAGAGAACCTGTTAACAGAACAAACCCAAAAATATTAGTTATTCAGAAAATGCATTTTTAGGAACTTGTTTTTCCTGCTCAAACAATATAGCAGTTATAAAATGTGTGATGGAAGATGCAACAAATTAGATTTACTCGTACAGCACCATGGAGTGTGGGGCTGCCATCTGCCCAGCACCAACTGAGGCAAAAATAAAAGCTACCAACATAGAATTTCCATATGTTCAGTTTTCTTTGATAACAACAGTTGGTAGCTTGGAAACAAATTGTAAGTAATTCGTACCCACACTTTCCATGTGGACAAAAACTAGAGAAGGGTAAGAGGTGCTGTTTGTGACTGCAGACACCCCTGGCCCTCCTGTCTGCCAACCTCATTGAGCCAGGCTCCCCTCAGCCCCAGGACACCCCAATTCCTAATCTCCAGGCCATGATGGCATCCTCCTCTGCCCCTCTCCAGTTCCTCCACATCTCAGAAACTGGGGAGCCAAAACCAAGCATGCTCTTGGAGGTGCCAAGTGGAGGGATTTCAGTAGACAGATCTTCCTCTCATCCTGGTTCTGCTTCACACACTGTACTCCATATGAAACGACAGCAGCACAGAAACTGAGACCACAGTGACAACCAGTTATCCAGCACAGACCAGGAGAAAGATCTACAAAGTCTGAGAACCAGCTTCAACAGTGGCTTACAGAAAAAAAAAAAAATTTATTACTTTTAGAAAACGAAATCAGACCAATAAAATCACCATTAGAATATTTTTATGAACGTTTTCTGGAGCTGTACAGCTTACATGAACACTCAAGGACACAAAGAGTGTCTTATTTGCATGGCTGTAGCATCCTGAAACAGGATGTTTTTGTGCAAGTTATTCCACAAGAAAGAGCATTCGAACCAAGTTTCTACAATAAGAATATCTATAGGTATGGACATATCTACACGAGTTATAGTTTGTAGGCAGGAAAATCAAAAATTGCTCCTTCCACAAAAAGGAGTAATCACCAAGATGAACCCCAACTAAGAATTATGAAAGAGCAACTTCTTAAACTGGAATATTTTTGTTTTGTCAGGGTTTGATGAATGCAATATAAAAGCTGTCTCTCACCACACTGGTCAAACTGTTTAGCTGAGCCATCTTGGGAAGCTGAGCTTTCCAGACTTGTCCTGCTGAGGCCAATTCCCTTAATTTCTGACGTGGCATTCTCCTGAGGGGAAGCACTTTCAAAGTCATTGCAGACATCTTCATCAGTGAGAGATGTAGATTCTGAGTCCAGAGCTCCAAGAGATGAAACACTTGCTCGGTCTGAATTTTGATCCTGAGAGAAGAAAACAAATTCCACTGAGAAAACAAAAGGAAAACAAAAATATTTCTGACAAAAAAAAGAAAAAAAAAGGCAGCCTTTTTTGTTTCAGTATATTCAAGGCATGAACTTTCCTCCCTGGAAAATCACAGATCTGTGTTCAGAACCCATACGAGACAAGGCAAGCTTCACTCTGGATTAAACAGCAACACAAGGATTCTTTTTTAAAGGCTGTCCTAATAAAAATAACTAAGTGAAAGTGTAACCATTTTAAACCTGTAACTTTTCCCCATCACTGCTACAAAAGTTAGCAGGAGCTGCAGGAACACATTAAGACAGGCAAGGCAACTGTGCCCCTCCTTATTCCCAAGGGCTGCGGACAAAACGAGTTTGGTTTGAACTGGGAGCAGCAAAGAACATTCTAACAAATGACCTTGGTTCAAAATCAGCCTCAAATCACTTTGGTAATCAATACAAGCAGATTTCCCTTTATCCATAAAAGCAATAAACACACCCAATACTGCTTAAGTGTTTTTTTTCTTTAGGTTAAAGAGGGAAGGCAGAGCAAGTGTTCATTCTGTCAACACATTATGGTACATCTATGTTTTCCCATTAAATACCCTCAGAACCCAAGCCAGACTAAAATTTTATTCAGGTCAATAAAACTAGGGGCTTGGTAAATCAAACATGACTAAAACAACTTAATGTACACCGTCTGTGGGTGGGGGATTCATCACATAAAAGCCAGTGGTTAAACCTTTACAAGTTGTTTTCCTTAATTTATCGGAATCTGTGTTACAAACATTTACCTTTGAGGATGCAGCATACATTGCAAATTTGGAGTACCACTTGCTTGCTTTCTCTGCAACCCCTTTTCCAGCAGAAAACATGCTGCTTTTCAGAACATCAAACTTGGGTGTTAACAGTGTGTCCAAGTTGAAGGATGGTGATGACACAAGTGTTAATGCACTGCTTGTATCCTGTGGCTGCTCCTTGGCTGGACTGTTTGGGGAATAAGCTGGGGAGGACCAAAGTCTGTCCCTTGACCTTTCTTCATTTTTTGCCTGGTAACTCTTGGATTTGGTAAGGCTGGGCGGCCTTGGGGAGTTTGGAGGAAGGCTGGACCTCCTACAAGGCTGGATAATAGTTGGGCTCTTTTTATTAGCATTTCTGTCATCAAAGGGTTTTTGCAGCTCAATGCTTGGGGCACGACTGGACAAAGGGCTGCTCATATTGTTCATGTACATGACTATTTCTTCAGCTAAATCTCTTCTTGCAGATGGAGTAGAAACACTTCTATCGTCCTCCTCCTCCTCCTCCTCTTTCTGCTGTTCTGTCTCTGCAACCAGCAGAGACAATGGATCAAATCCTGTCTCAACATCTGTCTTTTCAACTGGCTTCACTGGAAAGCTGCTCTTCCTTTGCAACCTTCTAGATTTTTCACTGGAGGATTTCACTGCTGTGGGTGTTTCAGGTTCTGCATCCAGGTCTTCCAGATCAAAGATAACAGGAGACTCTGTTTTATCTGTAAAACTGCAATCAAAAGCTGCATCTTCATCACTGGATTCTTTCTCTAGGCTTTCTCTCTTAGATCCTAAAGAGGAAGTTCTGATATTAAGTGTTTTTGGCCTTATGCTTTTCTGTAATGCACTAGAGAGGATTTTGGCATCAGCTCCAAGTTTTTCAACGATTTCTCCAGGGTTTGCTTCCTGATTGATTCTATTCATCATGAGTCCCACCAAGCCATCTCCACTCAGGGTCCGGCTCCTGCTTTCCCAAGGTATCTCCCTTAAGTCAGGCTCTACTGCACTTTTATGTCTCTTCCTTAAGGATTTACTTTTTATAACTTCAGCTTCACTGGCGTGCTCAAAAGATGATGTAAACAGCAATCCCACAGAACTCTCTGGAAAACAGATGAAGCAAGGTGCTTTATTTGTTGCTATACAAGGACATTGAACAACAGTACAAAAAAAATGCAAATTCGTCTCATCTTTCAAACATTTTTTAATACAGGTGGAACTCAGTATGTACTGTGCTAGTGGTTGAAACATTTGAGCTGACCATGGTCATAACTTTTAGGAAGGGGCAGAGACAATAAAACATTTAAAAGGGAGTAAAATCATGCAACTCAAGAGAAACATCATCAAGAAGACTCATGAAAATGCCTGAAAGTTTCTTTTGACTGTACTGCATAGGAATCCCTTATCTATGCTGAAGGAATTTATTAGTTGCTGGAGGTTATAAGGAAAAAACTAAGATTTTTGGATTTTGTAAGCAGATGTTAACTACAGCAAAAAATAGAGCAAACAAGGAAAAAACCCAAATCTGGAAATGCAGAATATTCAGACACATCTTCCTGATAGAACATATGGTGACTGTAACTTAAACTCACTCCCACAAAGTTGTTCCCACAGATTTCATCAGCCAATGCTATCACACCAATAAAATCTGTAAGTTTAGGGACAACAGAACTCAGGCACACTACTGAGAGCTTGTTAGAAATGAAATATAGATAGACAAATCTGCACAAGAACTTAAATATTTTCTCTGCACTCACCCCTGCTGCCTTCTGCCATGGCATTGTCAACTGTGCTGTTGAGCCGCACGATGCTCGAAGCAGCTTTGTCATCACTGGAGTTGTGGTAATTCAGTTTGGGCAGGCAGTCCCCACTGCCTTTTGTGCTCTCCACTTCAGACACTGCAGACAGAGAAGGACAGAGTTCTGTAGGCTCAAAGCCACTCACTTAAATCTCAAGTTTCCTTTACCTATTAGGATTAAATGGCATGATCCCATGGTACACTGGTACCTGCTTGGGCAGAGGTTTTCACTGTGGATATTTAATTCCCAGCATTACTTTTCTAACTGGAAGTTCCATTTGCTCCTCTCCACAGAGCCCAAAAATCCTACCAAAATTTGTGGTGGTTGTGGAGATTAAGACTACCTTTGTTCATCTCATTACTCCCAAAATTACACAAGAGTAATGAGCAAATGTGCAGTAGTCATGTTCACCTTGTAGATATGAAAGACAAATTCTGTTGCAGGTGACTCCCCAAAACAGATAATTACTTCTCTAAAGGATTTCAAGCAGCTTAGATATTATCAAGTTGTATTAAAAAGGTACAAAATGTTTTCATCACATTGTATTACTATAAAGAGCCACAAATGTCCTAATTATGGCTAAAAATAATACATATTTTCAGCAGAATTCACATCTTCTGCATCCCCAAAGGTTTTACTAAACCTAAATAATTTGTTTGTAATCTTGCAGCTATGTTCTTATGACCATAGGTAGGACAACTTTTCAGGCAAACTGAAGATAAGAATACTGGTGCTGGAGGGAAGATTGTGGTAAAAACACTGAAGTAACTTTTCTGATTCCATATTTTCTCATACTTTTACACCACCTGACAATGGGATAGTTAAGTGAAATAGCAGTGGAAAGTACACTGAAAAATTTAAAGGGTTATATTACCATGAGAACATTTATAAAGAAAAGTCTTTTCAATGAACTTACATAGGAATCTGCAGTACTTTGACATTTTGACTACACAATCTGATCTGTTATATGCTTGCATAAAGTCCATGCTGCTCAACTGCAGTTAAGGGAATCATGAGCAGCAGATGTAAAACCTGAAGAAAAAAAAACCCTTCTCATTTCTGATGCATCTCCCTAGATTTTGAGAATTCCAAGGAGCTGGGTAATTTAGACCTCACAGACTTGCAAAAACTCAGCTGTTCTCCTCTTATGGGATTTATAAAGAAAACAGACTGGTAGAAGAGTCTTTTCTATAGCTTATGCCTATAAAGCAATTTACTTTTTTAAAAAGACAAAAACATTAGGCTATAATTATCATTAAGCCTTTATGTTAACATTATCACTTATTTGAAATAGAGGCGAGAAAAAAGCGCTGCAATTTTCAATGTTAAACCATTAGACATCCAGAAAATCACATTTAGAGAAAGAACTTGAGGAAGGGCATAAAATGGGCATTATCACACACACTGAGTGTAAAAAATCAGCTGTCCCACTTAGCTTTTGCTGAAATCCCTATTTATCCCAAATGAACCAGATATTTGTATTCACAAGATACATACGAGAACTGGAGTCACTCTCTCTCTTGTCCTCCTTTTGTTCTTGCCTGTCTTGAAGACAAGTTTTCCCTTGCTTGGCTTCTTCTTTGAATGCTGTGTTATTGCCAGAGTCTGAAAGCCCCCCTGTCATAGCAGGGCAATGACAGAATAAAGACAATTATGGTATTTAATACTGTGACACTGTTAAACAGAATAAATTGAATATCCACAGTAATTCAAAAGCCTCTTATCAAGTACATTCCAATTAACAGTGAACACTTCACCACAAAAAAAGATAAAAAGAATTGGCTTGCTTTTACAGTATAACCATAGAAGCAATGCTCTATAGGGTGAAATTAAAGGGTAATTGACAACATTTCTTATTAAAAACTGAACTAAAGCACTGCTTGGCTTTGATTCTGTTGCCTGGTTTATTTGATCAAAATGTCACATCTTTTCAAGAACTCTAAGAGGCATCTAAATATGGTTTCATTTTAGCACAGTCAATGCATGTAATGCTCGTGGATTTTAGTCTAGAAAGTAAAAAAATTGAAACAATGCAGCAGCAGCCATGAGCCTGCCTGCAAAACAAGATTAAAATTAAAATACCTAACAACACCCCAGAAAACCCTGCAGACATTCAGGCCACTTTTCTTACCATTGAGACAAAACACTGCCTCAGGTGTATCTAATATAGTCTGACTGATTGATTTGAAGAACCAAACTTACTTAACACTAACATGGTGGTTCATCATCCGGGTTGTTATAAAGCAAATTAACCAAGCAGATAAGAAAATTTCTGTTCATTTTGAATACTAAGGGAGCGTTTTGAGTCCCACACATTCCATGTCCTTCATCCAGGTGAACCTGAAGTCCCCAGCAGTACCCCAGCACCAGGGGCTTTACTCTCATGCAATTTAGGAGGTGTCAGTAAGCATCTGTTCAGGATCAAGGGGGTCCAACACAGCTGAAAGTTTCTTTCCTTCTTTTCCCTAAAGATGCTGCACTGAATGTCTACAGAAAGGGTAAAAACCCTGCTGCTAAATATTCTGGAATATATGGGGAATTTTATGAGGCCGGCTGAGCACACATTCCAGCTATGTGCTTTCATGCAAAGTAATCTCAAAAAAAATCAGATAATGTCAAAAGCAAATAGTATTAATTACATAAACAACAGTTTCTGGGTGAAGGACTTTTCACTTCCTTAGTTTACATGGCCTGAATTGCAACCAACATTGCCAAGCTTTGCACCTCTGGGTTTCAAAAAAGGTTTATCAGAAAGGTCAGTTTCATGAAGAACAGGCAGAAATAAAGCCAATTTGTTCAAGGTCACCCAGAAGGTTAATGACAGAGGCAGAAGTAGGACTGAAGTCTCTGGGGTCTAGGAGAAGTAATCTATCCATAAGGCCATCATAACTGTTCTGTTTGTCAGGGCAAAGATTTATTTGTACTTATGTGGAATCACTGAAGGACTTTGAAAGATGAGTCAGACAATCTTCCTACTGTTATGTGTGTATGTTGCAAAGGTCTTCCAAGGGCAACCACAACCAAACTAATTATATTGCTGGTACTTTGCAATGTACTATCTTGCTTTACTAGCAGGAAGTTAGAAGTACCATGGAAAGTAGTACCTATGGAAAAGACAAACTACAGGCATGCCCACATAACCATTTGATATTCATGTAGGTCTTTACTGGAAGGAAAAAGGAAGCCCCAGACATTGTTCTGTACACTATTCTAGGTAAAATAAACATGATTCTTGCAGGTGGTACAAAGAATCTTCAAAACGTATAGCAAACTCAGGGACTAGTTCTAGTTGCCTCTTAACAAACATGAAAAGAAGGGGAAAACAGAGAAAGGCAATGCTGGACAGGAGCTTTTGCCAGTTTAAGACTGGTTATTGCATGAATTATGATGATTACCACCAATTTCAGATTCATATTTCATCTCCATTTGTCTCATGAACAGCTGATACAATAAATAAATAGCAGTCTGTTTTGGATTTAAAGACAAAAAAGGACAGACTTCTAAAAATTATGCAGGAAATACTGTTTTTTTCTCTAAAACAGTTCAACTCATAACAGAAAGGTTTTTGAAATAATTTTCTTATCAGCATGAAAATAAAAAAAGGGAAGGATGTGACTACTCTACCTGGAACAGCTGTATGTGCAGTGCTTGCTGGCAGCTTCTTCAATGCCTTTTTAAACTGTGCTATTCCTAAAACAACATTCCGTATTTTCATCCACAGGAAATAGCCACCTCGATTGCTTGAAGGCCAGGTACTTTCCAAAACAGCCTATTTTGGAAATATTAAAGCCAAATAAAGTCATTAACTTAAAATTCAAATTGAGTTACTTTGCAATTATACAGTAGGTTTCTAAACCTACAAAACCCAAGATCACAAAATTGTTCAGTCTTGTATTTCTTCCAGTTACTAGAAATGACAGAATTACACATGAACTGCCCACTTCCATTTGCTTGGATAAAAATCCCTATTTTTTTCCCCCCCATCCTCTTACCTTATTGTAGTAGCCATAAGTGATGGCATTGGGGTCGATACCAGCCTTCTGCATTTCAAAGAGCACCCTGACAGCCAGCACAGGCTGGCCATACTGCCCACACAGCTGCATGAGAACCCGGTAGCACACCTGCAAACACAGGGACAGTGAAGGCTGTGCTACCACACGCAAACACGTGTTCCCTCACAGCAAAACCAAAGGGCTACTTTTGGGATTTGAGGGTTGATTAATTGTACCTCGTCAGGTGGGTCTATTTTTTTGGTGTGCATTTTCTGCAGCACGTCATAGGCAGTTCTCAGAGCCCTGACTTTGGAATGGCAGACTTTGACATAGGCAGGAAGGCAGATGAACCAAAGGCCGTAGCAGTGACGTAGCAAACACCTGGACCACATCTGTGGGATGGATGAGTACTTCTTGGCAATTTTATGTGCAGATTTAATCTCCTGGAAAGAAACACATGGATTATTTGTGTATATTTACACATACATCAAACAAACTTATGTGTTAAAAAAATGATTATGTGCCATTGTACCCACAGGAACTGCAACATTAATATGAACAAAATACTCAAAGGGGGAAAGAATGAAAGCAGAGTGATACCAAAACCAAATCAGTGAAGAAGTGAAGAACCATTAGGACGCAGCCATAGCCAGTCAGGCTTTACAGCCAGACTCAAGCTGTCCCTTTCCAAAGCACCTCAGGCTCCAAAAATACCTGCAAGTACCTGTTTAGTTCTTCTGAACATTGGTGATGGGCTGTTGGGGCTACTGGCTTTTGAGGACAGTTTGTTGTTTGGTGCTCTGAGAAATCCTTCAGGTCGTTCAAACAATTCTAGTTTTAGTACTGGAAATCCGTTATAGCTGCAAAAGAAATGCATCACTTGACTCCTGTAAGTTGCCTCCAAAGCAAACATGTCACATAATAGCAAAGGAAATCAATGACACAGTTGCAGCAGAAGCTTCATAGGAAATAGAAAACACTAAAGTAAACCTGTAAAGACATTGTTGACAAAGTGGTTTACTAATCCCTCTGCATGATTTCATGTGCCTGCACCAACAGTCTCTTAACCTGTTATTCAGCGTAAGCAACTTAAAATGATAAATACATTTGTTGTCATTGCATTTTCTTTAATTAATGTGTCAAATGCATTAGTATTGATTCTAGTTAATAAAAGAAAATCTGTGTGGCTTAGTCCCTGGTGAGCATCACATGACAGAGGTTTATAGAAATCAATATGAACAATATCAAACTAAGATTTTAATAAGATTAGATGTAAAAATATTTCACAGAATTAAAAAAGAAAGCAATGGACAAACTCATCTGACATAATTACTAAATTAGTAACACCAGTTTTCGGTGATTCTTTGACACGTACTCCCCCTTTCCAAAGAGAATCTGCTGTATCACCATCAGTAATAGCAGCAGACCAGGAGACTGGGGCCATTCATTTCATTTTTAGCTTAAAAGGTGTTAACAGCCAGCACCATGTAATGTGATCACACGGCCAGCTTCTGTGTACACACACAAAATTCAAACTTCAGAAGAGCTGGCACACGAGGCATTTTGCACACATATTTTACTTGAGCGACATAAAAGGACAGGAAGAATCTGTCCCTTCATGGATGCCACAGGGACCTAGAAACTAAGCTCTGCAGGGGCAGGTGTTAGGATTTTGGGCAGCATTCTGCTGTGTGCTCGGGTCACCTGTATTGTAGAGGGTGTTCTTCCCCATTTGGCAGAGGGGGGATCTCAGGTGGGGTTATAAAAACCGTGTGCTCACTCTTGTAAGACTCATCCAGCTCTATAAGTCGTGTTTCCCCAGTCCTGTCCATATCTACCTGGAGAAGTGAAGTTAAAAGAAAAAGTAGTTACCAGGGGCATTGTGATTTCTGCTTTTGTAGCTAAACAGTCCAGTAGGAAAAAGTGTATCAGCACCAAAGAAAAGCATCTTGAAAGTAAGAATTTGCAAAGTTACAATGAGAGCACTGACTGGGGCACTATTTTTGTAAACTTCATCCCAATCTAATAATCAACGTTTAATGGGATAGTCTCAGTTATTTCTTTTCAAGTAAATATTAGAAATAGTCCCACAAAGAGGTTAATCCCTCTCAATAAAACTATTGCTGGAGGTATTTTTTCAACTGCAGCAGGAATTTGAATTTTATTTTTAAATATGAAAATGAGAGCTATATCTCCCCTCTATTTTAACTACTAAAGGCAATAGCAAGCTTCATCCAATTGTCTGATGATACAAAATCCACAAACACCACCATCCAGCCACTGCAGCCACTTATAGTCCTTAAGGTCACGTTAGTTTGCAGAGACTGCAGAAATACACGTGCACTCAAAGGGAGGAGGGAATAAGAACATGTGACCTTACTAAAAATAAAGGGGGATGGATGTAACTTTGGGTTACACATACAAATAGCACATTTTTTCAAAGAAATGAATAAGCAACCTGTGGAACTCAAGAATACACATTCTTCATGCCTTCAGAGTTTGGCAACAGAGAATTAATGCACAAGAAGCAGCATTTTCCACAGTTATCTCCTTCAGCGAGGTGCAAACATATTGAGTAGTTTCAGTAAAATTCTTGAATATTTAAAGTTTGATAAACACACAAAGAGGTGTCCTTAATTACACATTTTGCTGCATGAGACAGATGGAAAGTATTAGCAAATTGAACCAGCCAAGTAGCAAGAACATATGGCTGCTGAGGAGCAGCAATAAACCAAACCTCCCTTGGCAATTTAAATACTTCTAAGGAGACAAAAACCACACAGCTACAAGTTTCACCAGTGAAATATAACAAAGCCAGTTGCTTAAATATGTATTGAATTGAGATAACTTTTGAATTCCTGGAAAAATGAAAAACTTGTGAGACAATTAGACTATATCCTTTAGACGACAAAATGGGTAATCAATTACAGGCTCTGCTGCTGCTTTCTAGGACTAAATAACATGTAGAAGAAATTGTTATTCAGTTTAAACCACTCTTACAAATTATCTGAGGCAGGGCTTAGATGATATTTTATAGATAACTAATTTCACAGTACATAAAATTTGTCTCAACCCAGTGGCCTATAACTACCCAAAAGAAAGTGTTATATCACCTTCCAACCCATGACATCATTCCTTCATGCATAACCTATCATGTGCTGGTTCACCCACTGAAAGGCATAAACACACAAATAAATATTGACTTTATTGGAATAATTCAACTTTGATATCTGATCTTGGTTAAAGCTCTATTTGTTATAGCAGTCCTTGCTATATTTCAATATTTTGACTTTGTATGTTACTGGTAAGCAGAATATCAGAAAAAAGAGAAATCAAGAAGGAGGAGAAGGAAAGAGAAGATGAGGCAAATACATCAGGGGACCCCTTATGTCACTGAAGACTTGGGTTCACAAGCAATTCTAGAGCCATGACAAATCCTAAAGGCACAGAAATGCCAGTGCCTCAGTTTCCCCACAGTTCCCACTGGCACAGAATCAGTTGGCCCGTTAATAAAACTGAATGAAATCCTCACTGCCAGAAAGTGAAGTTGGAGAAGTATAAGTGTGCTCTGTAAAATTTTTTCTCACAGCACTGTCATGAGCAGTTTTTTATAGTGGAAAGAAGCTGTCCAGGGCATCAAGTAGCAAAATAACTGGCATTAGAACAGACAGGTCTTTGTTTCAGCTCTAAGAATGGCTACTTAACCTTTCAGAAAGGTGAAAGCTCCAACAGCTCCACAGATTATATGCAGTCACTGCCATCACCAAACTATGAATTGTATTTTTTTTTGGAAGAGTTGTTTGAATTCCCAAACAAGATAACTTTAGCAGGGATATCAGCTTAGAACCCTCATAAACCATTCTATAAAACCAAATGTAACAGTTGGAATTTGACACAGAGTCATTGCACTCTGAATAAAAATCCTATTTACCATTGGCCAGCACAACCTGCAGCACAATGGAAACCAAGCACCTCTCAACAGCTCAGTCACTGGGGTATATTTCTGTCCATGAGACCTCCTGTTTTTAAGCACAAACTGGCATAGCACAGCAAGCACTACATGTTGGAGGGTTCTTCACTGAACTATAGGATACTTGACTCAGCACTACAGAAATGTTTGTAATTAATTCAATTTATAATGCATGAATACCTGCAAGTCATGCTGTAGAACTGGAAAGCAGTTTTGAAAACTACTGCTACTAAAATACCGAGACTGGCAAAAGCTATAAAGACTATTAAATACCACTATACCATGCTCTTAAATGTCTCTCAAACTCCAAACTACTGCTTTCAGATTTCAAAACAGCTCCTTTTAGCTCTTCTGCACTTCCATAATAAAATCAGCCATAAATAAGAAATATAAACAGCAGTTTTCAGTCTTCAGTATTAATTTTCATGGAACAAACAGCAGGTGACCTACTTTCCAGGAAATCCCAGATAACTGCACTCTGCTTAAACAGCAGTGTCCCAGAAGAGAGTTATGGGTATCCTGCAGGATGCCAAGTAGCTATGTTATTTCTAAATATTCATAAAAATTGGGATAGAAGATTGTGGGTTTCAGTTCAGTTCCTCTTGTACTTCTTACAATGGGCCAGTATTTCAGAAGCTTACATACAAGTGAAAATTATATCTCTAGTTTGTTCTCATTGTAGTTTGTTTACAGTCAAGAATTTGAAGCAGAAAACAGAACAAAGCCCAACAAAAAGGAAAATTAAAGGCGACAGCGACTAGAAAAAAAGGAAGTAAAAGGAAAAATACAAATAAACTTGCACTTCAAATATCTTCTGCTTATAGTCTACTGGAGAATGTAAACAAGAGCAGAGGTTAAAAGCTGTATGCACAAGCAAGACTTGCTTACTTTATCCACACAGTCATCAAAGAAGGCAAGGCTGGCATCCTTGTCACTCACAAAGGAACATTCTTCAATGAAGCGAATAAACATCTGGGTTTTGGTCATCAGGGTGTAGAACTTCTGATGGGATCGATCCCGACTTTTGAGGAAACCTAGAAAGTAACATCAGAAGCAAGTCAGTGTCTAGAACAGAAAATGCCTCACCAAAGGTCAGCTCAGATTCTACTAATGAGCAATAGCTTTTTTGCAATCTTTGCCACTACTGTGCTTACATTTCCACCATGATTTACAACACTAACACACAAATGTTTTTATTCTGTAAGTAACAGAGAAGCTAAAATTATAAATTAATAAACACAAGTTTGTAACTTTTCACCTTGTAGTTCAAAGAGAGAACTTGCATCCGTGGCTGTTTCAGAGGGTGCCTCTGTTATTGGCCTGAGATAAGACCTGTAACCTTTTAGTATGGAAGCCATAAAACACAGAAATGCTTCCTGGATCTCCAAATCCAACAGATGCAATTTCTTCCCAGAATTAAAGTCATAGTCATTCATTGCCAATTCCATTAATGCATCTTCTCTTGGTCGCTGTTGCACTGTGAACAAAACAACATTAAAACATTTTACTATTTCTTCCCCTCAATATTGGCAAAAGATATTGTCTTTATCCTACTGGATTCATTGATTACTGAACAACATTAAAACATAGGCAAATTCAACCATGAGATGCAACAAGGGGCTCAGTCTGACCTTCTGTAATTCCTCTATTTGTGGATAACACCAAAAGCAAGATACCTTGTCAGCACATGAGTCACTACAGCAACAGAGAGAACCAGAATGGACAGGGCTCTAAAAAGCCCTCAAAGAAAGCTGCTTGCAAAAAAAGTCAAAATTTATACAACAGCTGATTAAAGAACTGTATTTTGGGCACAAATGCATAGTTGGGATGTATTACTTGTTTGGGTTTTTTTTAATAGTACCTTTCATTTCAAAGTGCTCCCAAAAAAGCAGATAATGCATATTAAACACCAACATACACAGAAAAACACAACTCAGAGGCCCAGTTAAAAAATAATACACTGCAAAATGCTGATACAGAGAGAAAGATGGAATCTTTTTTAAAGATCTGGCAAAACCTCTATTCTTAAACTAGGTACTTGCATGGACATTTTAAAGCCATCAGAATTCTCTCTAAGACTTCACTTCTACACAGAGTATGGTCACATTTTAATAATGTCTCAGAAAAGTGAAAGGATGGTTTCATTACTGTCTTTCTATATAATATAATTACATATATGCAATCACAGCCAACCTTACATTGATATCATGTTTAAGAAATCTACTCTGGAACAAGAATTTAAGTTCTGTAGCACTGTCTTTTTACAGAGAAGAAAAATGCTCACAGTAAAACATATTTAAATTCTGAAGGAACAGATAATTTTCATCACCTATCAGCTATACATTTTGGGCAGCATGTGTCAATAAACTTCTGTTTCTGTACATTCTAATCAGGACAATTAAATTCTAGAGACCTCAGTGGCCAAGAAGGTGTAAACAGCCTTTAAAAGAAGTGCTTTGTTTTAATAAATTTCACTAACATCATCTCTATCCATTTTTCTGCTTCTCACATCAAGGTTCAATAACACCTTGCTCTGCAATATTTGAGGATTCTACCAACAACCAGTTTTTACTTAGAAAAGTACAGTAATTGTGCCTTAAATGTCCATAAACATTGGGGGTTTAAATGTATTATTTCCATCCTAAAATTTTAGATAACGTTAGCTCGAGTGTCAAAGTTGAATCTCAATTGTCAAGCCATCAGCAAATTTGAGCAGGTTTTGAAAAAAAAAAAAAAGGTCTTTATTAGGTCCTGGCCTATTATTTGCTTTTCTCATAAAAATTGCATTGTTTTTTGTGTGAGGGTAACATCAAAGGCATACACAAAGGGGTATCTATTGAGCATTGCCTTATATTGTATAAAAGGCTCTTCCACCCCAAAAGCCCTCACATAGGTTATAATCTCTGGATTTAAAGCACAGATTTTCCCATTCTGTACATCAAAAAGATGTTGAGTGGAACCGGTGACTTCAGAAGGTGTTTAATTAGCTGCACTTATCTCAAAGTGGCACCTTTATTCATTGTAACTTTTACTATGTACTTTCCTACTCACATTCTGCCAGTTGCTGATACAAAGTGTTTAAAGTGTTCATCAGATTTTTACAAGGTTTCTTTGGTAAGATCTTCCATGCAATGGTTTTCTTGTCTCCAGTTCTGGAAAGGAAAAAAAAACAAAAGTATGAGCATACACAGGAATGTGTTCAGAGGATATTCTATCCCACCAGAGAAATGGGTGAACATTCCCACTTCACTCCATTAGAACAGGACTGACAAGGATTGAAAACCAACAAAGTCAAATTTGATTTACTGTGTGGAGGTTTGCTCAGAGCCGTCCAACCACTGTCCTATATTTCAGGATGATCATTACATTGTCACACTTCAGCCCCGAAATCAATCCAGTTACAACTCAAAGATGATTAATGGCATTAATCCCCTGTCATTGCACCCACCACTCATGCCATGTTCTGAGCTGTAATTACTTAAACTGCATGGAGAGAGTGACTAGAACACTTGGAGTAACCCAAAATTAATGTCATATGGTAACTGCTTTCTGTTTAGTGCATACAGATTTGGACTTAACTATTCATTATGGTGACTAAAAAAAACAAACATTTTTTTTGCTAAGAGGGCCCCAGGAAGCCTCACAGCCCTACCAGCCACAAAGTTGCAGAAGTTGTAAATATTTAATTCATACTTTTTTCCATATGATAAAAAGGAATTAATGCATTCCAAGAAAATGCTTAGACAATCAGTTAAAAGTAGAATGAAAACAATAAATGGAAATAAATTATTTTCAGTAAGTGAATATATAGCTGATTAGAAAAATACCAGGAGAAATGCACAAACATGTTTCTCTTGACCAAAAAGTAACAAGCCCAAAATCTAAGTTATCATAGCCTAGTTTGAACTAGTTCCTAAAAACTTCAGAGCAGAACTGCTCCACCAACCTGGTGTCAGCACAAAATCCTAAACAAGATTTCTATTAATAAATACCTAATACATGGAAGCTTCTCTACATCCACACACAACTGCTGAAGCAAAAATAAACCCACCAATAAGTGAATTTAGGAAGAAAAAAAGCTTTGGGTTAGGCACAGTGATGCTGAAAACCTGCTACCAAGAGGAGGATGATACAAAAGAAGCTACACTGAGTATATTAAGAATTATAATGAAATAAAAGTTTAATTAATTTCATGTGTATTAGCATCCTCAATTAGAAGTCTTACCCCATTCTATTTCTGTATAATATCACCACAAGGTAATAATCCTTTGCATTGAATATTCTAACAATATAAACTGTTTCCCAGTGGTTTTAAAAGTGCACTGCTGTCCCTTACCAGTAATTTAGATAGCAGATAATTAGTATTAAAGAAAATTCAGTACTCCTTAAAGTTCTGAAGAAATACTATAATACTGTTATTTGAGTTTGTTATTTGAGTTTGTTAATTAAGACTCCCTCACCCATGACAGTTCATTCTCAATATGAAATTCCTGTACTTCATATTGATATGAATATGATTTAATTGTTATTATTTTCAAGCAGATGCCCAAAAGAACATACTAGAATTTCTTCAACACTGAGAAAGCTGATCATGAAAAATAAAAGTGGCTATCCTCCCCCAGGGACAACCAAGTGAGACACAATATGGTTAATCCAGGAAAGTGCCAATGTGTGTAATAAAACTTTAATGTAATAGAATAAAAGGCAATAATGTGCCATGACTGCCAGGTTGAACTGCAAACATAATTTCTATCTTTCTCATTTGAAGAAGGATGATATATTAGAAAGTTCAGAGGTTTAAAAGAAACAAACCCACCTTGAAGTTTCACCAAAAAGCTACTTTTTTGGATTTGAAAACAGGAAGCAAAAAATAGTTGGCAATGGAAAAAAAATAGTTGCAAATGGAAGCAAAATAGTTGATAAATACTTACTGAGAAATTGTGTTGGTATCCAGGTCTACACAGCTCACATCTGGAGGAGGGTCATAGAGATCAAAGTATCTTGAATCAATTCCCACTATGAAAGGGCATGGGGCACTTAACACATCTGCCAGTGCCAAGGGACACAGAGGAATATATGGGCAAGGCCAGTGGAAGGGAAATATCATCTTGGAGAATATGGAGGCACAAAAACACAGGTTAAACAAGTAGTACAGTCTATGCAAGTATAAACTGCAGTGCACTAACTTCAAAATCATTTAACATGGCTTCCTACTGAAGAGTTGGATGCAAACTATTAACTGAAAAATGCACTCATTTCTCCAAAATTCATTAAGAAAAGCTCTTCAGTCTAGTAGACTGTTTATAGCAAAGACAGTAAAATGTTTAGTAACAACAGGCAGAAAAACTACATGCATTTAGAATTCCACAAGATAGCACAGTGTCAGTTGGGAAAATCAGGAACTCATATTAAGTGCACTGTGTTGAACAAATACCACTAATTTACAATATTTACACATGAAGAGATATCAACACTAATTGTTCTAATGATCTTTATTTTATTCTTAAGTAATCTTTAAGGCTAACAGAAGTATTGCTGTTTTAGATTTCATCTCAAACCCATTCCTTTTGCCATTTGCAGGTGCATGAATAAAATCTGGTACTTACAGAGA
Source organism: Serilophus lunatus (assembly GCA_013399895.1). Classification (NCBI taxonomy): domain Eukaryota; kingdom Metazoa; phylum Chordata; class Aves; order Passeriformes; family Eurylaimidae; genus Serilophus; species Serilophus lunatus. The sequence goes on along the minus strand of VXBA01004859.1, from coordinate 581,676 downwards.
CTAATGCCTCTGTCACACTTGTGAGGACAGAAGGTCGCAAAGAGTGGATGAGAATTTTATGTTCTGTCACAGCAAACACAAGTAGAGTTACTGCATTTTCAGGTCCTAAATTCTGAAGTAGTGTAGAAAACTTGCCTCCACTGTTACAGGATATAAACACAATATAAACACATGGTTGAGTTACAAGGGACAATAAAAATAGAAAAGTTCAGTAACAAAATAAATGTAAATCTGCACATCTTTCTTTTAAAGAAGATTACTGGGTACACTTCACAGATCAGTGAGGGATGGTTACTTCCCAACAGTAACCAAGATTCCTTGAGACTCTTTAATCAGTCTGGACGATTTTCAGGACATACGATGATTTTTCTTTTTGAGCAGCAAATTTACAGGCAGAAAACGTGTGTTTCATTAACCATTCTCCTGCACTGAGACAGGAAAGTTCAGACAGTCACAGAACTCCTGAATTCCCTGGCACCCAAAAGCTGCACTCTCTCAGGGGCCCAGGTTCCAACTCCTAGAAAGGAGATCTAACAATCTATACTCTGCCTCAAGAACCACTAAAACTCTTTCAAGAAACCCCCACAAATATTGTTAATTATATATCCTTATCAGGGTGCAGTTCTAATCACATGAATAAACTTCAGATAAACCAGCTTCCAAAGGCAGCAGACAAGGGACGCTAATTTACACAATTCCACCCAGAGTACCAAATCTTTCCCACAACATAAATCAGAACACATTTCACAATTAACAGAACATACTGCCACTTGCCTCAGTGGGAGGGGTGATGACACAGGTTGGCTAAGGATCAGGTTATCATGTGGAGACAGCTGCAAAAAAAAATTTAAAATACATTACTTTTATTCTAAACTTCAGAAATTTTTATTAGAAACTACACAATTACAACAGAGAATGCTTAAAAATAATTCAAATTAAGCTGAACTTTGTATATCCCAGTTGTACAGCACTGCAAGAAGCGCTGTAAAATGATATTCATTAGGATCTTTCAGTTAAAAACTGGGCAAAGCATGATCTTCCTTGGTCAGAACTGAATATATTGCATATTCATAAAGAGGACTTTAGCTAATGCTGCAGAAAATGGAATCTATTAACTGCTGAAAAATGGAGCCTTCTGTATTTTAAGGACAGTGAGGACCCATAGTTCATATACAGCTTCCAGGAGCCAGGGGGGTGCTTTTTGGATTTTAGGGGAAAGAGGTGGATAAAAATTCATGAAGGGGAGAGATGGCAGATTGTAATGTAAGACCATATTTTCTTCAGAAGACATGAGAATTAGGCTCTTTCTTGACTGGTAGAAACTGCTCAGCTCTGATAGAACCTTTAAATTTTGCACTAGTTGAAGATCCAAGACAAAGATCCTATTGATTTGTATTTCTTAAAGTGATATGACATCATATGACATTCATATATTCAGCAAGATCCAGACTTCCTAACTCACATAAGTACAAGAACACCAGGACACAATCAGTTTATCAAAGCTCAGCTGATGTTTTCAGCCACAGTAAATCCAAGGTAAGGAGACACCAGCTGGCTTAATCCTCCCTACATTTTCTATTGTATAAAAGCAGTAGTAAATTGAGTCACAGCAACTTGTACAACTAAGTTGCAAGTCCAGACAACTTTCAGTAACATTTCATTTTTGAGTATGTTTCACCTCAGACCCCCTGCAGAAGACCAGGTAATAGAAGCCAGAAGATTGAGGACTTAGAAGGATCTGAGTTTCACCAAACACTAATTGGAATTAAGGAGTCTCTGCAATGCTGCTTCCCTGCATGTTTCCCACAGCAGAGCTGACAAAGGCTGATGTTACATCCCAGTGATAAATGAAGATTGCCACATCACTCCATGTGCTGGATTTGTCTTCAAGTCACCTTGTGACCACCACCACCACCATTAGCCTGTTCACTGGAAGAATTCAAAGGACTCATTTTTCAGCCTGAGGTAACCTTCATAAACTACCCTCAGAAAGGCAGCATCAGCCTAATGTCCTCTGGCTTCTGTGTTTCAGCAAAAGCAGACAAACACAATTAAATATCTATTTGAAGAGCACGTCTCCCTCAGGCAGAAGGGGCACTTATTATCCCCCAGTCTCCAGAGGGAGAAACATTACTCTGTGTGCTCTTGAAGTTTGCAGGTTGTGAGTGTGTCATTAGCACAGGAACATCTGTGCAATAAAGGGATATAGGACATGGAGAACAGGGGCCAGCAGGTTTCAGGTCAGAAGGAGCCTGTCAACAGTGGCAGCTGGGAGCTGGAAATGGGAACATTCCAGAGTGTTTTGCTAATGGTTGTTATTTCTTTGAAACCTAAAAGTCAGAGACATGCCAAGCTCTCTCACTTGTAACAGATGTTATGGAGGACCTGAGAAATGGGTTCCACATCCAGACTGGCACACACAGAGCTCATTTTCAGAAAATATATTGCAGGCACCTGAGACATTCTACAGCAACTTGTATTTCAGGAGGATTTTCTGTACTAATTGTTTAGCAAAACACTACCACACTGTAACAAGCTTCAGAGGGAAATAACATTTCTTCAATGAAATAGGGTCCTAAAGCTTGCATTTTTCCAGGAATTTCCCCCACTACTTTTGGAGAAAAAAAATCTCAGGTGTGGTCACCTGTGATTTTGTTCAGTGCAATTTCAAACACAATTCAAGTCTCTGGAAGCAGTTGGAAGAGGATATTTATTCACAGACCTCAACTAGCACTGCCTACTGTAAAAGCAGTGTTTTCTCCATCTGTACCATCAGGTATTAAAAGTTGTACTAATCTGATGCACAAGACATTTTGAAAATAAGGTATAACAGACATCACTTCACATCCCTTATATCCAAGTCCTCAGACTTTGTTCAGAGAAATACACCCACATACCCTTTGACAGACTTTCCTAATACTTCATGCTAAGAAATTGAATGCTTTTTTCTCTATTTCATTATAGTCTCTGTAAATATGTTCAGTGTTTCCTGGCACAAATACTTTATTGATTGTAAATACAAAAAAGCAAACCAACAACCAAAACAAGATGTAAAATTAATGGGTTTGGAATTGAACTTTAAAATCATAAGTGACAGAAGTGTCAGATACAATTTAACTCTTCTCCAACCCCTTTTCAGTAACAGTAATAAATATCACTTGTTTGGAATAGGAGGATCTTGAATATTCACTACAGGCTATAAAGACATAACCTAAGATTGTATTTGCTCTGCAAGACTTCACTACCAGATGGGCTACAAAATTAAGAATGTAAAGTGCAGAGGGCTCTCTATTTTTTATGTTATACAAGTAATAACAGAGAATAACAATTTTGTAACTATTTAATCAAAACCTCAGGATTGGCAACTAGAATAGTGATCTTTGCAATAAAATTTTAACACATCTCTACCCATTTTGCCTCTTAGGAAGAGATAAAAAGAAGATTTTGTAACACTTCAGAAGTCTTTAAGATCAGGATTTCCTCTCTCCTACCAACAGTGACACAGCTGAAATTTTAACTAACTTTGCAATTATTTCACTCACAGCCCTGCAGGTAGGACAGAAAAAGGGTCATGTTTGATAAAGTGCCCCCTGCTAATGTGTGTGGCTCTTGCAGGTCTCACTAAGCCATCCATTATGGAGAGGACAGCCCTTGGGAAGGGGGGAATCAGGAATATACACTTCACATCTTGTTTTAATTTTATTTATTTTACACTCAGCCTTCATACAGTAGCAAGAAGAAAATGGTTCAAAAGCTCTTGTAAAAGTCAAACCAGATGCTGACTTTGAGTAGGTTTTCATTAATTTCCATATGCTCTGAAAAAAATTAACCTCTAAGCTCACTGAAGTTTCTTGTAATAACTCACTAGTGTCATTAACTAAACTGAAAGCAGAATTCTTACAGATTTCTCACTCTTAAGTGTATGAATTCAGGAAAAAAAATCCTGAACAAAGAGAACTTGAACACAAAAAATACATTTTCCACTTATTAACCTGTTCAACAGCTGCTTTGTCTTCACTTAAGACACAGTTATTAAAGAAAATTACACTTACCTGAACTAGAATTCTGGGCCTCTGAGGGGATGGAAAAGGAACTTTATGCATGAAATGGGAAATGTGTCTGGAGGAAAAGAAAAAAATACTGATTTAGTAAAAGTTGAGCTTAAACTGCTTTACCACAGGATAAAATTTTTGCCAGAAAGAGAAATTACTACATAAAACATGACACATACTTATTCATAAACCTGAGATCCTACTGGGGTATTCTGACCTTCAAAACCTATTTCTCTACTGGTCACAACAAAGTGACAGATCAGATTATCTTTCAGACTTTGTTTGTGAGACTGAAAAATTACAGCAATGTTTTTTTAATTTGTAAAGTAGAAATATTGATGTGTGAGTATCACAGTACCATTTTACAATCCTGCTTCTGAGATAGTTTGAAATAGCACCATCCCTCAGAGACCAGCACTGGTTATTTGCAAAAAATATTCACAGCTGAGTATCAAGGAGAGTCATTAAGCTCATCCATTTTCTCTACTTCTAAATGCAAAATGTTATATAAAATTGCTGATGAGAAAAAGCATTAAAGTTTTTCCACATACTATATATAGAGAAAAATGGTTTTAGAATTTGACTAAGTTCTCAGGCTTATGAATTAATTAAATTTAGAAAAGTTCTAATAGTTTTACACAGACACTTTCACATTAAAAGAAGCTACAGGCAATCAGTAAAAACTCATGAGAAACAAATGTTCCATCCTAAACCACAGCACGTACCTTCCTGTGATTTCTCAACTGTTACCAATGTTATGACACTGGTAAGTAAACTTTGAACAAATCCAGACAAACCCACAAATAAGCATTAATTTGAGCTTTTCCTTTATTACCAGTATATGTAGATGGTGGCCAAAACATGGATCATGTATCACACAAAAGGGAAGGGCCTGCTCACAGAAGCAAGGCTGACTGAAAATGTTCAAATATATGTATGACTCAGACACCCATTGTCATTCAAATAGCCAAAGAAAGCAGTCTGGATACTGTATTAGAATCACATAAGACAGTGTAGCTATATTTAAATTACCCACAATAAATTGACCAGTCAGTCTACAAATCAGAGAAATTAGAATACACAAATAAATCCAGAAAATCAAAAGTAAACATTTCTTATATTTACTTTTCATTTCATTCATTCATGAAACTCAAAATCCTCAAACTCTCAGCTTATAAAAAATAAAAATCTTTTCATTATTTTAAGATTATACTATTAGATTTTTCCAACAAGTACAGTAGATAGAGAGTGGAATAATGAAGGGGATTAATACAACACAAAAAAAGCTTAATCCAAAAAAACAGTGTCTTATAAGAGTTAATATTGTAATTGGAGAATAAGAAAGATTGACATATAATAAAATAGAATAGCAAATTATGTATTTGAAACCCGATGCATTAAAATGCTGCATTAGCCTAGAAATGTTACAGATCAATTACAGGTATCGACCACTTCTTGAGTGTAAGGATTTCCACTGCATTTTAAAATGTTAAATCCCTTATGTGGGAAAGAAATTAAGTTTATTTATCACTAACAGAAGAGAGTTACTAGTGTAAAATATTCCATCTGCTTTATCATCTCTCATGGTACTACAAATAGGCATTTGAAAAATGCAAACCTACGTATTTAGTTCTCCAAACCTGATGTGTGCAAGATTAAGAAAGGATTTATAATCTTGCTTCTCCTAATCATTATGGCTAAAGGGTGCAAAGCTAATTAAAACAGCTTTCAGAGACCTTTGCAGGCACTTAAATCACAAATAAAAACCTAGACTTTTCCTGGAAGTAGGTAAAGATACATTTAATCAAAGGAGAAAAGTGTTTCCATTATATTTCTTGTTTGATGACTAAAGCAAAAAGGTACTACAAGAATTACAGAACAAAAAAAAGAGCTCTCATCAACTGAAATCACCATTATGAATTTTGGAAATGACTTACTTTTCAATGGGAAGGACATGTGGCCCAGAAATGGAGTAACGATACAGAAAGGTAAGAAACTTCTTGAAAGCATCGAAGAAAGGCCAGTGAGAGAGCAGACAGATGCATTTATTTGTCTGAACTGTTCTGCATGTGTCTGACTTCCCCTCAGCAGCAGCTGCTAATCCCAGCTGAGATTTTTGTTTCTCTGTGAGGTTCTCTTCAGGATACAGTTCATAAAACTGAATAGCAGCACCATATACCTGCAAACAACAGCGTGGGTTTGGAGTCAGAAAAATCAGCCTCGATCTTCAAAGCCATCCAACAAACCCCAGACACACAAGGAATATCAAGTCTGTTACTGTTTGAAAAGTTGCACCAATGCATCATATTTTGAAGCAATTTATTCAGGAATATTCTTATGGCTGTGAAAATCCAGACTGTCTATTATTTATTTAAAACACTTGATGTAATATGAGAAAGAGTAATTTATGAAACTATTTAAGTGAGAGAAAAATACTGATTATATAGTGTACAGCTACAGGCAACTGCTCCTCCAATTGCCTTTAGAGCTAATTTAGGAATCCTTTATATGCAACTGAAAGCAGTATTCCCTGACATCCAATTTACTTTTTAGAACAAGTATGTACATGCAAGGTCGTTTCCATGCTTGCAATAAAAATAGAATACTTGCATGTAAATGCAGCCAAATTTTATAGCTCTCCAGTTTCACAGGCTAACAGGACTGCAAAGCAGAGGAGTACAGGTTTGTGACCAACAGCCCAAGTGAACAGATTCAAGAATGCTTTCACAGACAAACTTGATCATCATCCTGAACAGATAATTTAGGAAGTGTGTTTGTTTATTAAATTTCCTTTTAAACTTTCAAAATACCTTTTCTGCAGAAGCTCCAGTTAGTACAAATGTAGAAAAAACTGGGAGAGGGTATTTACTGTTTGATGGCCAACATTCAATCGTTGCACCCATAGGTAGACAAAAAAGAGGCACAGATTCTGGCAAAGGGAATGATTCATAATCTTCTTCAGGATATCTGCATATTAAACCTGTAAAGGGGAATGTGTAAAGAGGCAGTTATGGAAAGAGCAACAGAAACATATTTGTAATAGCTCATTCCACAAAATAATGCCCAGAAAATTCATATATGAGGCTACATTAACCCCAGAAGATCAGTAAAGTTGTAAATAATCAGGCACAGGGAATAGCTGGAAGGGGCAGATGGTTCCATAGCCTGAGGAGAAATCATCTGACTAAAACATTGGACTGAAATCCTATTTTCCATTCTAGGACCCACTCATAACTCATTTATCTTTTCCTGTTTGCAGGTTGTGTGCAACTCAGCTCTTATTATAATAGTTCACATTCATCATTAGTATGAACAAAGATTTAAAAACTAGTCTAAAAAATGGTAACATGAATAATTGAGAAATAAGACTGATGTTTTCAATTATGACAACAAAAGTACCCTGAAAAATATGTATAGATATTAGATTTATTTTTTTTAAGATAAATAGGATCAATTAATTATGCTGATCCACCTCAACCAAGGATTCGGCTATTGTCCCATCAGACCAACATGTTTAGACTTAATTCTAAACACAGCTGGTAAAAAACATGCAGCTCTGAAGCTTTTAGGACCCAGGTCTTCAGTTACATCAGATGGCTGTAGCAACCCAACCTGTCTGATTGCCAACCCAGGGGACTGCAAATGGAGAATGGAGGCTGTGTGAAAGGATTTAGGATTTCTCTGCTCTAGAGAACAGAGAACACAGCCACAACACACTTTTCTAATATAAAGTGAAATATTAACAAGCAGTAAAAAAAAAAAAGGGCAGTGGAGTTTTCCTCCTTCAGAAGCAAAATTTTGTGCAAGTTACTGCCTGATGTGGAGCCTTTAAGATTTTTATTTATTTACAAGTTTGCTGTCCACGTTTTAGTATGTCCCAGACTCCTGTTGTTTAGAGAGCAGCATCTCAAAGGGATATAAGTGAATTAAAGCTCAAGTCTGAATCATGCTCATGATTTGCACGCCAAACAAAATCAGGGTTTAAAAAAATACAAAAGACAACTCAACACATTTCATCAGAGTCACAGCAAATCTAATTCTGTCTTATAAATAAAACAACAAAATAAAGACGATATGCAATCCAAAAATATTTTGAGAGCTCCGTGCCACTGATGCTCAGGGCAGTGTGGAAGCCTGCAGGGTTCTTCAAAACATTTCTTAAAGAAAACAACCATGAAAATGCATCAAATAATTGTTGTGGTATTTTCTTCTATAAAGAAATATATATATATATAGATATACTTAAAAGACAGTTACCAGCAACAAAAACCGAGGTGGGAGACACACAGGTTTGTAGAAACCTATCAAAACACAGCTGAGCTTGCCATTAAAAAGCAAATTTCAGAACTAAATATCATGACTATTTTAAGACTTACTTTAGGATATTATTTTAAAGGACTTCTTCAGAGGAAGATTCCTTTTTTGATAGAGGCAAGATGGTGTCAAGAAATATTACATTATAAATAGGTCTGTACATCCCAAATTGAAGATAAAAAAGAAGCTAAATAGTAGTTACATACCAGCTTTATATGATATGGTGTTGGTTTTTGCCACAGACTTTTTGTAACACAAATATACTGCTGAGCCCCACTGTAAAATAAAAGAAATTATTGGATTAAGTGATGACAAATAACAAAAGGACACCATAGAAAAATGTGGAGGAAAACCTTGAACTGTTAATAATTTTAAATATTTTTGAAATTCTCAATTTCTAGACTGAGAATAAAGACCATGGAAAGCCACGGAACAGCAAAGACCAGCACTTTTAAAGGGAACAGAACTCCCATAATCCAGACAACATAGGGACTGGTAGAAGTGAAAATCCAGTTGTAATGCCTATAGGCATTTATTTAAGAGCAAGCACAAATCAATTGCTATGACCTTTTTTACATGATCCTCCTTGTATATGCAGTCAGCACCCTCATCAACATGCTGAGCTCTCTACAAGAGCCAGCAAATAGAGCTGCAAATTTGACCAGAAGACACCTAATACTCAGTTCTGCAAACCCAAGTGCTGTGACACCTGTGTCTTTTAGCAGGTCAGGAATCGTATTAAGTCTTGAAACAGGTTTATAGTCAAGAGCTTCCAACTTCCCTCACATGCAAGTTTCTTCAGAGAAGTTTGTGAAATTACTGAGGAGAATAACACATAAAATAGCATTGTGGCTGATGGAAGAGTTTGAAAACAAAACAGAAAATGGTTGTCAGATGCAAAATTCCTACCACAACAATAAAATCAGTGTCAGAAATAGCCACATCTGTAAAACCTCCAGTTACACACACGGTGACATCAACAGGCTCTTAAGGACCAACCCAAAGCTGCTGAAGTCAGCATTTCCAAGTCAGCACTAAAAACATTTCCTCCAAGGCTTCCAAAAACACTTTGTTCCAAGCAGTAACAAAGGAATGTAATCCTCCAACTTTTTCAGTATTTATCAAAGGTTTTTCATCAGGCACTCCAAGAGCTCCCACAAACACTCACCAATGTTACATCACTGCACCCCAAGTGTTCAAAATGCAGATTTTTTGACTCTTACCATACTGTTATTAAGATTCTTGTCAACCTTGCAGAAGGTATGTGGTGGGGTTTCTCCTTTGCTTGGGATGATGATACAGATGTCTGTGACAGCCAGACTGTTCTGGGTCATGTTCTCAGAGGCCCTTCTGTAGGTGATGAACACCCTCTGTGACGAGGCACTGCCACTGATGTTGGCAGGCCGACCATAGGGAGTTGTCTGAATTATTTCACAGCCTTGCTTTACTCTCTCTTTCCCATCATATAAAACCCTAGTTGGGATGGAAAAAAGTCAGAGGGCACATTTTCAAAGCACTTGGAATATTAACATTATACTAAGAACTTTAACCAAATAATACTCATTTAATTTAATTTTCAGTTCTATTAAAGATTCAGTGCCCGATGCTAAGAGTGTCACACAACTCACCACTCTTTGATCTATATCAAACAGGTTCAGCATCATATCCCAACCCAAATATATATACTGAAAATTGTAAATGGCTTTGAAAACTCCAAAATGCAAAGGATTACAGTTGCCATTAAAACCCACTCAGCATGCATTTTCCCTACCACACTGGCTTACAGGATGCTCAAGTCAACAAATATCTTCCTGTTGAGAGGTTTGCCTTGTATTTAAAAAGGATGGCAATTCCATTAACCTGTCCAATCTGCTCATTAGTCAAATAGAACTGTGAAAATCACCCACTGAAACAGAAAAACCACTCACCCCAAATCAGTAAGTGGGGGCTTATCCCTTCCCCGGCGATAACAAAGGTATATCTGTGGTCCTACCAGACTGCCATTATTGAGATCTGCAGACAGGCCTGAGGGAGTCACATCTATGCATCTATATCCCTGAGGAACTTCCTCCCCCAGGGATTTATTAAGCACTGTTACATCTGTAATGGGTTCTTTTGGCTTGGCTATTTTGTGGCAGGCATCGTTGAAGTGGATTTCCTCCTCGAGTGGTTTGGAGATGTCTGTTAATCCCGCGACAACAAAGTAGTCGGCAACACGGGCCCCTTTGTCTTCCATCTTCCATCACAAGGTGTTGTAACTGCTAAAAAAGAAAGAAAGAAGTATTAAGATCTATGAAGGCCATTAGAAAATATCAGAAATAAAAGCATGTGCCAATTTTTAATTTTATTTGTAATTGCATTTTTTTTTTCAATTTGGAATTCTGAGGCACAGCCTTGTGAGTTAACTGTAAATCCTGGAATGGAAAACCCCAGTGGCCTCTTTGTGTTCACTTACTCACTCAAGTAGCTGAAAACAGGAATAGTAACAGCAAAATACGTGCAAAGTTTTGCAAACAGGTCACCACTTAAAGCTCCCGGCTGAGCCAGAAAGCAGTTCCCCTGTATTTTGCATGCAGTCTATTACTGCATTCATCACGACAATGGATCTTCCAAGGCTTGATCTGCAATTAATTTGCTTCCTGAATATTAAATATGTATGAAATTGCTGTCTTGATTATTCTAAAGATACAACATTTGCAGTCATCTCACTCTACAAGACTTTACGTCAGATATCGAGGCCAGATCTTCATGGAGTGTTTCTTCAGGGCAAAAGTTGGTACCATTTTATTTTACAGTGTTTTGGGACTCAGATCCTTGACATGCAACCCACCCACAGCCAGGGACACATCAGCTATTACACAAAACACTTCAGCTGAGTCAACTTCAATGGCCCACAGACCACTGTGAAACAAAAACATTCAAGACCACATGAAGTTTTTCGGAATGAGGAGGAACACAGTCCTGCTGTTCCAGCCAAACTGTGTTGGGAAATTATATTCTTTCTTCCTGGAATGCCTTGATAAAAGAATTCTTTACATAGGAACTCTTCCTGTATAGTATTTTTTGCAGTGTTTGCTGCCAAAGTTGTAAATTAACTTCAGCTCAGGATACAGATCTATCTGTGGGATGAGAAGACAAACAATGCATGGCAGGACACTCAGCTTGCTCTTTGTCAGAGACTCTTAAATAACTTTGCAAGTCACTTAAATTCATGTTTTACTCATTTCATAGCCTGATTTTGCAAATAAAGAAAATGCTTTCTGCTTTTCCATGGAGTATTGAGAAATGGGCTAAAAATGTTTATCCAAGTCCCCCAGATGTGCTGGAATCTTGCTAAAGTAGCTTCAGGAAGTTTACTGTCATCAAGTTCCAGACTTCTTAAACCAGACAAGCTATTTAAGACTCTCTTTTGTTAAATTAATTTTTTTTGGGTGCAAATTTTTATTGCAAGAGAAACTGTTACCACACAGGAGTTTCAAGAGCTTGCTGACACTCAGAAACTGAACAAAAAGAATTCAAAACTGTTTGAATGGTTGGTACAAGACTTCAGTTTTCATGGAACCTTTATTCCTGTTGCTTTATTGCCCCTTATTTTTTTGCTCCAGGTTAGTTAAGTATTAAGCCTTATCAAACTTCATGCCACCCATTCTTGGATGTCACCAACAAATGTTTATTACAACAAAATATATGTGGAAATCTCTCCCTGGTAATTAGGGAAAAATGTCATAAATTAATTTTGTGCATCTAATCAAATTGTTTCAAGTTGGCCTCAAATTTCCAGCAGCAGTCCCTGCTCAAGAAGGAAGAATTTCAGCCTGTGCCTGATCCCCCCCCACCAACCTCATCCACCAATTCCACTTTCCTGCTCTTATTTTTTATGTTGGTTGTGTCGAGCTGGAATCAAAAACTTCTAAAGGTGCAGGGATAGTTTTTATTTTAAGGTTATTTACATTATTCAAGAAATGTCAAGAAAAACATCCAAACTGTCGAATCTTCATTTCTTTCTATATGACTAATAGGCAGCTTGGGACACTTCAGAACACAAAATAACTGGGAAACAGTCACCAATATACAGCAGTGTAACAGTTTGTAAATAACTTGTGTTTGGAGAGAAGAACGAATGCAGTTACAAAACTAAGTTTCATTTACCCTAAATTCAGTTATTCCAAAACCATCTGGAATATGTTACTCAGGATATATGAATGTGTAGTTATTACTTTCAAACTCCTCCTGGAGTGATATACCCAAATACACCCAAATTCAGCCTCTGCATGAGCTGCCTATTATCTCATTGTCCATCTGGCTTCAGGAAACCCAGACAGGCTGGCAACAAATGCATGGAGAGAGGAAAACATTCCTCAAAGCATCTTTAAACTGACGTAAGACCAAACATCTTTTAGCTAATGCCTGAAGTTATAAGTCTTTTGCAACATTATCAATTCTATTTAAAACGTAACTATGTTATACTCTCTGTTAGCTTATCATAATATTAAGTTTGGTTCCTTTCCTCAGCAGCATCATTTCTCAAAACTATACTGATTTCTGGAGTGATTTATGATGCCTCTTGAGTTAAAATGAAACAAACACTTTAGTAATAAAAAACCATGCAAATGATGGCTGTTAAAATTGGAAGTAAGACTCATAACTCCAGTGTATTAGCAGCACTATTCCAGTTTAATTAGCCAAGACAACATGACAAATAAACAGAAAGATATATATATTATACTGAAGAATCAGACCTATCCCACTGTTCACTCTTTCATATTAAGTTTATACCAAAAGTCTTATATTCAAACATTCATTTATTCCCAAAAGCACTTTCAAGAAAAACTGGGACAAGCTCTCCTCATTTAGAGCCAGTTAAAATTAGAATCCCCTACATACAAACACCTGCTATCACACAAATTTGCTTCCTAAGGTTATAGCACATAATACACATGTCAGCAAGACTTTCGTAATTTAATGCAGATTTTAGAGAAGGGAGGGAATAAAAAAAGGCCTGGCTGATGATGCATCTTCCCTTCAAATCTGCCCCTGGATCCCTGGAAGTGCCCAAGGCCAGGCTGGACAGGGCTTGGAGCAACCTGGGATAGTGGAAAGTATCCCTGCCCATGGCAGGGGTGGAATGGGATGAGCTTCAAGGTCCCTTCCAACACAAACTATTCCAGAATCCTGTGATTTTATCTCTTTGTCTTTCGATAGAAAGGCTTGCAGCTAAAAATAGGGTAAAATGCAGAAAATACTCTTCAGTGGTATTTCATTTAAGCCGACTTAAGACTTTACTAGAGCTACTGTGACACTCAAATTTTGAACATCTGGTTACTGAGAGAGCAGAGTTCTGCCAACTTCATCTTAGCAGACCCCAGAAAGAAGGTATATAATTGTGAGTTAACTCAGTGACAAATAATCACTCTGTGAAAAACATTTCATATCAACTAATGAATCTGAATAATTTCTGTAGCTTTTACCATAAATAACCTTGCAAATGGCAAAGTCACTTGTAAAAAATTATTAAACACATACATATATGGACTTTGCAGCTCATGACTATGTAAACGTGGCAGAAGAGGGCTTTTTGCCATTTCTAAAAATATGGGAACAGGGGAAACAATCAGATAATCCTCCCACAGAACCACAAGCTATTAACTTGATTACTGTGCTGAAAGACAAAGGGGAAACTCAGTTCCATTGTTTATTTAAGTTAACTTCCTAATATAATCATATTCTTTCATCAACTTGTTCATAAATTAAGGAATAACAATTAATAATTTCTGCTGCCTGTCATCACTGTTGGAATTCACCCAGTGTCCAAGCTTTTTGAACAGCTCCCATTTCTCATGCTCCAAGAGGAAAGCATACATCAGCTTTTCCCATCACATGCCCAGACCTGATGTGGATGTGCTGTACCTGTGCAGCAAGAACAGGCACCACATTTCATGAAGTACAGAGCTTACTGCAGATACACTACACTGTTTGCAAGGAAAAAAAATACTGGTCTAATTCTTACAGCCTGCTCCTGCCCACAGAATTTTGTGGAGGCAACTTGTTAGTGCCTGCAGACCAGAAGAACTGCTCCAGCTGTGCCAGCTTCTTTCCAGGAGCCAGCTTTCCCAGACAGCAGCAAGGACCATCTGACTCCATTAGAATAGTTTTGCCAGTCCACCTCTGGCAGACAAATACAACTGCCTTGTAACCTTTTAATCTTCCTTCCTGCATTTTTCTTTGAGAATATTAAATGGCTTATTAATTTCAGTTCCTTATTAGATCCATTTGCTGCCTAAAGCAGGTGACATTTTACTTTGTTAGCCTGACTCCAAAGAGCTGCTCCATTTGTAAACAGGGAATAGATGTCTCCTAGAGGAGGCTGGAAACCAGTGCAGGGCTCTGCAACACACCTTTTCAGTAAGGCTTTGAACTGTTTCAAAAGATGGTGATTTTTTAAAGTACTCATCCTAGCACATTCCAAGAACTTCCTTTCTTTGAAGGCACATAAAGAGTAGATGAAGAGAGACATAAATTGGTGACCAATTATTAAAAACTGCCAGTAGAGTTCTGCCATCCCCAGCAGCTCCTCTCCCATGTGCTGCTGCATTCCTGTGCAGGAAGCTGCTGACACACAGATGTGGCAGCTGGTCAGGCAGGAGCAAAGGGAAGTTAAACTGGATCAGTCAGGACCATTTCTCAGCCATGACACAGCATAAATCACACGAGTTCAACATGTGAATAACTGCAGTTACACAAGGAAAAGACACCAAAAAACACCCCATCCTTGTGTTTCCAAAGTTGCCTGGCATGTGTTGTCAGACAGGCCTTGTGTTTCCTTCGCAGCAAGCAAACAACCCTGGAAATAAAGCAGAAGCACCTCTAATATCACAGGAATCCCCAAGTCGGAACACAAACTCTACCAGTGTGTTCCCTCCTACCTTCTCATCAGGGCATTGCTTCCACACTTTGCTCTCTAGCTGTCAGCCAGGCTTTAAGGTTGACTTCTTGTTACAGTTTCATTCCCTACAGAAACAGTAAAAACATGAATTAAACAATGTACACACAAAGTACACATTTGTTGAAACTCACACTCCACTGCACCAGTCACTTCAAATGAACACTGAATTGTAGGACTTGCAAAGGTAAGTTTATGTGCCACTTAACTGTTAAAAAAGTATGAAAACAGACTTTAAACTTAACAAACAATATCAATGCAGGATAATATTTGCTATTTTAAGAATGCAAACAACATTTGATGCTTGAAACCAACCTAAATCAAAGAACAGTTGAGTCAGCCTATAAATTATTTCAACTCTTGCATTATTTTCAGATCATGAATACCTTCCCTGTCCATTCCTTGGAGTTTGCCAGCCAGCAGTGCTCTTTCAGCCCAATAACCTTTCCAAGTCTGCTTCAAATAATTTTTCCTTGCAAGATTCTGATATTTAAGCAGAACTTTCTTACTCCACACTTAGCAATACACACATACTCTTCCATCTAGCTCCCTCATTCCCAATCTTCTTGCAGTGGGTGAGTCTCTGTGCCCTTTACTGTCACAATGCCCATTTTGCTTTAGATCCCTTAAACACTGTCCACTTTCAAACACTGCTATGACCACGGACAGCTAGAGTTTGTGTTTCCCATTTAACCATGAGGTAGCAGCAGTTTTCCACTACAGGACTGAGGATTCCACCTCACTGGAGGCACTCAGGGGCTCCAGGCTCCCAGAACAGCTCATTCGGATGGAGTCAAAAATAAACTTTGTCTAAAGGAGGCTTCTATTCACCAAGACTTGGAGAACACTCTCAGAAGATTACTGAGAAGACTGCAAAAAAATAAAGTGTAACATAAGCCAGGCTGGGAAGAAACACCTCAGAAGGGCTTATGCAAACCATGAAGGATTTGCTTCCATTCCTGAAAGGGAAAAATCTGAGGAATTAGATTATCAGAATTGTATTTTGGGGAATCACAAAGTTCAAGGTGCTCTTCATAAACCCTATGTACAAGACAACCTCTCTGAGGTCACACAGAGCCATCAGCTCTGGTGGTTCATTGCTCCTGCCAGTCACCAGCCCCAGTGATTTTCCAGTAACTGACTGGGAATTTTCACCCAAGATTGCAAAAAGAGCCTGAAACAGCAGCACTACATGATTTTCTCCAATGACCTGATCTATAATATCAAGTTTCCAGGAATGTCAGAAGTTATAAATGTAAGGATAACCTGCAGACCTCAATCACAGCTGCAAAACCTCTAAGAATTAAGCAGTACCAGTACACGAATAATTTCCCTATGGGCACTTCAAAAAACTTCTTTCCTAATCAACTCTCTGGAAAGTCAATGAGTAGAGCTAAATGAAAGAAAAGTAAAAATATGCATAAAAAGGACAGAGCCAGACCTGCTGCCTGTGCACTTCCAGCTCCATTTTGTTCTTGCATTTACAACTAGTTTGTTACAAACAAAAAACAAAACAGCAAAAAACACCCAAACCCAAACTCCAACCACACAGAAACACAAGAAAAACACCAAGATGTTTCTGCCCCTGCATCACTGGGCTGGAATTGTCCCCAAGTGCTTTGCAGTCCCATTCACAACCATCTGTACCAACCTCTGGTCCAAATCAAGAGAGCTCAGAAAACGTGGCAACAAAGGGTCTCTAAGAGGTGCCCAGGAAACAGAAAAGTGCTGGATAAAAGCACAGGAACAAAACACAAGACCACGAATTTGGGAGAAGAAAACAGGAATGTAGCCAAGAACTGAGGGACAAGTAATCCCATGAAATTCAACTCTGCCTACAAAAATCCAAGGAAGTGATGCTCAAGTATCCCAAAGGATTTATGACAGAGACAAATCTTAACAGGGGCAGTTTCAAAACTCCCCCTTTTCTATCCAGATTAAAGTATTTATGGCCAAAGAATGGAAGAGATCTCTGAAATACAACTGTGTTTATAGGGAGAGATGAAGGAAACAAATTGTAGCAAATGAGGGGGAGGAAAGCCAAAGCAAGCACTGTAAAACGTAAATATTACTTCATCCAAAGCACAATTCAGGAGGGCAGCAAGTCCATGTTTTTTTTGTATAACTACTTACTACACAACTTTTTAAAAGGAGAAGTCCCCTGAATAGAATGTCCTATTTTTCTTGGCACAGTAAATAAAGACAAATTAAAGCAGCAAATCTTCCAATACTGAGCTTCAAACCCCAAATCTGTCACTGAAAATGTCAAAGTGCATCAGCCAGGAGTGACAGAAAGGACCTGCTTTCACTCACCAACGTTTGGACACACACACTCCCAGCTTTGTTTGGAAACCACTCTCTGTCCAAATTAAATTTTGAATTCATGGAGTGGTGGAAGGAAAGAGGTGGTACTTGTTTCTAACACAGTTTTGCTACATTTAAAAACATACTTTAATTGCGACTTAGACCATTTTATTGATTTTTTTTTCCCTTTGACCAGCAAAACTGTCCTGTAAGATGAGAAAACTGGAGGCAGCTTCAGTGACAAATATAGACACAGAGTGCAGGACATGCAAAGGCTGCAGCTGCAGGGCTGGAACTGCTCCCTGCAGACCATCCACACCCCACTGGGGAGGTTTAATGGAGGGATAACACTCCCCCATACCTCCCTCATGTAGTAAATCTCTACATCCAGTTACAAAATGTTCATCAGCTCCTCTACAGAAAGATGAATGTGGAAGTGCCACTTCCAGCTCAGCTACAAACACAGGGACCAACTCCCCCCTGTTCCTGGGACAGTCTCACTGGCAGCAAAAGAATAGAAAGCAACAGCAGGGGCTCCTCCCAAAACTCGCAGTATTGGCTCAAGTGCAAATAAATGCCCAGGTAACTTCTGCTGCTGCTGATCTTGGAGGGTCAGGAATTGTGAGAATAATTCCCTAAGCTCACAAGCTTCTTCTGAAGCTCAAGAGAAAACCAGAGCTCAGTCCAGCCCACAACCCCTCTCAGTGTTTGCATAAAACACTAAGTGGGGGTTTCCTCCTGGGACTTTTTCATTTTCATAGATGTACACACAACTTCTGCATCACCCTCAGTGCCTGTTCACTTTTATTTCAAATGGCTCAACTGAAATAATTTGATAAATTAGCATTAAGGGGTTTTTTTTTATAAGCTGAAGTAAAAAAGGTCATAATTTGCAGTAAACATTAAACAAGGAGGATTTAATTGGCCAACTTACTTCCTACTCTTCTCCTTACTCTTCTCATCCTATTTTTAGGCCATAGTTCCTCCTTTCTCTGTCCTCCTGTTATTACTTAACTATTTCAGCCTTTACAGAACCATTCTCTAATACATCTATTCAATATATATACATTAGATATGTGTAAGAGATCCAATGTCTATATTTTTACCCTTAAAAAGGCAAGAGTGAAGCATTTAAAAGTCAGGCCAGCCAACACTTTGTGAAGTTTTTCATTTCCACTTCTCAATTTCCTCCTGGTACTGTTTCTGAGCTCTTTAGGGAACTTCCAATGCCCAGTTCTGCATCACAGGCTGCTCCTGAGATGAGTGCTCCAGATCCAGCTCAGGCCATCCCTCCCACTTCAATACTCACTCTGGACTCTGGGGGGGCCTTTCAGAAGTGGATTTCCAGAGCAGTCACAGCCCAAACTTCCAGACCAGGCATGGACTAAACCTGAACTGAAGGACAGCAGAAAATACCCAAGGATTATTAAGGAATATAGCAAAGGACCTTCCTCACTTCAGGTAATTAATTGGTCAGTGCCAGTGTTACAAACAGCTGATTTTTGAGTTAGGATTGAACAGAGAGGATGCACTCACTGTTTATACATTTTCCTCTCCTACCTGTTGGTTACATCTCAATTAAAGCAAGGCCTAACTGGCTGGAGCTTCCAGAGGATTTCCTGCTTTTACCACAGGAAAAAAAAAATTAGATCATGATTTGTGATCACAGTAGGAAATATTATTTATACACAGAATTGATGTCTAAGGGAACAGACCCAGGGCCTTTCTGGGCTCTTGCCTGGGGCCCAGTGAAGCTGCAGCAACAGGACCAGACACAAATGAGCTCAGTCCCCAAACCACCCCTGCACCAGGGCAAGCTCAGCTAAACTTTCTTCAAAGGTCCTCAATTTTCACACCTTGCAAAGTGGGGAGAGAACAGGCTGATGTGGAGGGGTTTGTTTGAAACTTCAGCCGTCCCAGAGAAGCCTCATTAAAATACTGTAACAAACAAGAGAAACATCCACATGAATTGCATCATGTTTTGAAAGACACGTACAGAAATTGATTTGGTTTGAGTCTTCCATTCTGAGGACTATTCAGTATTACAGTGCTTTCCAGGAAGCTTCAGAACAAACACCTGAATTCTACAGCTCCACATGTATCAAACCCCAGTTACACACTTGGAAACCACCAATACCCCAAACAAGGCTATACTGACTTTTAACTTCTTAATCCAACATAAATTAGGCAACATTTGAGCCTCTAACTTTTTGGTCTTGCCAACACCCTATTTAAAAACTGAGGTCAAAGTTGAGTAAAGGACAACCAATGGGAAGAAGATTTTCTGCAAGAAAAAAACCTTCAGATTGAGAAAGGTTTGACTGCGTACCTGTTGTAAGATTCCCATTCCACAGCCTGCCTGTGTTTGCCCAGGAAGCACAACTGCTCCTGCAGCCACTGTTAGAAGAAACATTTCAGCCTACTATGACTTGCAAAACTAACTGCAACTCAGCTGCCAGGGAGCAGGAGGGAAGCAAAAGGATGTTGAATATTTAAGTGACGCTGCAATTTCTTTTTCTAGTCTTAAAACCTCAAGGTTAACAAATCCCATTATCATTCAGCCTGGTTTAGGAATCATCTTCCTCTCTGAAGAGTCACAAGACAGTTTTCTCCAGCTATCACACACTGCAGCAGGAATTAACCTAGAAATTAGTAAACCCTTCAATACAAAATCCTGTAGATTACAAAGTGCCAGACTGGCTTCTGGCACTGCTGGTGTCCACAGCTCGTTTGCAGGAGTCACCCAGAGGAGTTCCAACCTCTCTCCTTCAGAGCCCAGCCCTCTGCCTTGCAGCTTTCCCTTTCCAACACATATTTGAAACAGAAGCAGCTTATTTACATTGTTCCCAATGCTTGACCTGCACCAGCTCTGCTCACCTGAGCCTTGGAGTGTGTGCCAGGCTCTGTCAATATTGGTGCTTTTGAAAACTAATCATTAACTCTGGCTGTATGAACTGGATAATTGCTAATACAGCCATTCCCTGAAGCACCACACTGGTGTTATCCTGCACAGAACAAGCTGCTCCCCAGAGACACAGACCTACAACCCCACTGCTAAAAACCCCAGGAAAACTCACACGTCCCAAAAGCCTTAAGAGCGAGAAAACATTTCTTAGTAAACCCGTGTTTTAAAAATAGGTCTTAGTGCCTTTTGTCTCACTGCTTGCAGAAGCAGATCTTATCTTTTGTGTTACTTTCTAATAAATCTGCTGTTTAGAAGAGGCCATTGGGTAAAGCCTGTTTTGAAGTCACTCAAACTCGAGAGAAATACTCCACCAGCTGGAGCCCAATGTTTCCAGAAGCCAAACATGTACATCCCAGAAACTCTTAAGGCTGTAGAGAAGCTTAATCTTTTTTGTTCTGTCTCCAGGGCTCCAATTTCCCCCTTCCCCAAAAGCTAACCACAAAAACTCTAATGCTCTATTCTGGATAATAAAACTGTTTCAATGTCAAGTCATGATTATCCCTAAAAAATGTAGCTTCCTTTACTAAGCTTCCACTGTAATGTTCACTTTAAATGACCTTACAGACTCCTCAATACTCTAAAAGCATGATAAAGTTTCACTAATACACTGAATATATACAATTTTTAACGAGATGAGAGAAGCAGGAGGCTCTTACAAAGCAAGATTTGTCTGTTAGACACACAAACCAGAAATAATCCATTTACTCCCCCTCGACCTTCTTTGGCCAGACTAACTCAATTAGTTTCCCTAAACCACCAGATACTTGCCAAGATTAAATATTTGTGTTTAATCATTCAGAAAGTGAAAGATTCTGTCCTGTAACGTAACACTTTTTACGGAAACCTCCACTTGAGTAACAGTTCCAGAAAAAATTATGAAATTAAGTAAAAAGCCGTCCAGAACACCACACTTCCACTCCGTTAATTCAAAAAAATAAAAGAAGTTTCAGAACCCGGCACCAAGTCGAGACCTCATTTCTAGCAAAGGAGAAGCGGCACATTTTTAAACGCAGCCTGTTGGAAACAACTCCAGAATAACAACCAGCGCTGGGAAGTTATTAAATATCCTCATCCCCTGGCCAGCAACTCGTGCTCCACACAGACATCAGGAGGGAACGACGATAAAAATGTCACGGCTCATTTTTAACCCTGTGCCCAGCGCGTCCCTGAATCCGGGGAGACGGAAAGTCAAGGCTGCCCGAGGGGACGTGGGGACAGAAACATGGGGCGAGGGGGGGGAC